>CM041297.1:74422944-75022944 GCA_023052935.1 Piezodorus guildinii | reverse complement strand
TTGTGTACTGTCTTAAGCTGCTATTTAGCATGATGACCAATTTTCATGAGGAGGCAGTTCGGATAAATATTTACAGTTAACTTGTAATTGTTTTGTAAGTAATTACATGAACCTCCGTGTTCTAGATTTATGTCGTGACTTGGTACTGAGGGCTGTCTCAAACTGATGATATGGGCATAACATCCACTTTTGAAATTTTAATTACCTGATTGCAAAAAAATACTACTTTATTCTGTAAATAAGTATCATGAACAATAGAATTTTTTTTTTTACAAAACAGCAGAGATATGTCTGCCCAATAAGAGATATGCTCAATAATACAAGTCAACTTAAAAAATACAGAAAAGTAATACGGAATTAAATCTCCTGATTAAAATATAATAATAATAGTGTTCGATGATGATACTACTTAATCTTGCCTATTTAGATTTGTCTAATGATCACCGTTCAAGCCCAAGCCATTCAGATCAGACTGAACACAATCCTCCCTTCGACGCTTCGGCCTTTGTCTGACACCTACCAGTCTCTTCAGAGAAAACCAACTTTTTCGGAACTCGATCTTTAATGAGTCCAACAACTTTACACGCCCATTCGAGACTCTGCGATGCTATCAACTCAATTAATGGATTAAAATATAGTTTTAAACAAAATTTTGTGCTAATAATTAAGAAAAGTAAAAGTAGCATCTCTAAATAACGTGAAAACCTTAATACGGACTAGTTAAAACTAAACTTATAAGTAAATATTATCATATTATCATTGTTACATAGCGTCATTTAAGGAGGTTAGTGGATACAGAAAAAGATTTGAGTGAAGAAAGAGGGAGGAAGCATGACGAATGTTAGAAGGCAGAGAATTCTAAAAGCTGGTGAAGAAAAGATCGTTAATATGTTTTGGTTCTATGGAAAGTGGTATAAAGGTTGGAAAGACGAGATATCGTTGCTTGAGAATGAACTGAAAATTCGAACTGAAGGAGATTTTACATGTTTAAAGGGTGCTGGAATTCGACTATTTGGTATTCGGACGATCATTGGAAATATTTCCAACCTGAGGAGGGGAAGCCATTTTGACTCGCCATAAAATTTGGATAAAAGAGGCCGTTTTGTGGATCCCAAGACAAGTCTTAAAAACAGTTCATGATCGGCCTCACTCTTTTCTTCAGATCCATAAAGAGCTCGCCGTAAACCAAAAAACCGTTAACATAATCAGAGAAAATGAGTGCGTATACGAGTGAACTGTTGAACAGTGGAATAGATTCAGCGTAGTCATTGACCGTCTGGAGATTTGAGCAGTATGAAATATCCAGGATAGGGTTTGGTCGAAAGAGACACCTACATTTTTCCTGAGGAGCTGAAAGTGACAAGGTGGTGATTTAGTAATAAGGTAGAAATAAATAAAATAGATGTAAAGAGGGAATTTGATAAGATAATAATTACATAAGTTTTCGCAGGTTTTAACCTTAATTTGTTTAGGTTTGCCCAGTCCCAGGTAATATCTAGGTCTTCTTGAATTTCGGTAAATACCACTAATAACTCAGATGAAGAAAAGGTTAGGAAGTCGAATGGTAGAAGCAGTGACAGATTGAATTTCGGACTATTAATATAAGAATTGAAAATGACGGAAGAAATGTCTTTTAAGTCTTGAGCTACTCCTAACGAAAGTGTAAAAAAAAAAGAAAAAAAGATAAGGGTGGATTGGGAATGTAGACTGCTTAAGTACGAATATTTTCAATGGTAGTGATAGGAACTTACATAATCATGATCCTAATGACAACGATGATCCTAAAGTTAAAGTTACTACTACCGCACACGCGTAATACCTCTCAAGCATCAGAAAGAACATTACCCGCCTCGCGACTTCAGGCCTTAATTTAATTACCATAATAGAGGAAAGTACTAATGAACATGTCAGCCGTATCTTTTATCTGTTAGGTGACATTTCCGTGTGCCCTATACCGAGTCAGAAACAAGATAAATGTTAATTTTTGCTGATTGAGCTGGCCATTTTGGTTTTTAAGATGATGAATTGACCAAAGCATCTTAACTATTTACAAGAAGCCTGATGATTAGAAGGAAGAAGGTTATTAGGCAAACTGTCTTCATCATCATGATGACGGGAGATTGCCTCCTCAGAGTATCCTTAACGAATCACTTATCAAGGGAGGACATCTAAGGAAAGTAACTTAGTGGTTGTGGACAGTGAATGATGTAAGTCTTGTACAGTAAGGATAAATTCTGTAAAATGTATAAAGATTATCTAATACCATTTGGCTAATAGATGATAACCAGAGGAAAGTGGTGGGAGTACTTCCTAATTTTCATTAACTGCTACCATCCTATTACTTCTACGCAAAATCGTTATTTTAAACTTTTGTATTTTCAATGCCATTGTTATTTTTTCGGCAGAACTCAAGTATTCATTAATGAGATAAAAATCCTTAGTTATGCCGTCCTTCTATGACGTTGTAAAATAGTTGTCTCAAGCATGTACGATGTCAAGTATTTCGGGTTTACCTGTAGCATGGTGGTTAACATAACAGCCTCCTATGTCTAAGGTCTCGATTTCAAACCCGCAGATGGCCGTAGGATTTGTAAATGGACGTAAAACACCTTATGCTAATTGAACCTGGATAGGCTAAATTTAGGACTCCCACTGTAGCATCGTACAATTTGCCACATTAGCATAAAGGGACGTTATATAAATAAATAAACAATTAAAAAATTTATATGTTTCTTTCCTTGAAATTTTATTTAAATGATTTTCAAGCCTGTTACTGAACTATTCTTATTTCGAAAAATTAAAAAAAAAAAAAAAAAAGTGTTTGGAAAGCATATTCCATAATTATATCCAGGGCCACAATTATATCATGACCAAACTGACACATTTCTGTCATCATATATCATTTTATAACTGCTTCTATAAAATACATACCATAAAATCAGTGCTAAAATATTAGGGTAACTAATGTTAATCAAAAATAAAAAGGACATAAAACAGAATAAGGCGCGTCACTGTGGTGTCGTGGCCAGTATAACAGCTTTCTATGCCTAAGGTTGTGGGTTTATTCCCGACAGTTGGCCCTAGGATATTTTAATGGCAGTAACAAATCCATGGATATGCCGTCCTTCGGAGAGAATGTAAAATGGATGTCCTGAGCAAGTGCAAAGTTAGGTAATCGTTAAAAGTCCTTACACCTGCCTAAGAAAAGTTTAAGACTCCCACTGTTGCATCGTCAAATTAGCGTAAAGGAGGTAAAATTAATAAAAGAACAAGATATTTTTTGAAACGAGCAGATAATAAAATTCCTAAAAATTAATTTAACTTAATAGCTTATATAAATACATATTTCTTATAGATTAAGATTAAATTGGATCTTTATTGGAAATATTATTTTTGTTTAATACTAAAGGAAATAATTTGTCTTAAGAAAGCCGCATTATATGAGGTATTGTCAAATTTATCCTTTGGTTAACACATACAAAAAAAAAGGAATACAATAAATTTGCAATGTGCTTGTTTGTTTATTCATAAAAAGTCAGTTTTATGCTACTGTACCTGTGGGAGTCCTAAACTTTTTTCTTCCTTCAAAAACGCAGGCAAAACAACCCATTTGCCTGCGCAACCTTGGGCATAGAAGGTTGTTATGTAGGGCACTACCACGAAGGTAGCCAGCCATCTGATATTTATGACAGGCTCGAATTTAAAATAAGATACAAATTGAGAAAATTTTTTTATATTAATTTGGTTTTTATGGCAGAAATATGAAACACCTTTATATCATTTACTGATAATTTTAATTTGTAGGTGGGTGTTTCTGAATGTGTTATGAGACAATATTGATATAGATAAACCTAGTATAGTATAGTAAAATATTTATATAAAATATAGTAGAATATTTGACCATGACTATCGTAATTATATACAATCATAAAAAGGTAAGGATATGAAACAGTCATTGATTTCTAAAATATTTGACGTCACTTTAAACTAAAATTGAATTCGTTAAATTATACAGATGTCGACATTCCACTCCATCCTCAAACTGTCCTCAATACTTATGCTGATGATACGTGTGTCTTATCCGTCCATAATGATCCAACCACTGCATCCCAAACCCTTCAGTCCCACATCACAGCCATTGATGAATGGTGTCAAAATTGGAGGATTAAAACAAATCCCACCAAATCACCTTTACGCAAACCCATGACTTCCTGCCCTCCCCCCTCCCAGTACCCTTTATTAACATTACCCTTACTCCTGTTGAACAAATCCGATACCTAGGTCTCCACTTGACAAGCGCCTTACTTGGAATCCTCACACAAGACTGAAACGACAAGAAACTGCTCGAAGATATCGATTACTACGATACTTACTAGACAAACGTTCAAAACTTTCAGTATATTACAAAAGACTCATTTACATCACTATTATCAGACCTATTTAGACATATGGAATCGAGCTTTGGGCTCTACGAAACCATATAATTCCTTCCGCATCTAGTAATTACAATCACAAATCCTTCGCAAAATCCTGAATGCCCCTTATTTTGTTACAAATCAACTCCTTCATAATGGCCTTAACATCCCATTTGTTGGAGACCTAGCCCGTGATAGATACTTCTCTTTTCATGCTAAACTCCCTGCCCATACAAACCCACTTGTCCGTAATTTATCTTCCTTAGATATTCCTGATTACCCACCAAGGTGACTGAAAAGAAGGTGGCCTCGGGACCTAATGAGTTAAAATAGTAAGTGAAGTGCTACCACTGGGTAGATCTTTCTCAAGAAATTCTCATGACTTTTTTTTTCATTCCTCAAATTTACTTGTTGTGTTCTTTAATACAGTTGTAAATTACCATAAGTAAATAAATAAAAATAAATGAATTCGTTAAAAATCAAATATGTTTTTTAAATTCATAACTCTGAGAATTATTGGTTCTAAAATTATTTTCCAATTCACACCAAAATAGCTTTAGCATCAGAATTTATTCATTTCATAAACTTCAATCTAAAGTTGTATTGCTAACTTCTCGGTCATAAATAAACATTGTATGTAAATAAAGTTTGTTAACAAATCCACACGAGACGATTTGTTTACAAACTTTATTACCGTCCCGGAAACAAAGGCCATTTAGCTCTGTTAGCTGTTTTTAGTTTAATTACCTTTTCCGACAATAAGAAATAAATATTTCCTAATATAAGTGAATAATATTAACGGAAACGTATTTAAAAAGAAAAATTAATAGGAAAAAAAGAAAGAAATGAATTGAATTTAGTTCAAAGGGCTTTTGTACTTGACAGGATAAGCTAGAAGCACTTGGAACGGGTTAGTGGACGAATACGACGAGCCGGGCGGGAGTGCTTGTGCAAACTCGATCCACTCTTTGATGTCAGGTCGAAATAAGAATAGTCTCCTGCAGACGTTCTTCCAGGAGCCCCTGAATAAACCTGTAAAGGAATCGTCCAGAGGGAATAGAGGAGTATGGTCATGAGTAAGCATTTTGAACGAATACGTATCTCCAGTAAATTGAAAAAAATGTTAAGAAATACAATTTTGAAAATTTATGTTAAGGGCCGTAATTAAACTCATCATCTATTAGTGGAGTAGAGATGGTTTATGTGTGATGCAATATGGTAGAAGTTACAAACAATTTTACAGAAAAGAATAAAAATGATGAATTAATCTACGAAAATATAAATAATAACTTAACTATATATGCGAGATCAGCTGATGCGCTCGATGATAACAGTCATACGTTACTTCGTCTCTCAGATTTTTGCTTTTTTCAGTAGGAATTCGCTTGAGTTCAGTCTGGAAAACATCACTAGACCTCAGGAATACTACAGCAGTGAATATTGGAGAAATTTCGGTAAGCAAAGTTATAATTTACTTTGTACAATCACGAAAAAGTGAAAGGAGGGTCACTGATCAGCTGATTGCCGCTAGCTCGGCAAGCTCGGGCTTGCTTTTATTTTCCTTATCTTTCTTTTATTTATTTTTTTTCCCTTCTTATTCTTATTCCATTATATATTTATTCCTATTTATTTTTTTTAACCAATGCGATATTTTCATCAAGTGATGTCCTCGAAAGTTACAAGTAAAAGATCTAGATCTGCAGGTTCAAACTCGTCTCCCACAAAACAGAGACCTCGCCGTGATAATAATAAAAAAATGATTCCACCAGCGACTGCTTCAGCTACCTCTTTAGGATCTGAACCACAGCCTAGCACATCATCACAAGGATTATCTGAAGAATCGCCGTTTTTTACACCGAACCCATTTCAGATCCTTCAAATTGAAAAAGAAACAATGGAATCTTCTCCTATACCAAAAGAACCATCACCTCCACCAATATTTGTTAAAAATATTAAAAACTTTCAACTACTGTGTGCGCATCTAAATAAATTAACGGATCCTAACAGTTATTATTGTATAAGTAGAACCAGTGATACTAAAATATCCCCGACTACCGCCGAAACCTACAGAAAAATAGTAAAATATCTGACGGAGACCAAAGCTGATTTTCATACATATCAGTTACGCCAGGAGAGAGCTTTAAGGGTTGTAATTAGAAACCTACACCCTTCGACACCAGCAGCAGCTATCCAAGAAGAACTGACGGAGATAGGCTATAAAGTGCGGCAAGTCACCAACGTCCTAAAAGATAAAATTCCACTGCCTCTATTCTTTGTGGACTTGGAACCATCAGCAGGAGTCGAAAAAATTTATGACCTCAATAGATTATACTATACTAGTGTAAGAGTTGAAAAACCTTACACTAAGAAAGAAATTGTGCAGTGCCACAATTGTCAGGCATATGGTCATACTAGAAGTTATTGTCACCACATACCACGCTGTGTGAAATGCGGTGAACAACATAAGTCAGAAGAATGTACAAGACCAAGATCAACACCCGCTGTTTGTGCTCTGTGCCTCAAGGACCACCCGGCTAGCTACAAGGGATGTCAAATCTACAAGAACCTCAAAAGCAGATACCAAAAACCTCAGAATCTGGATGAAACAGCTGAACCGATCAGAAGCAGAAGACAACCTTCAAAAACAATTGATTCCAATGTTACATTTGCCCATCTACTTGGAGGTGGGAACCAGAACAAAGAGGCCGAGGCCCTGCCGGAACAACGCACACTTCAAAATCCTCAAACCGTTCCACAACCAGCTATTCCTCAAAATTTACCCAACCCTCAAAAACCTCATCCGCATCAAATTTCTCATATTCCTCCTCCATCAAATGTCTCAGACCTTACAAGTTTGATGACATCCTTCATCACTGAAATCAAATCCCTCGTTATGCCGCTAATATCACTACTTACTAATCTTGTATCAAACTTAATCCCTTCCTTAAAAAATCCTTAAATGACTTCACCTAACTCCTTATCCATTCTCCTATGGAATGCGAATGGTGTTAGAAATCATACTGACGAACTTACAGCTTTATTGCAAGACAAAAACGTTGACGTAGCACTTATTACTGAAACTAGACTAATCACTAAACAGTTCTTCAAAATACCTCAATACGTAACATACCGTACGGACCACCCAGACGGCAAAGCCCATGCCGGTACTGCTGTCATTGTGCACCAGTCCCTCTCTCATCACATACTCCCACTTCCTACCTATGATTTCCTACAAACCACTGCCATAGTAATCAAAAGTTTTTCCTTTCCGGTAACCCTTACATCAGCATATTGCCCTCCCAAACACTCCATTTCCAACACCGAATTTGTATCCTTTCTAAATTCCTTAGGAAATCATTTCATTCTGGGTGCAGACTTAAATGCCAAGCATCAACAGTGGGGTTCGAGAACCACGAATTCTCGTGGGCGAAATTTGCTGTCTGCACTCAACTCCCGTCATTTCAATCTCCTACCTCCTGATTCCCCTACCTACTGGCCAACCGATCCCAACCGTAATCCTGACATCCTTGACTTCTTCATTCACAGCGGATTAGGCTCCCTCAACTTATCAGTAACTCGACTTGATGAACTATCCTCAGACCATAGTCCACTGATCCTAAAAGTATCTCTCACTCCAATTCCAAAACCTATCCCACCGTCATTTATCCGAGGCCCTGTCAACTGGAACCTATTTCGCCAAATCCTGACCGATAATATTAACCTCAGAGCGACCCTCAAAACCCCAGAAGACCTTGACGATTCCGTCTACTCCTTCACCACCGCCATTCAGCAAGCTGTCTGGACTGCCTCCTCTCCTAAGCACTCCAATATAACTCCTCACCAAAACCATTTGCCTTAACACCTTACAGACCTAATCCATGCACAACGCCGTGCCAGATCATTATGGCAGCGCACCCGACACCCAACAGATCGCCGCTCCTATAACTTCTATTGTAGACAATTGAAGCAGGAGTTGGCGACCTTCCGTTCCCAGTCCTTTAATTCCTACCTCTCCTCTCTGTCAGCTAGTGCCAATTCCCTGTGGAATGTCACGAAAAAGATTTTAAAATCCCATCAAGTTTCCCATCCTCTCCGGCGTGGTGATGACTCCTGGGCTGCGTCTGATGAAGACAAAGCCGAGGAATTCGCCACACACCTCTCCAAAGTATTCACTCCTCATCCGGAATCCCAAAGCAATCATACCGCAGCAGTACAAGACTTCCTTTTGTCACCAATACCTCTTTCCCTACCTCCTAAAGCTATTAATCCCTCTGAGGTTAAATATCTTCTCCAGAAACTGACCCTCCGTAAATCTCCTGGACATGATCTCCTTACCCCCCAGATCCTCCGTCAACTTCCGCAGAAAGCTATTATATTCCTAACCTATATCTACAACTGCATCCTACGCACCACCTATTTTCCTCTCTTGTGGAAACATTCCACAATCATTCTCTTCCTAAAACCAGGCAAACCTTCCAGCAACACTTCATCTTACAGACCTATTAGTCTACTCCCCATCCTCTCAAAAGTCTTTGAAAAACTCCTTCTAAAACGAATCCTGCCTATATTAGAATCACAAAATCTTCCTTCCCATCAGTTTGGTTTCCGTGCTCATCATTCCACTGTTCAACAAGGACTCCGAGTTGTAGACCATATTTCCTCAGCCCTTGAATGCAAAGAGTATTGTTCTGGTGCGTTTCTGGACATAGCGCAAGCTTTTGACCGGGTATGGCACACCGGATTATTCTTCAAGCTTAAAACGCATTTACCCCAGTCTCTATACCTCATTCTACGATCCTATCTCTCAAACCGCTCCTTCCGAGTTCGCTGTGGTGTAGAATTTTCTAACTTTTATCCCATTGAGGCCGGTGTTCCTCAAGGCAGCGTCTTGGGACCCGTCCTCTACATCCTTTACACTGCTGATATTCCTAATCATCCTGACACCTTTCTGGCAACATTTGCAGATGACACCGCCATCCTAACATCCGATTCCGATCCTGAAACAGCATCCTTAATCCTGCAAAGACACCTTTGTCTTATCGAGGACTGGTGTAATGCTTGGCGTATTAAGGTTAATGAAAGCAAATGCACCCACGTCACCTTCACCCTTCGACGCAAATCCTGTCCAATGGTTCATTTCAATTCCATACCGCTTCCTTCCTCAGACACAGTCCGGTATCTTGGCTTACTACTAGACAAAAGATTGACGTGGAACCCACATACAAGACTTAAACGAAAAGAACTCAACAGACGATTCGGACAGTTATACAGACTACTAAACAGAAAATCTAAGCTTACAGTTGACAACAAATTATTACTTTACAAGACAATACTGAAACCAATCTGGACCTACGGACTTGAACTGTGGGGGACAGCTAAACGTTCTAACATCAAACGCATTCAATCCTTTCAATCCAAAGTCCTGCGAATAATAGTAAATGCTCCTTATTATGTATCCAACTATACCTTGCACCACGACCTTAATGTTCCATTTATTTCAGACCTGATTCCATCTAAATTTTCCAAATTCCACCAGAACCTCATTCATCATCCTAATCCTCTAGCACAATCCCTATCCAGCTCCACTCATCCATACAACCCTCCTAGAAGGTTGAAACGGCAGTGGCCCCGAGACATATTGTAAACATCTATTCTGGAGTTCTGACACTGGTCAGATTCTCCTCTCATGTGCGGTGTGATTGTGGCTGTGGCGCCCTCACTTAGCTTCCGCTGGCTCTCACCAGTGATGCGGCTGAGAGGGAGGCGCTGGAATCCTTTGGGCTCTGCTTGTCCTTCCACAAGTGGGGGGACAAGCCTCGTCCGGGGTTTCCCGAGCTGATTGTAAATATTGTACATAGGTATGAATGAGACATGTTTTGTTTATTTATTTGTTAACTTCATTTATTTGTATTTATTTTGTCTATAAATTTTGTTATTGTATACGTTTATTTATTTTGATTTTATTTTATGTAATTTGACTTTCCTTTTGTTTATATTGTAAATATTGTATGAATGAGGTCCTGTAGCACTATTATTATTGTCTATTATGACAAATTGTAATATATACGAATAAAAAAAAAAAAAAAAAAAAAAAAAAAAAACTATATATGCAGAAACTTTTAACAGCTGAAAAATAATCTGGTGCGCTCAACACACACCTTTCACTTACCTCTATTATTTATATCAATTTAAGAATTTTTAAATACATTTAGAAACGAAATAAATTGTTAAAGAATTATTTATATTGGGTTTATAATAGTAACATGTGTTTTATTAAATAATCCATTACATGATTATTTACGACAATCAGTTTGTATCATCTGCATTTCATCACTCTCCGCTAACTTTTACAATAGCATGTGTAAGATGAATATTTTTTCTAAAATCTTTAGCATTCCAACGGTATATTATACACGTATATTACTGTTCTAAAGTTCAAAAAATAAAATTACATTTAAAACATATTTTTGCGGTAATCTTCTTTAGTTGGATATTGAATTCGTTCAACTTATATATGTACCCGGTTTTTAGCCGTGCTAATTCAGATAATATGGCCAATTTCATAAAATCTACAAAATTAAAGATACTTTAGAGGAAGAAATTTTAAAATATCGGCCTTAGAGGCCTGTCAGACTATTTCAATCAGAATGAAATCTACATCATATTGAAACCCAATAAATTTTAAATCGGTGTAGCACGTTTAATCAAAATCGTTAGAGCCGTTTTTGAGAAAATCGTAAAAAGGTGCAAATGCATGGTATAAATTGACCCTTCTGATTAGCTGGTTTGATGAAAAAGTTGCTGTAACATATCGGGCGTCTCAAATATGAAATTTCATTTTCATACACCTTTTGGTTTTCGTGCTGGACTTATAACACACGGACACACTGACACAGGGACACACAGAGATTTTTGTGGGACTTGGTTATTTCGACTCAGGGAACCCTAAAACTTGTATTTCCGTTAAAAACTGGAATTCGAAAATGTTCACGATCGCAATACTTTCCCTTATTATATATTTCATATATAGGCAGGTGAATGTAAAAATTAAGAAAGCCAAATATTTTTAATACAACTACTGATATAATACCGAAATAAAACTAAACGCTTATCGACTCCAAGAGTTATCGATACCACTAACACAATCATTATACCATTGATTATCAACTAGTGGTCCGCGGAGGCCATTGGGAAATAGTATTTAATTAATTTGTTGCCTAATAACATTGGCATCAGTGCTCATGTTTTAAAAACCAAATTTAAAAAAAGCTTTCGCTAGTCACATCTGATTTGACCTGATCTCTTTTAATTTATTTTATTGTAATATACTATTTTGTAACTATATTATATCATTATGTACACAAGAAGATTATTTGTTATATTTATTACCTAATATTTATGTAATATAATCCAAGTTTGATTAGAAATATTAATCAAATTCGTCTGAATAATTGTATAGAAGTGTCTGGAATTAAATAAAGAATAGCAGTAGCTTTCCAAATCTGTTTTAAAAAATAAGTGTTTAGTTAACATAATAGTAATTTTCCTCAAAGTAAATAAAGTAAATTGATAGTAATTTTGTTTTCTATAAAAGAAGCTCATTTATGGGTTACTCGAGGTGGTGCTGAAGCAGACTTTTATAAAGATAAAGGAAAAAAAAAAAAAGAAAATATAAAAAAAAACTATCTAACCTTGGAGAGAGCCAGGCTCCCTAATAGCTGTAGTTTTTAATTCTGGAGTTTCCTTAAAAGCCACTCGTTTTAAGAAGCATATTCAAGTAAAATGTACACTTTTCTAAATTTGCTAGGACTTGAATATTTCTCTATCAGCATAAAACGGTCTAACTCCATTCCGTTACTACATTTACTCTAATAACTAACCGGCTCACAACATTAATTAAAGTAATAACATTGTAGTCTCTCTCTCTCTCTCTCTCTCTCTCTCTCTATATATATATATATATATATATATATATATATATATATATAATATATTAATAATTAATTATTTCTAAGAAATCAGTAATAAATTATAAAGTCACTATGGCCTATGGGCTTTGGCGACATAAAATCTACAACTTTTCTCATCAGATCTAACCTCGGGTAATTACATATCCAGGTTTTAATTTTCGACGAGACCCTTGCTCAGTTGTAAACAGAGGGAGGGTTCAGTATAATTACAGCGATGAACGTCTTCGAATTATCTCTTCGAAGTAGTGGCTAATTCGTAAGTGATGTTAAATGAATAAAAACAATGAAACTCATTGTGTTAACGGATGTGTTTACTTACTATACAGTCGTAATACTTACATTTCTTTCTGTTTTCAACTAATAATTCAATAGTTGTTTCAACCGGAGAATGATGATGAAATAAAATTTTAAAGATTTTATATATATATGTATTTTTATTACCTAAAACTTTGTTCGATTAATTAATAATAATAATAGACCCGAATGTTCGATGCCGATACCATCAAACTCCGCCTGCACAGGCTCATCCAATGTTTACCGTTCAAGCCCAAGCCCCCGAGATCAGCCTCGACGCAATCCTCCCATCGACGTTACGGCCTACCTTTCGGACGCCTACCAGTCGGATCAGCGAATATCAACTTTCTCCGAATCCGATCCTCACCAAGCCCAACAACTTTACACGCCCATTTGAGTCTCCGTGATGATTCGATTAATTATGATAATAAAATTTAACTCAAAAGGGAAAAAAATGCAATTTAATGGAGTAAAAATCAAAAACGTGCAATACGGAATTGTACTAGGATTTTATTCAGTTAATATATTAGAACATAATAAATTATATATTATTTCCTAATATATAAACGGGATTGCAACAACAAGCAATACAACACATTAATTCCTTGAAGGAAATCGCAGAAAGAACCGGATTACAAATTTCATTTTAAAAAAAAATAAACTAATGACAAGCGAAACCTTAGGAAGGAAGTTTCTGGATACAAAATATGGCAAAATCGAAAAAGTTGAAGAATTCAAATATTTGCGAGAAATTATCGCTGCAAACGGGTTGGACAAAATTGCGATAAAATCAAGAACAAACAAAATGCTTAGTACACTGACAAGGAGCAGACAAATGCATAATAAAAAATGTTTATGTTGGAACAGTGAATTTATACACTACGTCACAGTAACAAAACCGGAAGCGCTGTACGCAGCGGAAACGCTAACCTTAGAAAAGGGAAAACTGGAAGTTGGGAACAAACGAAAGAAAAATCTTAAGGAAGATTATGGAACCAGCCAAGAACAATACAGACTAAAAAGCAATAAAGAAATTTACTGGAACAATGAGCCAATAGATGAAACCATTAGAAAGTGATTATTAAAATAGTTCGGGCACGTTTAGAGGATGGAAAGAAGCAGGATGGTTAAGAAATTAGTCCAAAATACTGTTAGAAATGAAAACGGTTAGTAAAACTAGATCTTGAAGCAACAAGATCTTGAGCAAGTAAAACAACATCATGAATCAACAACAAAGCTAGAATCAGAATTAAAGAAATAACGAACAGAAAAATATTTGGAAAAAAATTTATGAAGGGATGTTTTTAAGTCGAACAAAAGAAGGTAAGAACGGAACCAAGATGACGAAAGAAATAAAACAGCAGTTTTCTTCACAGATGAAGGCTTCTTAAGAAAGGAAAAGAACAAATAAGAAATTGAAATGTGTCTCAAATTACCATCGTGATCTCCAAAGGGTCTAATCGAATAAATAATAATGAAACAGGATAGCTGTCCGGGTTTGGAGCTGATACACGCAAGCAAATAGAACGTGCAAAATCATTGAAATCCATTATCTAGTCATAATGCAATGTAGGACAGTTCGAAGCGAACTATTAGAAGTTTTCTAATAATGAATGAGGATAATAATTACAGAAGTACTAATTAAGTAATTTATCGTTTAAATATCCATTATTATAAGAAAGAAGTAAATGTATTATGTAATCTATCGGAATGCTTTTGAAGTATCTGATAGAATAAAGAGAGTAAGACCGTTTTTCAGTCAAGAATAACATAAGAGTTAGCTGCCGATCAATAAAATCAACATTATTTCCACGGCCTCGCGAAATTGCTATTCACGGCAAACAATTTCGTTATTTAAAAAAATAATATTTTTAAACATCTCCTCTTTCCGTGATTCCATTAAAAATTGTCTGTTGACCGAAAAAGGGGAGAAATAACATTTTGAATAATCTCGTTGAACAGCAACTACCTACTTCGGTATGTCAGCTACGCCCTTTGCAATATAGGATTTTGATAAAAAAACTATTGAATATTTAAAGCTAACAAACGCACGTCTCATAAAATGAAGGTCTGATAGCATATTGTTATTAGTTGTTTCAACCAGTAAAGCATAAATGTCAGCAAAATCTTTACAATAACATTTATTACTTATATATAAGACCTGTCCTGCTCTCTATATACCTGATACGGTCAACTACGTATGCCTCTAATTATTTAAAGGTTCAAATCGCACAAAATAAATCCATGAGACTGACGGGCTGTTATTTAAAACGGACCTCCTTAATACACATTTATGAAATTTTAAATATTCACAAAACCATATATGTTTTAAAACTAGCAATTCATTTGCTTAACTTATATATATATATATAATATATATATATATATATATATATATATATATATATTAAGTTATATATATATATATATATATATATTATATATATATATATAAGAGAGAGAAGAGAGAGAGAGAGAGAGAGAGAATCATTTATAGCGTAAAATGAATGATAAATTTTTAAGTGGATATTAAAGATACACGTTCAGTAATTGGTCAATAGATAAGCCATCCAATAAACGTGAAAGCCGTTGTATCGTTCCCAATAGGACAATTATGATAAGAGCTATGGAATGCCCATGATAGAAAAATCTATTGGAACTTAACTCTATTACAGTTCAGTATCTATTGTTCGTTAATACCCAAATATATTTTATAAGTAAAAATAAAAATTTGTTTTAAATATGTGAGACATTCGCCAAAAAAATTCACACACATGAAGTAAATAATACATGATAAGGAAAAAACTATAATTATATTAATCAAATATCAAAAACTAGTGTGTTATTGATATAATCTGAAGAAGAAATGTATAACTTCGATGTCATTTTTTACAGCCTGGATATGAAATATTGTTTCAAGTTTATGTATGGGGTCACTAAAACCCATTTCATCCGCCTAAAAAACGCGTTAAAAGGTTAACTGAAACATCTAAAAGACTCTAGTAAATGTAAAATATTTTTTTTAATTGAAAAAATCCGCCACAAACGATTACACTTAAATTGATTTTCACTTTTAAAAAAAAAATTAATGAACATTCAAATACAGTAATAGATAAAATATATAGATATAAGTGAAAGTAAAACTGTTAATCGAATAAATTATGTTACGATAGAAACATGCGTTTAATTAAATAATCTATTATTTTATTACCTACTAAATTTAGGTAGTTTTATTGCCTTTTCCTACCTCTCCGTTAACTTTTTCAATTTCGTGAATAAATTAATGATTTTCTTCCAAAATCATTTGCTTTCAAACGGTATATTATACATCTATATTACTGTTTTTATGTTCAAAAATACAAAAATTCGTTGGATATCGAATTCACTCAACTTATACATTTACCCGCTTCTTATCAAAGCTAACAAGATGATATGATTAATTTATTTAAATCCAGACAATTGAAGGGGCAGAAAATTTAAAATATCGGCTTTTAAGTCCTGTCAGACTATTTCAATCAGAATGAATCCTATATTATATTAAATCTCACAAAATTTAGCATCGAAATAGGGAGTTTAATCATAATCACAGGAGCTGTTTTTGAGAAAATCGTAAAATGGTGAAAAATGCTTTCTATAAAGTGGCTATTCTGGTTCTCAGATTTTAATGAAAAATTTTCTATAACATTACGGGCTTACAATTGTATTGAATATGAAATTTCAGTCACGTACGTCTTTTTGAAAATTTTCACGATCGCTCGAACTTTCCTTCACTATATATTTCATATATATGTAAGTGAAAGTAAAAATACAATTATTTCACAGCATTATATATAATTATTGTTATAATATAAATATCAGGAACTAAATGAAATAACCACCAAAGCTTTCAACGGAGTAAGCAGAACCCTATGAAAAAAATAAGGTCATTAAGAAAAAAAAATTAAATTCAGTATTGGTATATATTAATTATTCTATGACAAAAATTAAGAGTAACATTAAAATATTTCATGTATTTTGAATGGTTTTTTTCTTGATATTTTTTTTTTCTTATGCTGGATGAACAGTGTTTAAATTAAATTAAAATCTCAGTGTTTGATATAATTTTATACGTCAGGGTCATAACTACCTACATCTATTTTGTGAGGTGCCGTGGCTGACGGGCCTCACATACACGAAGTAGAGGCTGTTATTAAATCCCCATTTAACTATTTGATACGTGTAGGTTTTTTTGTTTTTATTCGCTTAACGTCACTTTATGCTACTATAGCTAATCGGACGATGCAACAGTGGGAGTCATAAATATTGCCTATCCAGGTTTTATTAGGATAGGGATCTTTAACGAGTACCTGACATCGCACAGGCTCGGGACCACCTTTTAACGTCCCCTCCGAAGGACGGCATAACTAAGGATTTTTTACTCCCATTAAAAACTCCTAAAGCCACTCGCAGGTTTGAACCCGTGACCTTTGGCATAGAAAGCTGTTATGCTAGCAACTACGCTATGGGTGACCCCGATACGGGTAGGTGTTTGTAATATTGAACATGATTTTTGGAAAGCATGTTGCTAAAAGTGTGATAGATTCATTATTACAGTTATTATTAAATATTTAGAAGAATAACCAAGCCAAATCCAATATATATTTTTAATTATTGCACGATTTAAATCGCAATAGAAAGATTAAGCTCACACGCAAACATTCGAAGAACCATAATAAGATTAAATATTCAGTAAAAAATCAAATGGCTTTTTATCTGAAGAATTTTTATTCTGAACGAAAAATCAGCCTATTCATCTACTCGTATCAAAAACTGTATCCTACCCAACTCAATAAATAATGCCAGAGAAAAAACAAACCAGAAATATGTCAAGGAGAAACTTGGAGAGAGGAAAAATGTACTATCATTTTTACGAAGAACTGCGGGCTGTAAACATTTTATACCAGGCTACATACCCCAAGAGCTGAGTTGTAAGACCCACATGTTTTAGGTGTTCATAAAAATCATGGTAGCATTGTATGCACCTGAGGCATCTAAAGCTAGGGTTTTCTATGCTTAAACAGAGGTTAGAGGTTTTTCTATGTACGAAATTTCAAGAATAGTGTATATATATATATATATATATATATATATATATATATAAATATAAAATATAAAGTTTTAGCGTATATACTTAGTAAATCGGACACGTTAAGCTCGGACTTTCTAAGTTACAATTATCAAACGACTTTAACCATTACATACTTTTACTTAAAATTCAATATAAATTTGGCATAGAATTAATCTATTTCATTATGACTTTTTTTTAATTATATATTATATATTATTATATATTATATATATATATATATATATATATATATATAATATATATATATATATGTATAGAATGATAATGGGATTTAGGGTTTCGCTAACTTCTTTTAAACAACTGAACAGATTTTAATATGGTTTTCCACCATTATTTAGGGCACTGTTTCCTGAAGATTTGTAAGTAAAATCTCTTGTAATATAGTTTTTATTTAAACGGAAAAAAAATTCTGTGACCAAGTCATAAAAAAATTATTCCTGAAACATGAACGTAAAGTAGTAACATAGACGTATAATATAACCTTGGACAATTTGATAAAAAGATATTTCAATCGCATAAACTTATTCACAAATGTTTTTTGTAATTTTGTGGATTAGAGAGGTTAAGGTGATTCCGGGTGATCTAACAGGTTATATAACTCCATAAAGCAGTAAAGATATAAGATAAAAATATTATGTACTAAATCTTACGTAAGTTGCTGAAATAAAGAAAAATTGTAATAAACTAATACTGCTATTAAATATTTCTACTTTTAGATCATTTTAAAAAAATATAGTAGTTTTACTGTAAACTTAATGCGATTCATATGGAAACAAAAGTAACTTTAATAAATTAAAATGCATTTATAGAAGGTTCTTATGAAATTTAAAATTGTAATAAACCGAATAGAATTTAGAACCGTTAAACATAACAAACAAATAATCCAATTTTTGATTTTTTGACAAATTTATGTTTCTAATTTTAGCCGATGATTAAGTATAAGAATTAATATACGTTATATAATATTTTCTTTCTAAGTGCACTTTTCATTACGATGAACTCATAATCCCAACAAAGTAATGAACTTTTAATTGATCAAACTGAATTTTTTTAAACATAAATGACACTACATTTTTTGGGGAGCCCATGGCTGAGTGGCTAGCGCGCTTGTCTCTCATGCTACAGGTTCGGAGTTCGAATCCCAGTCCCGGCGGGGCTTTTATAAGGATATAATTAAATGGGGATTCACTCACAGCCTCTCCCGGGTATGTGAGACCCGTCAGCCAAAGGGTGGCCACTCACAAAATTAGTCGTAGGGAGTGATGACCCTACACGTGAGTGAAAACACAGGAGTTTACTCCGCGAGGCCCAGGCACGGCCTGTCGCGCCACTGAAAGAAGAAGAAGACACAACATTTAAATTACACCTGTGCAAAGCAAGGGCTAGTCGCTAATATTAACATATAACATAAAACTTTAAAAATTGTTCAACAATGTTATATTAAAATTACTTTACAGTAATTAGTCTCACTAAAGATATATCCAAGAACATATATTACAATAAAAATGCAGTCGATTAACATTATTAAAATAATTTAAATCCTCAACATTCACCCAGCTGACTAAAAAGAGCGCTATCTGTAATTCATAAAAAGTAACACTTCAAACTAAGTAGTTGAAGATATCTCCACGAGAGGTCGCAAGCGATTCAATTCATATCGAAAAGTAAAAGGCATGTTTAATTGCGTTTTGTTTATCTTTTATTATTAAAGCTTTATTTTACTGTGTTTTTAAGTATCGAGCATATCGGTTATATTAAATTATGATGTATTTAAGTATATGATCCAATTAAGAAAAATACATAACAACGAAAATTAATTTAACACTTTCCTCGAAATGTATTATCCTTAAAATCTACATTTGGATAAATGTCAAATGAAACTCCAGGGAAATGATGAATCTAATAGATTAAGCTATTCTAGTTCCAGGTGGGCGAATTCCTGGAACTGGAACAGAAAGCAGCTGTTGATATCCATTTCCTCCAACATTGAATACAAATAGTGTATTATGCTTTATGTCCATTATGTATCCTGCCTTTGCATACTAAAACAAAACACTCGACATTTCGTAAATTAAATTATTTTAAAATGTTTAATTTCGTCCTGACCATACCGCTCAATATTTTTAATTTTTATAGTTTTATCATATGCAAGAGCAAATGGTAGCATTGATAGTTTCATTACGAGGCAGAAACTCCACCAGCGATACTCCTTTTCTGTCCCAAAAAACTGCGCATATGATTTTCCGGGCAGAAATTGTTTGCTTAAACTTCATTCTTTTGAGTGATGATGAATGTCGCCATTCCATTGATTGTTGTTTTGATTCTGGTGTGACGTAGGCCACCCATGTTTCGTCAACGTCGTTTAACAAGTCAGGCGGCCGAATTTCTTGAGGAGTGTGTTCAAAAACTGGTGCCGCGTTATGACAAGTGCCTCAAAATTCATGGAAATTATATAGGAAAGTAGATAAGGTACAGTCTTTCATGTAAAAATAAAATTATTGCGATATGTTTGCACGACCTTTTTTTTAATACCAAAATGATACTTAAAAAAAAATGCCTCGTATATACAAGTTTAATTATTTTCTACTCAGTCTTTTTTGTGAGATTCTGAAATAAATGTAGCTACACTATGCAATAACCTAATTTTTATTAAATAAAAGACACTTTATATCACAAGATCGAAATCTCTACAACAATTAGAGAAATTATAAGCCTATACAATAATAAAAATAAGCGTGAGGCACATTTCAAACCTTCTTTTTTTTAGTGAGCTAATAGTTTCTATTGATGCGAATTTTCATGAATTTTGAAAACAAGTTTTTAAGCTAAGATAATTTGTTATCATTACCTAAAACAAAGATAATATTGTACTTTAAACATCATTCTAATTTATGTTTCGATCGGAAATGTGCAAAATTACCTGTGTTAAAAATTTTGGAAGAAAACTTTTTTAAAATGTATTTTCACTCCTGTGACGGTAAGTACTAACTATTATAAATAAATATGTATTATTGAAAACAAATGTATTCATAAGTTTGAATAAATACGCATAAGTATATATGTATGTATATATATATATATATATATATATATATATATATATATATATATATATATATATATATGTGTGTGTGTGTGTGTGTGTGTGTGTGTGTGTTTTGCTAATAAGAAAAATTTTAAAATATATACATATAATGATTCAAAAGTTGCTCGATTCAGGAATATTATACTAGGAATATTATTCATAACTATTTTATTAGCCATACGATTTCAATTAAATGCAGATGTGCTTATGAAAGCGGCCTGCATTTTAATTAGGGCGTTTTCTGTGAAGTGTCGTTATTAACTGCAAAATGTTTATTAATAATAATATTTTATTGTAACATCACACACATCTGACCCTTATCAGTTTTTAGAATTCGTATTTCTTTTTTTTTAATAAGTACACATCCCAACTTTAAATTTATGTAATTCTTTTTAACCAATAAATCTTTAAAAGAGATTCTCAAAAAGCAATGTCGCTAACCAGATAAACGAAAAGTATATTGTTTTTAAAAATTTCCGATTACTATTGTAAAATAACAAGATCATCAAGGGTCAAAAGTATTCGAAATTTGCAATATCCTGTTGTTTAAAATTTAAAATTTTCAAATTCTAAATAATCTTAGACATAATTTTATTTTCTAAGCAATTCTTCTTCTTCATGTAATTGATACCGGACCTTGGATAGATTTTTTTTTTTTTTTTTTAACGTAAAAGTAAAAACGTAACGATCACACAGCGGCATACTCAAAGAGGAATAGTTGAAATGTTAACAAAAATGATAAGAATATGTGGATGAGTGAGTATAGTGTGGATGATATAATAATAAAATATAAAAGTAAAAAAGTGACCGTCCAAAAATACAATATGTTAAAAATGAGTAATTGACTATTCATCATATAAGTAAATAATTCCTCAAATGAGTAACCCTTGGCTTATTTCTCAATTTTTCAGAACTTTTAGATGCATAATATGCGTTTTAACTATTCGTTGCGTTTTAAAAATATATGACGAAAGGAAAACCAATGATACAAGAAGTCCGGAAAAATATCATTCAGTAGGCGAGGCAATAAGAGAATAGGCTGAATGGTTCAACATTTTTTAAAAAAAAGAAGATTGTTGAGTTTAAATGTTTACAGATGAGTATTATGCTAAAGTACATTGTTCCGAAGGTAAAATTATGATTTGGAGGAAACCAAATAAATAACTTAGTAAGTATGTCATAGAAAAACCCCTTGAGCGGTTAGTGATGGTTAGGGCTGTTATTAATTGAAAGAGATTGACAAACTTGGATTCTTGCAAAGAATATTTGATAGATTAGAGTATTTTTTTCAGTATGAAAAGCCATAATTAAAAGTAGAAGAAAAATTACGAATAAATTAAATTTTAAACATTGGCGCGACCATGACTCTCGACAGATATACGTTACCTTTTTAGATTTGGTTGCACCAAAATTTTCAAAAAGTTCTCGAAATCCGTCTTCTTCAAATTCCATCTTTAAATTTTGATTAACTATTTATGGACCTTAATAAATAAATAAGAAAATCAGGAAATACGATATTCAAAATAAAAATGACATCAAGGGACAATAAGTGTTTGAGTGACACAATATTGTATGACAAAAATTTATTAATTAGTTAGATTAATTCCTAATAGGCTAAAATGCAAAATTAAACAAAAATGTTCACTATCCGGTTTGTGTATGATTACTGCATTAATATAACGAGGAAACATAAAATGCATAGACCGACTAAGATTTTGGCAGAGGAAATTATTAAAAGAAATTTATGGTGGTGTGATGATTTCCGGTCTTTGTGTCGGAGATATAACTGGCAAAATAGTGATTATTTAGTAGATAAAAAGAAGCAATGTTTTGAAGGGTTAATAGAATATATAAGAGAAGACTTTAGAAATGGTTTACTGGTTAATGTCAACAAATCTATTCACCATCAACTGTATAAAGAATTAAATTGTGATTTAGGGGAGAACAGTTATATCTCTGATAGATACGACCTGGGACTCATCAAATCAATAATTAAAATGTAGGACAGCTTCTGTACCTTAATTGTAATGTTACAAGGGCGGAAGAACTACATTATTGTAGTTTATGTAATAATAAAGACATAGAGGATATGTACCATTATATAGCGGTCTGCTCTGTGCTATCAGAAATAAGGATGCATTGGCTTGGCGGGGCAGTATTGTCCAGACAGAAATACATAAATTATCTAAACGGTGAAAATTGGGTAGCATTGCATAACTATCATTTAAGGGCCTGGAAAAATAGATATTTACTTATATCAGAATTCAATATTTAAATTAAGGGGGGAAAATGTGGAAAAAAAATGTTCAGTTAGTTTTATATTATAATTATTATTTATATAATATTTGTAAAGAATATTTTGTTAAGGCGCGCTATTCTGCAGATGGACTAAAGTCTATGCATAGTGTGCAATATATAAATGTATAGTAAATTTATGTATGTAAATTAAACAATAAAACACATTATTATTATTATTATAACGAGGAAACCACTTAATTCCGATTACTTTTGACACTTTTATTTTTTTCGTAAATGAACGTTCCAAAAGTTAAAAATAAAATGATTTTTGTCGTGATTTTTAGTTTTAGCTATTGCACATCTTTCTTCTAACATTATAAAGCGGGTAACATTTTTCTAAAAACAGAAAAAACAAGTTAAAATTAAGTGAATTACTGAAAAAAAAATTAATTCCGAATACTTTTGACACTCACAGTATATACGTATATTAAAATATATGAACAGAATAGGTTTTGTAGCTTAAATACTTAAAATACCAAGATTGTTTTACATGGGTTAAAAATGATAGATAAAAGAAAAAGAATTCAGGCCAAGAATATTGCGACATTGGACCAGATTTGTTCCAGGAACAGCTTGGAATCCAAACAAACAGATCGTTCGGAATGCGGCGGAAAACATTCTAAAACTTGGGAGTATTCTTCGTGGTCGTGCATAAATGAACCTTTATCCCTCCGTATTTTCTTTATTCATTTATTCCACGGTCCTGGACAGTGGTGGAAAAATATCCGCATATATAGACCGTATTAATAATATATAATATTGTTTTATTATTACGCCTACCAGCCGGTTCGACACTTCTTAACAGTTCGGAATTCGTTCTTTACTGAGCCTAGAAAGTTAACACTACCATTTGAGTCGCCGCGATTAAAACTCAATAATACTAACAGGATTAATTCATCGTAATTCCATGTTGTGTAATTGTCTAAATTTCTCAGTAGCCTCATTTCTCTCTGGATCAAATATTTTATAGTGCCTTCTTCTCGAAAAACGTAAGGCGGCGTTCATCCTTTAAAGTATGGGATCTCATTTCATATCCGCATAGAAATATCGGCATAGTAATAAATTTATGAAGGGGAGCCCGTGGCTGAGTGGCTAGCGCGCTAGTCTCTCCAGCTACAGGTTCTGAGTTCGAATCCCAGTCCCGGCGGGACTTTTATACGGATATAAAAAATGGGGATTCACTCACAACCTCTCCCCGGGTATGTGAGACCCGTCAGCCAAAGGGTGGCCACTCACAAAATTAGTCGTAGGGAGTGATGACCCTACACTAAAAATAGCATCATGAAACGTGAGTGTAAACCCGCAGGAGTTTACACCGCGAGTCCCAGGGCAATACGGCCTGTCGCGCCACTGTAAGAAGAAGAATACATTTATGAATTCTAACCTTCAAGTATCTTGACCCATCCATTTCTTTTTTTTTTTTTTTTTAGAAACTGTAGTTTCAATTATCTTAGAAAGAAAAATATAGATAATACTTCACACTCAAATATGCACTCCTTAACTTCATTTTATTATACATTTAATTTCCTTCACAATTTATTACATAGTTTTTCTACGTTTCGGGGTTCTTTCCCCATTATCCAGAGTTTTTTAAAAAGACGCAACTCATCATTTTACATTTATACTTTTCTGCAATTCGTCCACTTAGATGTTTATTGGCTATTAACAGTTATAATATCTGTTTATTGGCTAATAACAGTTAGCCAATAAACATCTAAGTGGACGAATAGCAGTAAGCTAGAAATGTAAAATAATGTGTTGCGTGTTAAAAAGTGTTTAAAAAAGTCTTGAAATGGGGAAAGAACCCCGAAACGTAGAAAAACTATGTAATAAATTGTGAAGGAAAATAAATGTATAATAAAAAGAAGTTAAGGAGTGCATATTTGAGTGTGAAGTATTAAGTAAAACTTACTACAAAATTATAAAAGAAAAGAAAATACAATAGATAATACTTTCATCAAGCTTGAGATCAGAGACATAAGAAAAACCTACATGATATTAAAGCTCATTAAATTTTACATCGATATAGCGAGTTTATTCAAAATCGTCGGAACCGTTTTCGAGGAAATCGAAAAAAGGTGCAAAATGCATGGTATAAAGTGCCTCTTCTGGTAAGTTCATTTTGATGAAAAAAGTTTTGTCACGTCTCGGGCGTATAGTTGTCTTAAATATGAAATTTCAGTTTCATAGGACTTACTGTATCCGCCCGGGAGTTACCGCACACACACACACACACACACACAGACCTTTTTGCGGGACTTGGTTATTTGGACTCAGGGGACCCTAAAACGTGTATTTCCGTTGAAAACTGGAATTCGAAAATTTTCACGATCGCAATACTTTCCTTACTATATATAGTATGTAAAAGTAAAATCAATTGTTTGTTCGATCCATTGTTATGAATTGAGGATATTGAGAGGCGGAAATTCATTATCGAATAACTATTGTATTAATTAAATAAATATTGATAAACCTGTGTCGGCAAAAGTACAAAGGGCGTGTACTTGTCCCCCTTGGATTCTGCAATAGGGCTCCCAGGTTTCCTCATCGGTCTGGGATACTAGAAACCCCTAGTAGTTTCCTCTAGCGGCAGCCGACAAGAATATTAAGGGTGATCAAAAGATAAAAATAAAATCACAAAGTCTGTACCGCCAACTGGGACGATTCTTATATCAGCCCCACCCGAGGTGACGAGGATGATAGAGAACACGGTAACTAGAACAATAAGGTAGCGCTCACGAGGAGGATGCGCAGTAGATTTCCAGCCAGATGACGTCACCTGGACCGACCAGTCTTACAGGCACTACACTGAAATTGTAGTTAGCTATTTATATTTTGCTCAATCGCCACGACGGTTGTGTTTATAGTGTT
The DNA here is from genome assembly GCA_023052935.1 of Piezodorus guildinii. Lineage (NCBI taxonomy): Eukaryota > Metazoa > Arthropoda > Insecta > Hemiptera > Pentatomidae > Piezodorus > Piezodorus guildinii. The sequence continues at coordinate 74,996,883 of CM041297.1, read as the reverse complement.
CGCAACGTTTTTATTTATAGACTTAGTAATTATCTGGCTTTAAAATGCCATGTTGTGGCGTTGTCTCTTGTACAAATCGTTTAGATAACGCTGAAAAATTGAATCCGTCATTTCACGTTTTCCAAAAGAAAAAAACTCTCCATAAACAATGGCAACATTTTTGCAAAAAAAAAAAAAAAAAAAAAAAATTTAACACAAAGACAGAATTTGTTCGCAACAATTCTTATCGAGCAATTATGAGATTATATATAAAAATAAAATCGGAATTATTAGGCCTACCATCCAGACGTAAATTAAAAGAATCCTCCGTAACAACATAAAAAAGACCATTGATTTCAACTTTAACCGATACTTTAGGCTCCACTGAAATCCGTGAAGACAAACGTAGTTAAATTAAAACTGTAAATACGTTAATAAAAAATTCGGCAGAAGAAAGAAACAGCAAAATTATTACGACCAAAATAAAAATACGACTCGATTCTAATAAAGATCAAAATTTATTTTATCTTGATATACGACGAAAATAAAGAACTAAAAGAAAAAATCATTTCATTAATAAATGAACTAAAGTGCGCTACACAGGTAAAAACTAAATTAAAACATGATTTGATTAAATATAAAACGCTATTTTCTAAAAGTCAACTGCAACAACTTTTAACAGCAAAATGCTAATATAACATATGTTAGAATTCGATCTTTTATAAGAATGAAAGAACTTAATAAGAAGAAATAACTTAAAAGAGCGATGAAGAAAGATGAAACTTCTGACACTGCACGAAAAAAATCAAAGATGAACAAAATAAATAATTAATGTGACGGTTTAGGTCAAACATAGGTCAAAGGTACTACTAATTAAACGTTTTAGCATCGTAACATTTCTAAATGACTGACTTGAATATATATATATATATATATATATATATATATATATATATATATATATATATTATGTTGACTTGTAAGTTGTAAGGATTTTTCAATTTGTATTTAGATAGGAATATACAACTGTTTTAACATTTTTATTATATATATTTCAAGTGTTTTTCCATTAACAAAACACTAAATCATTTTAAAATACAGTTTTGATTTAAAATTTCACTATGAAGGCAATTTGAGTTCTATACTAGTTGTAAAGAGGCTTTAAGATATTCAAATCCAGCTAGGATGGTAGAGCGGCTTGATGTAGATGATGTCACGGCCTCACGGGCAGATGCGCGTGATCCCTACCGTATTTTTCTAGTTACCATGATAGAGAAGATTAGAAGGTTTTATTCGAACCACGAGAGTCAAGTTCTATCCACAAGAGGAAGGAGTCTTATCCAGCCAAGAGAAGTCGAGTTCCATCCTCAAGATGAAGCGAGGTCCGTCGGGTGTCAGAGAGAGCAGCTGGAGATCTAAGAGTCTAGAATGGGCGCCTAAGACTGATTCAACCTTCGCCAGCCGACTAAATGTTTTAAAGGTATTTATTTTTGTTATATTGTATGGCAAAGGTAGCATTGAAAATGTCCCTCAGTATTCTCAATCAAAGTTCTCAACCAATGTGTAAATATTTTGTATATGTTTAAGTTAATATAAGTAATAATGTCATCTATTTAAATCTGTCTAATTTAATGTTATCCAGCTGTGATTGGTAAACACGAAACCTTTGGAAATGAAGTCCAATGGTTTCATTAAATACAGTTTATATATTGATGAAATATATCAAAGAAGCTAGTTTTTGAAGGTACCGTTTCCTTAGAAAAACAGCCGGTCAAAAACATAGCACCATGTTTTCAGTCTGCATTTATGTTTATTCACTTAGTATATTAACTTAAAATAGTTTTCCGACGGCCATACTTGCTAATTTTCTTATCCAAAACTTTAATGGCAAAAAGCCTTTCTGCATTATTAACTAGAAGAAAAGAGGAGCACTGTAGGGTTTATAAGAAAAATTTAGTTTCTACCCAGACAAATATTTTTTTTTTCATGTAATTCAACTTTCATTGATTTATATATGAATTATATAGTAAAGTATTGCGATCATTAAAATTTCGAAGGGCAGTTTTCAACGGAAATAAAGGTTTTAGGGGTTTTGAAAACGTCTCTTTTTTGTTTGTTGGAATTTTTACCAATGATACAAACCTATGAGAAACAACCTTACGCCGCTATGTAGCCCCTTAATCCTTACGGGAGGGAAGTTACGGAATGTGAAAGAAAAAACAACAAAAAATTGTTTTCTCTGGGACAGCTTAACCGATTTTCACGAAAATAAAATATATTATAGATTTTATGAAACGGTTTCAAAAAATATTTTTAAAAAATTCAACGAAAATGTAAGTCAAAATATTTTTTTTTTTTTATATCTTCCGCTTGAAAGAAAATGTTAGATACCTAAAAATGTTTTTATATTGTTTATTTGACTTCAGATAATGTTATATAAGTTTTATTCGTTGGAAGTGAAGCATGGACTCTTTATTAAAACTCTCAAATTTCAAGACTTTTTCTTTCAGTTTCTATTCTATAACTTTTAATTGGTCAACCCGAGAAAACTTTTTTTAAAATTAAATGCTCCTTGATTACTACGGAGCCTCATAAACCTTGAATTGGGTTTGGCGGGAAATACGAAACTTACTATAGTAATTTAAAAAAAAAAAAAAATCTGGTGCGGGCAACACACGATTTTCACTTACTTCGGTTGTTAAGAAGATATGTAATTATAAAATAAAGTTCGTATTAAAATTTTTTTAAAAGAATATATCATGTTACGTTGTAAACATATGTTCTAGATTAAATAATATTATATTGTAAACTTGTATGCAAAATGATCAAATAAGTTTTTGCTCTCCTGGTCACTTTACATTATCTTTCACAACTTTGTATTTAAGATATCACTATTCTAAGATGTTCAGCTTTCAAACAGTATATTAATTTTATGTAGGAAAAAAAATAACTAAAAAAATATCTTTGCTTTATTCTCCTTTAAATTTCACTCAAATTCTTTTATCATGCATATTCAGCATGCAAGATAGTGATATGCTTAATTGTTTGGAATAAAAAAACTTAAAGAAAGAAAATATAAAAAATCTGCATTTAATTGAGCCATATCAGACTATTTCTATCAGAATGGCACCTACATGATATTAAAGCCCAATAAATTTTACATCGATATAGCGAGTCTAATCAAAATCGTTCCAGTTCTGCGCATGCGCTGGATATAGTCATTCACGTTTTACATCGCTCTCTCGAGACTTCAATCTTTGGATAGTTACTACATGTTTTTTTACGATTTAAAATCTGCCATGAAGTAGCTGGACAGCAGTGGTCTACATTGGTGGTAATCCCACAGTGAGTACTGTTTTTATTTAGTGTCTAATAGTGAACAGTGCAGCCGTGTGTATACGAGGCCTTATCACACTCATAGCGGCCATAGGGAAGCCCCCCACTCCCACGACTTCACGTGGGCCACGAGCTCAGTGTTCCGCCAGCTCTGGGTGGGGCACGTTCGTGTGTTGGACATAATTAAATTATAACACGCAGACGTAATAATTTTTTTTTTTTTTTTTTTTTTTTTCTTACTTTATTTTTATTTATTCGTTTTTCCGTCTTCTCTATACCTTCTATTTATAACATAATGAGATATTTCCACCAGGTTATGTCGAGCAAGGTTACCAAAAGGTCTAGATCCGCTGGGTCTACCAGGGTCTCTACTCAAAATTCATCAGCACTTTCAACACCTCAGCATTCGCCACCAGCTAAGACACGTTCACGGCGCAATAATAAAAAAATGAGTCCTCCAGTTACTCCTAAAAATGCATCAGACGAACCACTACCAGGCACTTCATCCCAGGGGTTATCCGAGGAATCTCCCTTCTTCACGCCCAACCCATACCAAATTCTCCAATCTGATAAAGATGTTATGGAGTCAACACCAACGCCTAGAGAGCCTCGGCCTCCTCCGATATTCGTCAAAAATATAAAGAATTTTCAATTGCTCTGCACCCAAATAAACAAAATTATTGATCCCGGCAGTTACTCGTGCCTTAGCAGAAGCACTGATACTAAGATTTCTCCGGAAACAGCAGAATCGTACCGGAAAATCGTTAAATATCTGACGGACACAAAGGCAGAGTTCCACACCTACCAGCTTCGACAGGAGCGCTCCTTGCGGGTAGTCATTAGGAATCTTCATCCCTCAACGCCTGCTGAAGACATTGAAGAAGAATTGACGGCACTGGGCTTCAAGGTTCGTCAAATAACAAATGTCATAAAGGAAAATAGATCCGGCACCGATGTAACTAAGAAGATATCTCTACCCCTCTTCTTCGTTGATCTAGAACCCTCACCTGGAGTTGAAAAGGTATACGATATCCAAAGACTGTATTACACCAAAGTTACAGTTGAAAAACCGTATGTGAAGAAAGAAATTGTCCAATGCCACAACTGCCAGGCATATGGCCATACCAAACACTACTGTCATCATTTGCCACGTTGCGTGAAATGCGGAGACCCACACAAATCTGATGAATGCATCAAATCAAGGCAAACTCCAGCGGTGTGTGCTCTATGCCTGAAAGGACATCCGGCTAACTATAAAGGATGCCAGGTTTACAAAAACCTAAAACAAAAATTCCAGAAACCGCATCCAACAGAATATCCCTCTACTCCAAGAAGAATGACTTCAAACCTCATCAACTCTAATGTATCCTTTGCCCAACTTCTAGGAGGCGGTGAGAAAAATAAGAATTGTGAGGCCCTGCCGACGGAGCAACCAAGACCTCAACAACCCCAGCCCCAACCTCAATATTCTCTTCCTCTAACCCAACCCGAGCCTCAAAAATCCCATCAACATCAAATTCCACTTATTCCTCCTCCATCTAATGCAACAGATATCACCAGTCTCTTAACATCCTTCATCACTGAACTGAAATCAGTCGTGACTCCCCTAATATCTCTTCTAACTAACCTCGTATCCCACCTCATCACTTCTGCAAGAAAACCTTAAATGACCTCTTCCGAGCCTATATCCATCCTACTTTGGAATGCGAATGGTATTCGAAATCACACTAACGAACTAACAGTCTTCTTACAAGAAAAACATATAGACATAGCCCTAGTAACAGAAACCCGACTTACCAACTCACGGCTGTTTAACATCCCCAATTACAACATTTACCGCACGGACCACCCGGACGGAACCGCACATGCTGGCACTGCTGTCATCATCCATCACTCCCTCTCCCATCACTCACACCCCTTACCCGTCCATAATTACCTACAACCTACAGCTGTAACAGTTCGAACCAAGCTCTTTAACATAACAATTGTTGCAGCATATTCCCCTCCGAAAATTCCTTTTTCCGAACCCCAATTCAATACATTCCTAAATTCCTTGGGACACCACTTTCTTGTAGGAGCAGATTTTAATGCAAAACACCAACAATGGGGAGCCAGAACCACAAATTCTCGCGGACGAATCCTGTTGTCTGCACTTAATTCTACTCGCAGCAATATCCTTCCTCCGGATTCTCCTACCTACTGGCCAACAGATCCCAACCGCAATCCCGACCTCCTAGACTTTTTCATTCATAAAGGTCTAGGCTCACTAAATTATTCCATATCTCGCCTCGATGACCTATCTTCAGATCACAGCCCATTACTCCTTACCCTTTCATTATCGCCCATTCCTAAACCGTCTCCACCCTCATTCATCAGGGGCCCAGTTCATTGGGACCTATTCCGTCAAATCTTAACCGACAATATTGATCTCAGAGTATCCCTCAAATCCCCTGAAGAACTGGATGAAGCTGTAAATACCTTTACTACCCTAATCCAACAAGCAGCTTGGACTTCATCTTCACCTCTCTCTTCCACAAAATCCCGATGTACAAATCCTTTACCTCAAGAACTTCTGGACCTTATCCAATACAAGCGCCGTTCTAGGACTATCTGGCAGAGGACCAGGCATCCTGATGACAGGAAATCATACAATTATTATTGTAAATTAGTTAAAAATAAATTGACAACCTACAGATCTCAATCCTATAATTCCTATCTTTCCTCATTATCCACTTGTGACCATTCCCTCTGGAAAGCAACTAAAAAAATCCTTAAATACCATTATATCTCTCATCCTCTTCAACGTCATGATGGCTCCTGGGCCTCGTCAGATGAGACTAGGGCAGAGGAGTTTGCTAAACATCTTGCAAACACATTCACTCCTCATCCTGAACTTAATCCTACCCATACAGCTGCGGTTGAAGAATCCCTCTCCTCGCCGATTCCTCTCTCTTTACCTCCTAAAGCTGTCAACCCCTCTGAGGTCAAATTCCTAATCGATAAACTTAAACCTCGAAAATCTCCTGGATTTGATCTACTCACTTCCCAAATCATTAAAAAACTTCCCAAAAAGGCTATAATATTCCTGACCTACATATATAACTGCATCCTCCGTACAACCCATTTTCCTATGATGTGGAAACACTCAACCATTATACTTTTCCTTAAACCGGGCAAACCTGCTAATCATACCTCATCCTATAGACCAATCAGCTTGCTCCCAATTCTCTCCAAAATATTCGAGAAAATCCTTTTGAAACGCATCCTACCTTTACTCCAATTACACAAAATCCCATCTCACCAGTTCGGTTTCCGCTCAGGCCACTCCACTGTTCACCAAGGTCTTCGGGTTGTAGATCACATATCCTATGCCCTTGAAAGCAAGCAATATTGTACCGGTGCCTTTCTGGACATAGCACAAGCATTCGACCGGGTGTGGCACGATGGCTTACTTTTTAAACTAAAAACCCTATTACCCCAATCCCTATATCTAATCCTTCGATCTTACCTCTCTACCCGCTCGTTCAGAGTTCGTTGTGGTTCTGACTTCTCAAGTTGTTATCCGATAGAAGCTGGTGTTCCACAAGGTAGTGTCCTAGGTCCTATCCTTTACATCTTATTTACCGCAGACATTCCCACCTTTCCTGAAAACTTCTTGGCAACATTTGCCGATGACACAGCTATCCTCTCATCCCACCTAGACCCGATAATAGCATCCTCAAACCTCCAATCGCATCTTGCTTTGATTGAACAGTGGTGCAATCATTGGCGTATCAAAGTAAATGAATCAAAAAGCAAGCATGTAACCTTTACCTTACGACGCAAATCCTGCCCTTCAGTCCATTTTAACTCTACCCCCCTTCCCTTTTCTGACACAGTCAAGTACCTTGGTTTCCTCTTAGACAAGAGACTGACATGGAACCCACATACTAGACTCAAACGACAAGAACTCAATCGACGATATGGCCAGCTATATAGACTTCTAAATAGGAAATCACACCTCTCAACGTACAACAAACTACTCATTTACAAGACCATTCTTAAACCCATTTGGACCTACGGACTTGAGCTGTGGGGAACAGCAAAATTTTCGAATATCAAACGTATCCAATCCTTCCAGTCTAAAGTCCTTAGAACAATAGTCGATGCCCCATATTATGTTACCAACAAAACCTTACACCATGACCTGAATATCCCATTTGTCCTTGATCTAATCCCATCCAAATTCTCAATCTTCCACCAGAAGCTTACTCACCTTCCTAATCCCTTGGCACACTCCCTATCCAGTTCCAAACATCCCTATAACCCTCCTCGTAGGTTGAAGCGGCAGTGGCCCAGAGATCTTTTATAAATACGTCATTGGAGTGCTGGCAATGGCTGGCTTCTCCACTCATGCCCTGAGTGTATGTGGCTCTAGCGCCCTCGCTCAGCCTCCACTGGCTCTCAAGACCAGTGACGCGGTTGAATGAGAGGCGCTGGGATCTTCTGGCATTGTGACTCGACATCCACCAGTGGATCTCGAGGTTTGATTCGGTGATCCCAGGGGCAGTTTGTAAATATTGTAAATAGGTATGAATGTGAACAAGATTGTTATTATTATTTTCTTTATAGTATTTATTTAATTTTGTGTATATATATTTTTTTTTCTTTCTTCTTTGTTTGATCTTTGTTAATTATTTATTTTAATTTTATTTCCAATGTACATATGGAATGAATGATTTCTTATATCATTAATATTCATTGCCCCAGAAGGTGGCAGATTGTATTATCTCGTAATAAATAATAATAAAAAAAAAAAAAATCAAAATCGTTAGGATCGTTTTCGAGAAAATCCTAAAAATATGCAAAATGCATAACATATGAAATAGCTCTTCTGGTTGACTGAATTTTATGAAAAAATTGCTGTAACATCTTAAACATATACGCTTCTTGACTATGACATTTCAGTTTTATATAACTTATCGCTTTTGAGCTAGACTTACGACGCACATCCCCAACACACACACACACACACACACACACACACACACACACACACACACACACACACACACACACACACACACACACACACACACGGACACAGAGATACAGACACACACACACAGACATTTGTGCGAGACTTGGTCGTTTGGGATCAGAGAACCCTAAAACGTGTGTCTTCGGTGAACATTTGAACTAGAAAATGTTTACAATCTTAATACTTTACCGTACTATATAGGTTAGTTTATTGTTTGTTTATTCGTTTAACGTCACTTTATGCTACTATGGCTAATCGGACGATGCTACAGTGGGAGTCCTAAATTTTGCCTACCCAGGTTTTATTAGGATAGGGATCTTTAACGAGTACCTGACATAGCACAGGCTCGGGACCACCTTTTAACGTCCCCTCCGAAGGACGGCATAACTAAGGATTTTTTACTCCCATTAAAAAACCCTAGGGCCACCCGCAAGTTTGAACCCGTGACCTTTGGCAGAAGAAAGCTGTTATGCTAGCAACTACGCTATGGGTGACCCCTATAGGTTAGTGAATTACCTTATTAAAAATTTATACAATTAGATTCAATAATCTTCAACTTGAAAACGTTCGTTTCAAATAAAACAAAAAATCTTGTGAGCGCAGCATCAAAGTTTGACTTGACTGCCCCAATAAAACAAATTATAGATAAAGTAAAAATTGAAAAATTATTAGATTGAGCTTCATTAAAAAAATATATTTTAAATTGAATATTATAACAATATATATATTATTATTAAACGTTATCACTTGAGTTTTTGTCCTTTTCGCCACTGCATTACCTTCTACAGATTATTATCGTTAGATTTTTATTTTTTTTCACAACTTCCAACGGATATCTAAGCTTTCTAATATTTTCAACGGTATATTTTCATCTATATTTCTCATTAACAGAAAATAAATTTATTCTGGAACAAAAAAAAAACCTGCTGTTTCCTCCATATATTAGTAAACACATTATTTCATATTCGCCTAAGTTTAATCAATGTCGACACTGATAAATGGTAAATTATTACAAATCAACAAAATAAAAAATACTTTGGAGAAAGAAATTGTTAAAATTTGGTACTTATGCCCTCTCCAAAGTATTAAAATAAAAATGTAACGTTCATAAAATTAAAGGATATTTAATTTTGCACGGATTTAGTTTGATAAAAGTTGTTTTAATCTTTTTAGGGAAATCGTAAAAAAAAATTGTACAAAATTTGTGCTATAAAGCCCTCCTTATCAGGAAATTTCGGTGGAAATATTGATGAAACATTACAGCGTTATTTTTGCCTTTAATACAAATTATCAGTTTTGTACTAAATCTTGTTTTCGAGCTAGACTTACCACGCGCACACATTACTCTCACTAATAAATTTCTACATTCATATGAGAGAAAAAAATATGAATAATTCTGATGATTTGGGTATGGGAACAGAGAGCAGAAATAAGATTGCGTTAATGATATAACAATTGACTTGTTAACATTAACATGGCAAGTCTAACGTTTTCGTTCTCATGATGTTGATTGATTGAAAAAGCTCCTATGGTAGATCGGAAAGTCACGCAAATTATGCAATCGGTCGTTTTAAATATTATTTTGTAGATCCTTCAATAGAGATAAAATAAAACTCCATTTCGCAGAAAGAAAAATCGCTTCACGTGATGAATACTGGAAGCAACATTAATTATTGTAACCCTAAATTATATTACTGTGACAAGTTGAGAGCTAATCAGCATTCGTGTCGTAGAATCTCGTTCCCTCAGTAGTTCTTTGAAGCGGCGTGTTTGGGACTTACTGGAGGTGCTTAATTAACGTAAGTTACTTGTAAAAGAAGGAACACATGACCATTTGCATACTCTTTTATATGGAAATGGATTAATTTAAAATTTGCATAAGGTGTAAGAAGAATCGTTGATCGTAACCTCCGGTGTATGATAAAAGTACGTAAAAAAAAAAGGAGGGGGAAGAAAAAAGGCCAAGTATATAAATAAAACATTTCGTAATCAATGCAAATAGATAGATTTGGGTTAATAGGTTGGCAGATTTGGATTGATATCAACATAGATTTGGGTGATGTCGAAAATCATATTACTAACAGTTTGTTATCATTTACCTATTTTTACTTTCACTTACTATATATAGTAAGGAGAAATATTGCGCTCGTGAAAATTTTCGAATTACAGTTTTCAACGGAAATACACGTTTTAGGATCCCCTGAGTCCAAATAACCAAGTCCCGCAAAAAGGTCTGTGTGTGCGTGTGTGTGTGTGGTAACTCCCGGGCGGAAACGGTAAGTCCTATGAAACTGAAATTTCATATTTAAGACAACTATACGCCCGAGACGTGACGAAACTTTTTTCATCAAAATGAGCCTACCAGAAGAGGCACTTTATACCATGCATTTTGCACCTTTTTTCGATTTTCTCAAAAACGGTTCCGACGATTTTGATTAAACTCGCTATATCGATGTAAAATTTAATGGGCTTTAATATCATGTAGGTTTTATTTAGATAAAAATGGTCTGACAGGACTTAAATGCCGATATTTTAAATTTTCTTCCCCTAAAGTACCTTTAATTTTGTAGATTCAATAATAATAACTAGATTATCTTGTTAACGCTGATGAAAAACTGGTAAATATATAAATTGAATAAATTCGATACCCAACTAAAGGAGAAAACAAAAAAAAATTTTTTAATGCAATTTTTCGTTTTTTAACATAAGAGCAGTAATATACACGTATGATATACCGTTGGAAAGCTAAAGATTTTAGAAAAAATATCTCATACACTAGCTTTTATAAGTTATTGGAGAGTGATGAAAAGAAGATAAAACTTACTGATTGTTTATGATAATAATATAATTGATTTTTTAATAAAACGCATGTTTCTATATAAATTCAATTTGATTAATTCCTTAATAATTTCACTTATTTTTATCTCTAACTGTATTTGAAAATTCTTTCATTGATTTTAAAAATGGAGGTAAGTGAAAGTCGTGTGTTGCCCGCACCAGATTTTTTACATTCACTTACCTATATCTAAAATATATAGTAAGGGAAAGTATTGCAATTGTAAACATTTTCGAATTCTAGTTTTTGCCGGAAATACACGTTTTAGGGTCCCCTAAGTTTAAATAACCAAGTTCCCGAAAAAAGGTCTGTGTGTGTGTGGTAACTCCCGAGCGAAACATAAAGTCCTATGAAACTGAAATTTCATATTTAAGACAAATATACGCCTGAGATGTAACAAAAACTTTTTCATACCATGCCTTTTGCACCTTTTTACGAGTGCCTTAACGATTTTAATTATACTATATATATCGATGTAAAATTCGATGGGCTTTAATATCATGTAAGTTTTATTCTGATTGGAATAGTCTGACAGGACTTAAATGCCGATAATTTTTCTTCCTCTAAACTACCTTTAATTTTGTATATTACAACAGATTAACCATATCATCTTATTAGCATTGATGAAGGACGGTTAAATATACAAGTTAGACGAATTTGATGACCAACTGAAGGATAAAAGAGCAAAACAATTCTTTGATGTAATTTTTTTTTTTTTTATAATAAGAACCGTAATATAGACGTATAATACTGTCGGAGAGAGAAAGATTTTAGAAATGAAAATCATCTGAAGCACCGAGTTTTAAAAAGACAATATAAACTGACGAATAGAGAATAAACTTATTACTGATCAAAAATTTAATATAGTTATGTGATTTAATCTAAATCATATGTTTCCAACGAAAATGAATAAACATTTTATTAAAACCTAGTTAAAATACTAGTCAAATTGAAGTATATTTAATAGAATTTAAATTAATTTTTGGAACCCGCACACTAGACTGAAACGACAAGAAACTGCTCGTCGCTTTCGATTACTTCAACACTTACTTGACAAACGCTCTAAACTTCCACTTAACTGCAAAAGACTCCTCTACATGACTATCATTAGGCCTATATGGACTTACGGAATTGAGCTTTGGGGCTCTACTAAACCTTCAAATTCTTCCCGGATCCAATCCTTACAATCCAAAATCCCTCGCAAAATCCTCAACGCTCCTTACTTTGTCACAAATAAGCTCATCCATAAAGACCTAAATATTCCATTTGTTGCTGATCTAGCCCGAACCAGATATCACTCCTTCCATAACAAACTCTTCTCCCACTCTAACCCACTAGTTTCCATCCTTGCTTCCTCTTCCATTCCTGACAATCCTCCGAGGCGTCTGAAAAGAAGATGGCCCCGAGACCTTCTAGTTTAGAAACGTTACAGGAGTGCTGCCATTGGGTAGTTCTTCTTCAAGTCTGTATCACGCTATCTATATTTTGTCATCTACACATTTACTTGTTGTATTTTGAAGTACAGTTGTAAATTTCAATAAATGATGTTATAAAAAAAACAAAAAAAAAAACTAAGTTTAACACTCGAGGTAAGTAAAAGTCGTGTGTTACCCGCACCAGATTATCAAGTTTTTATAAAAGGTAAACAACAAAAACAATAATAATGATATAATTATACCAGCGAATTCTAGTACGGATAAATTTTGAAAAATACATCATTTTCGAACTTTTGATAAATAACTATTAAGGAACACCAAAAAAATACGTAGTTAAATAACTTGCAGTAACTTTTTCTCATAATTACGGAAGAAGCATATCAAGAAAAAAAAAAAAACAATATACCGAATATAAAATATCAGGAAATTGCATTTTATACATTCATGTAAAATTAAGAGTAGCTGTAATTGAATTTTCATTGTGCAAGTCTGACTCATTGTTTAATAATAGTCATTTATCATTTATGCTTAAGTCATTTTAAAGCAAGAGGTTAATCAGTAAACGGGTAACATGAAATATTGTCAGGAATACATCCTAGTCCATTTCATATTCCGAGTATTTTTGCATCGGGATCGAACCTTCAGGCTCAATAAGCATGATTATATTTGATTTTAAAAATGATATAACACACATAATAATCCATGATGCGGGCATCATAAACGGGTCAATTTTAAACCTAACAAGGTGTAATTATGGTAATTGATACAGATAGGGGTATAATGATTGCTTAAGTTTTACATGCTATGCCAGATGATGGAACATAAATGACGTTTATTTTTATAAAAATCTGATTTTTGTTTATTATTTTCAAAAATGGACCTTTGTAATAGACCCAAAAAAAAAAAAAAAATACATTTACCCGCCGAAAAATTTGAAGGCTTACGTTTCAAGATGCATAGAACCCGAATAACGAATACCGTCCGGGGTCATCCATAGCGTAAGGGCTAGCATAACAGCTTTCTATGGCAAGGGTCACGGGTTCAAACCTGCGGGTGGCTCTGGGATTTTTTAATGGGAGTAAAAAATCCTCAGTTATGCCGTCCTTCGGAGGGGACTTTAAACGGTGGTCCCAAGCCTGTGCGATGTCAGGTATTCGTTAAAGATCCCTATCCTAATAAAACCTAGGTAGCTGAAAAGAAGAAAAATTTAAATTTTACCAATAAATACGGCCATAACTCAGTTATTTTTGAAGATAAAATCAGATATATGTATAGAGATTATAGAATCAGTAAAGCGCGATAAAAAATTAGTAAATTAAAAAAATAGTAATTCCACCTATAATATATATATATATATATATATATATATATATATATATATATATATATATATATATATAATATATATATAATATAATATATAATTCCACCAAAAAATCGTTTATTATCGAAGATTTTCGAGATCAAGACAACGCGATAAATAAAGAGAAAAACAAATCTTTTTTGGTCAAGCTACAACTTATATAATATGCGATTCCCTGAAAACTCGGTTATTATTGATGATAGAGAAAAAATGAAAGTAATTCTGGAATCAGGAAATTTTATCGGAATTATTTGAATGAAAACCGAAAGAAAATAAAACGAAATGGTAACGCAGTCAAGTATAAATGGTTTTAGTTTATTGTTTTCAATAACGAATCTTTGTAATTGACAAAAAAAAACAAAATAAAATAACCCTTCTCCCTTCCCCCTCAAAATTTGACGGCTTACGTTTCAAGATGCGTAAAAACCGAATAACGAATAAACAAAAAATCCGTTTATCCTAATAACTTTTTTTTTATTATTTATTGAGAAATATTACAATTTGTTACATAATGAACAGTAGTAATAGTGATGTAGTACACATTCATACAATGTCCTAATAACTAAATACTAAAAATGTATTAGCAGTGGTGATATGCTATTTTCCTTTGATTTATGTATTGTTTTTCATTTTAGTTAATTGCCTATAAACTGTTATACACTTAATATGTTTATTTGGAAATAAAAATCCTGGTGTAATATTTTTTTTTTTATTTAAAGACTTAAAATTAAATAAATTATGCTAAAGTCATTTTTTTTCTTAGTCTTTCGGATTCGGTGGACTGTATCAATATCGACAGCAACGTTCCTCCATCTCATTAGGTTGTGAAACGGAAGCAAAAAAATCTCTTCAGAAAGACCTTGAAAGAACCAGAGTAAAAGTAGTTCAATTAAGGAAAAAGTGTCGCAGAAGAAATCTCGAAATCGGCAAATAGTTCCTTTGTATCTCGGTAGAAAGGGTTCCCCGGTTATGTTAATAACATGAAAAAAGGGCAAAAAGAATGGCCCTTGCACTCTAGGAATTTTAAAAAGATTTCGATGCAAAGGGAATGCTAATTAGTTCTTTTGTCGTGGAAGTCTGCTCTTGAGTCCTCTGGGTCTAAGGAGTAGGAGCTGATTGAAATATGTGTGCTTAGTCATTTACCATAAATAAGGAATCTCTGTAATAGAATAGAAAATAATTTTTATTCTGGGACTGGGTCCCTCAAGTATGAAAGGTTTGTACATTGAAATATAGAATATGTCTAGCCAACAGACAAAATGAACATAATTAAATACTTTTTACAATAATGGATGAATATGTATAAAACACAACAAATAAATTAAATAAAAACAATCTTCAGAAGCTAATTATGTTGTACTAAATGATTGATAACAGAGTTTAAATATAAAAGAAGAAGAAGAAGAAATAAATAAAAATAATTAGTAACATTATTCTGGTACTTGGTCTTCTAAGAATAACAATAATAAATGATCTATATCTAGCCAAGAGTTAATGAAAGATAAACCAATTAAACATAAATAAAAATAATTTAATACAATAATAAGAAATGAATTCTTCTAGTGACAATATAACAATTTTAAAAAAATACTGTAAAGATTGAACCAAAGGATTTTTTAGGTTAAAAAGTTATAATATCATATATACTTTTAAATTTTACTTGTGGAAAAAAACAACATATATTGAATACAATCAATCTGAAATTATTTCCTTGTTAACCAACGTCATTTTGGGATGCTAGAAGGTTCAGGAAAACAAAGTATTTGAATGTAGAGAGGGGGGATGACGGATGTCTGATGGGAGGGAATTCCAGAAACTAGTAGAATATAAAGGGCCAGAAAATATGCCATAAATCTATACTAATATTATAAAGCTGGAGATTTTATTGGTTTTAACGCGCTAATCACATAAACTACTGGTTCGAATTTAAAAAAATTTTTGTGTCTGATAGTCCATTCATCTAGGAAGGCTTTAGGCTATATAACATAATGCTGCGACCAATAGGAGTGAAGAATCGGTGGAAAATCTGGACGGGGAAAATTAACCTCGCATTCCAATGATTCCAAATGATTTACCTTTTAATTGTAAAAGAATTCAATTTCCCGTTAATTTATCTTTTGCCGTAACAATTAATAAATCACAAGATCAAGTATTTAAACACGGAGGAATCGATTTACGTCAAGACTACTTTCACAAGGCCAACTATATGTCGCGTTGTCAAGATCGCGTTGCCGAGAAAATCAGTATTTTCTTCTGCCACAATGAAATAAAACTAAACATATTATTTACGCAGAAGCACTTTAAAATATATTCTTTTAAAACCTTCTTATAAGCGATCATAATAACAGAAATCGACCAGAAAACGAAGTCGCGGGCAACAACTAGTATAATAGGAGTACTCCCTACGTTTGCTATAGCATGCTATTTGTGCTAAACCCATCAATTTTATACAGGAAATAACTATAGAAACTCGTCGTGTTTAGCAAAATAACACAAATAGCATGCTATAGCAAACGTAGTGAGTACCCCTAATATAAGATCGATATTAAATTCTAACAATCATGTATCTCCTTCTTTATGAATACGTATCTTTTTTATACCGTGGTATGTTAAATTTCTTATAAAGGAAGAAAGAGACTGAAAATCTCATTACGAAATTTACGAAATATGTCCAAATAACAAAGTTGAACATAAAATTAGGAAATATTCTGAAAAAAAAAACTCCCTACATCCACATTTTAATAAGAGAAAAAAGCGAAGTAAGAACGCAGTGACACAGAATGAGTTATCCATCGAACCGAAATCTTCCTTTCTTTAACCCGAGGTCTTTTCAGCACGGAGTTGATCCAACGCAGAATCTCTGTCTTTCTTTGTCTCTGACAAGAGTCATCATTTCTCAGTTACCATTCTTCAGACCAAAATGTGATCTCGAGTTTGGCTTTCGGAGGGGAATGTCGTCGTGCTTGTTTTTCAGGTTTTTTTATGAATGATATTCAGTATTTCGCTTATTTTTTTAATTGGAGATGTGCGTTAAAACAAAAATTAAATAAACACATTGGCCTATAATTAAAACATTCGCTCTTGCTTTTTGTCAAAATTATGTTCCTCTCCAAGTCCTTATAAATTTTCTAATCCGCATTATCTGAAATAGTTACTGCAACACAATGATTCCCTTTCAGCCTACTAGATTTTTTATCTTGATATTTATTAAAACTCCATTTTTCCAGAGGAATTAAAATTCTTACTCATTTTTTAAGTGAAACTTCTTTAAGCGCATTATGTGATTTTCGGCTTCGAAACAATGGTAACGTCACCAATATCCTCTAGACTGGCGCATGCGCTCTGTGTAAACCTTTTTATTAGATATAACGATATCAATTTCCGTGAACGTTATCGATACTGGTGTAATATTGGCACAAAAATATCGATATTTATAATAATTTATTCAGCATTTAATTGAATTAAAGTCAGTTGCAAATAAAAGAGTAAAGACATGGTAGATAAACTATGTCTTAGAACTTACCTCTTACTGTACATAAAGTTAATACAATGAATATATTATCATTGTGGATGTAATTAGTTGACCGGTGAGAATTACTGGAAGGAATTAGTCCGGGTGGCGGTCATTAAATGAAACAACTATTAGTTTCCATTCTCCCACCATGCGCCCTGATGATGACCCACAAAGGGGTCGAAACGTTGGCAAACAATAAAATAGTTGAAACTATTTAGTTGTTTCATTTAATGACCGCCACCCGGACTAATTCCTTCCAGCAATGAATATATTAATTCTCTTGACTCTATAATATTGATATTTTTAAATATTATTAAAATATTACATAGCATGAAAACATTTAAACATACGAAGCAAAATCATGATTATCTTACTATCAATATTTAAATCGTAGCAAGGCGAAATCGAAAACAATATCTTTATCATATAAGCATAGAAATATGACATTAGCAAATTAAATTTATGTTAATAATATAGATTTCAATTAGACAGAATCTATATTTCATTACTAATTAAACATATGTTTTTGTTAACTTGGGAAGAAACTGAGGTTGTCTTTGTAAAAAAACTATAAAGCTTACAAATAAATAAATTAAAAATATTAAAATTTCCTGGATACAAATGGTAGGCCCATGAAAAAAATGTGCAATGTGTACCACCAACATACATACACATTCTAAAGTCACATTCATATTACGATGACATACTTCAAGATCTCTACAGAGTGATGATGTTTTACAATTAAATGAAACAATAATAATATAAAAAAAATCTGGTGCGCGCAACACACAACTTTCACTTACCTCTGATATTTTTATCAAATTAAGAATTTTTATAAGAAATTAGAAACGAAAATAAGTTGTTAAAGAATGATATACATTGGATTTTAATAGAAACATGTGTTATCAAACATATGAAATAATCCATTATATTATTATCTACGGCAATCAGTTTGTTTTATCGGCTGTTCATCACATTCCGTTAACATTTACAATAGTATGTATAAGATATTATTATTTTTTAAATCTTTAGTATTCCAACGGTATATTATACATGTATATTACTGCTCTTAAGTTTAAAAAAAAAATGTATTAAAAAATTATGTTTGCATTTTCCTCTTTTAGGTGTTTATCAAATTCGCTCAACTTAGCCGTTATTTAGCAATGCTAATAAGATGATGTTACAATTTGTTTTAAATCTAAAAAATCAAAGGTACTTTAAAATAAGGAAATAAAAAATATCGCCATTTAAGCTCTATCATACTATTTCAATCAGAATGAAACTTACATTACATATTAAATTATTCATATTGAAAGTAAATTGATTATGTTTCAAAAAATAGTCATTAAGATATTTAACAGTCATTTATGAAATATAATAAATTATGTTGAAGGAAATACGTTAAAAAAATAAAAACAATTATCATGCATAATTTTAAATTGTTACCTTTATGTCGAATGATCTCAATATGGCTTCCTATCTTTAAGTTTCAGACTGCCTGTCTTTTTCTTTAAAACATTGTTCCAAACGAAAATAAATAATAAAATGACAGAGCCATTAGGAAATATAAATAAACCACTGTTTTCACATTTATGACACATTTTGCACACGTTCTAAATAAATTTGGTTACCTTTAAAACATATATAAAATAAATTAAAAGCAAGTAAATTACGGAATGTTTGTGGATTCCGAATACTTTTTACACTCACTGTATATTTTGTAAAGAGAAATAATGAAAAATATTTATACCTGAACTGAATTCAACATGGCGTTTATCACCCTAATTTATTAACTAAGTAAAAAAGATAACTTCATAACTAAAAAAATATTTATATCAAGCGAATATTATTAACATGATAAAATAATTATTTAAAATCAACATATTAAAATAAATACATAGTAGGCTTTAAGATTCTAGTTAAAAAGTTCGACATTTGACGGAGTCTTAATTTCGCTAGTTTTGAAATATTTAACATTTTCTGGTACTGAATTTTAAATGTTTTATAGCACGATTTTATATACCTTAATCAATGAAACATTCAGATCGAACACTTTTATTAATAAAATGCTAGAAAAACTATTTAAAATAAATATATAATAATGTTTGAAATGAATGTAATAAGTTAAATGTGCTGGCTTTGGTGGCTTTTAATTTAGCTATTAGCAATGTTGCCAGTTCCACCACTTATATTGAGACAGTAAGTTAAACTAAGTTTTAAATTAATATATTTTCTCCTAAATATGTTAATATTTTATATAAAATGTATAATTTTTATTTTTATATTTATTAACTTATATAGGTTTTAAGATTCTAGTACAGTATTTAGTTCTGACTTTGTTGGTTCTTAATTTCGCTATTAGCAATGTTGCCAGATCTGCAAAGTACTGAGACTATTGGCGGAAGCTGATGGAGGAGGCCAAGATTCAATATCACTTTTATTAAAAATATATGATACAATTTTTTTGAAATCTATATATTGAAACAATAATGTATATATTTTTAAATATATAAAATAATGTACAGTTATAACAGGGTTTAAGATGAGAATTAATATATACAGTGCACAGCTCTGGCTAAGGTTATTTTTTTGTTAATTTTCCTATAATCAGAAATATTCTCTTACTTGGAACTGTTCAAATATTTCATTTTAAAATGTAAAATTTTTAATACATACCCGAATATTTATATAACCAAATTTCCAAATGTATCATATATTTAATATTCAATAAATCTAATAAATATGTTTATTAATATGATAAAGAAAAATATAATGATAATGATATAGTTAAAATTTCATGGTCTATAAATTATATTAATATACATTATTTTGTTTTTAATTGGCTTTTTCCTAGTAATAACTAAAAGGAAATTAATAATGCAGATTAGACACAAAAGAACAGTGGTATATAATTCATAATTATTCATAATTTAAATATGATTGATTTAGTTGATTATATTCAAAACACAACCGGCAAGGTCTTAGAGAAAATAATAGCCAGCAGAATACAAGAGATCACCGAAGGAGTAGAGGGCCTATCGAACAATCAATTTGGCTTCAGAAAAGCGAGATCCACGCTGGACGCAATTACCCTGGTGACTGAAACTGCCCAGGAAGCTATTGCGGGGAAGAGGTGGAGAAGAGGTGCGAAATGTTATTGTGCCGTCGTCACATTAGATGTGAGAAACGCGTTTAACACGGCAAGATGGAACTGCATTCTTAGAGCTCTGCAGAAAATGGGCGTTCCCATGTACCTCAGGAGCATTATCAGAAATTATTTTGCAGACAGGATCCTGATATGCTCAACAGAGGACGGCCCAATGACGTTCAGGGTGAATGGTGGAGTACCCCAGGGATCAGTACTGGGGCCTCTATTGTGGAATATCCTGTATGATGGAGTTCTTAGGCTTAACCTGCCAGAAGGTGCCAAGATCATAGGTTTTGCTGATGATGTCGCAGTCGTAATCGAGGCGAAATATAAAGACGAAGTAGCCTTGAAGGCAAATCAGAGTATCTCTCTGATCCGTGATTGGCTGACATCGGTGGGGCTCCAACTGGCAGAAAGGAAAACAGAGGCCCTTCTTATAAGCAGCCGTAAAAGGAGAGAAGAAATAATCCTGAGAGTGGGCAGGCAAGAGATACGGTCCCAGCCCTCACTGAGATATCTTGGGGTTATACTTGATGAAAGGCTTAAATTCAAGGAGCATATCCAGAAAGTATGCATCAAAGCAGCAGAAGTGACCACAGCTCTAGCCCGATTGATGCCCAACGTAGGTGGACCTAGAAGTAGTCGGAGACTATTAATGGCGAGCGTCGTCTCATCCACTCTTTTATATGCAGCCCCAATATGGAATAATACCCTGGACACACTTTCTTACAGGAGACCCATTGTGTCAGTTTATCGCCGAAGCGCTCTGAGGGTGATAAGTGCATTTCGCACAGTATCCTACGAAGCTGCATGTGTGGTGGCCAGGATGCCACCCATTGAACTGCTGTCGGAGGAAAGGCAACGTACGTATAAAAGTGTTGTCCACATTCCTAGAACCGAAGAGAGGAAGCAGACAGTCCAAAAGTGGCAGCGACGTTGGGATTTGGCAGCGAGCGGAAGGTGGACCCATAGGCTGGTACCTTGTATCCAACCATGGATGGATAGAAGCCACGGGGAAGTGGACTACTACGTAACCCAAATGCTCACTGGACATGGCTGCTTCAGAGCCTACCAATTACGGTTTAAGTTGGACAATACAGCAGAATGTCCAAGATGCCCAACAATAGATGAGACAGTAGAACACGTATTCTTCTGCTGTCCTCGCTTTCAAGTAGAGAGGGAAGAATTTCAAAAAATATGCAGATCAGAAGCTACACCTGACAACATCGTCAACCTCATGCTACTTTCTCAGGAGAACTGGATGGCGGGCCAACGCCTGGCTGCGGACGTCATCAAGAAATTGAGAATGGAAGAGAAGGAGAGGCGTGCCTAGAAATATAGGGTAAGGCGCCTAACAACGGGGCGGCACACAGCCACTCTCCTCCACGAAGTAATGCCTAACGGTGGTCCCGTGGAGGGTGAGAAACAGGTGTAGGGAGGTTGGTTTTAGTGGGTAGAAATCCCACACACGGATAGGTACGGGCCTATCCGCGTCTTTTGAAGATTTCCACCTACCCTCGTAAAAAAAACAAAAAAAAAAAACATATATGTAACATATATATATATATATAGTTTATATATATATATATAAACTAATGATATATACATACATAAGTTTGATTAAAAAAAAAAAATAAATATTTTAATATGGAGGTGATACCCGAATAGTTTCATATAGCAACTGAATCATAAACTAAGCACTATAAGATAACTTTTTTTATAAAATATTATTTTAAAATAAAATTAAACTAAATAATGTAAAATTAATTAACAATAATTAACACTGTAACAATTTATTTATAAAATAACGGACAGAGAGTAGACCTAACTGCACAGAGACCAGTTTTTAACTAAATGATGTTAAGCTAAAAAGAAGGGAGACAGACATGCAAAATGTAAACATTCTATAATTTGATTAGGAAGTTATTGGCTACGAGGATATTAAGTGAGCAGATGTGGACATCCTTATTAGATCCATCTTCACTTTAGGAATATTGGTTTCAACAGTTTAAATTCTTATTATATAACCCAGCATATTTTTTATTTTTATTTTTTTTTCCAATTACTGCAAACTTGGGACCACACTACTACTGATTTCTTTTGACCCAGTATTGTCTCATCTTATCTATTATAAGTAATAATTAAATTTTAAAAAATCCCAGTACGTGTAAACGATTGTCCCTTTCTCTTCCTCGCTTAAATAAATAAATGCCTTGTCTATAATATGATAATATTAATATAACTAAATAAATTCGTCACATTTTATTTAAATAGATGCCACATTTTGTCCTTCTATTACCCGGAGGTATTCTAAAGAGGATTGCTATATGCACTGCAAAGATTACTAGTGCATGCAGCGCATATAGCAATCCTCTTTAGAATACCTCCGGGTAATAGAAGGACAAAATGTGACATGTGTACATATCATATTTGTATTTGTATTTTGTTTGAAAATAAAACCAGAGGGTATGAAAAAAAAAAAAAAATAAATAAATACCAACGGCTTAATCTATACTACCGTCTAGAATCTGTGAGAATTTCATCCTCAAATCGGAAGCCAAACTTCTAGATACCGCTCTAGAAGTTCGGCTCCCGATTTTTTATTTTTATTTTATTTATTTTTTTTTATTATTTTTTTTTTTTTGGCTACACAGTTAAAGAAGAGATAGGTGAAAATTTGTGAGAGCGAGTTATTGTGAGAGTTCACGAAAGTAGCGGGAGAGGAGGAATGCATATTTATTATTATTTTTTTTAATTTGGATTATAACATCAAATATTAATTTTTTTAAATCCTATAATATCATGAAATATTATTTTTTTAAAATCTAATGCGGGCAACACACGACTTTCACTTACCTCTATTTTTAAAATCGATGAAAGAATTCTCAAAAACAGTTAGAGATAAAAATACGTGAACCATTAAAGAATTAATTAAATTGAATTTATATAGAAACATGTGTTTTATTAAAAAATCTATTATATTATTATCTCAAATAATCAGTTAGTTTGATCTTCTTTTCATCACTCTCTATTAAATTTTAAAAGCTTAAGTATAAGATAATCTTTTTTTCTAAAATCCTTAGCTTTCCAACGGTATATCATACATGTATATTACTGTTTTTATGTTCAAAAACAAAAAATTGCATTAAAAAAAATATTTGTTCAGTTTTCTTCTTTAGTTGCTTTTCAAATTCCCTCAACATGCATATTTAGCTGTTTTTCATCGGTGGTAACAAGATAATATAGTTATTTTTATAGAATCAACAAAATTAAAGGTACTTTAGAGAATGAAAATTTAAAATATCGGCATTTAAGCCATGTCAGACCATCTTAATAAGAATGAAACCTACATCACGTTTAAGCCTATTAAATTTTTACATCGATATAGCGAGTTTAATCAAAATCGTCAGAACAGTTTTCGAGAAAATCAAAAAAAGGTGCAAAATGCAAGGTATAATGAGGCTCTTCTGGTAAGCTCATTTTGATGAAAAAATTTTGTATATTCTCGGGCGTATATTTGCCTTTAATATGAAATTTCAGTTTCATAGGACTTACCGTTTCCGCCCGGGAGTTATCCACACACACACACACAACACATACAGACCTTTTTGCGGGACTTGGTTATTTGGACTCAGGGTACCTTAAACCGTGTATTTCCGTTGAAAACTGGAATTCAAAAATTTTCACGATCGCAATACTTTCCCTTACTATATATAGTAAGTGAAAGTAAAAATATTTCTTCTCAACACAGTCTACTTTAACGAACATACTCTTCCTTCCAACAAAATTCCAGCGCAAACCGAGAAAAAAAAAAAAAAAAAAAAAGCTTTCACTATTTTTCGGCAGTCCCTATGACTGGCTGAATTTTTATTTTTTCATAATTCCTACGAAGTAGATACAATGCTCCTAATTATCAAACTCCTAAATCCCATAATCCAGCATAGTCACTAATTCTTAAAATTTATTTCAAATACATCAACCAGAAGAGGGAAAAAAAAAAAAAAATCAACCTGAAGATCGTTTAACGTTAAATTGATATTTTAGTCTAATTTATTGTAGAGTCAAAGAGCAAAAATTTGTGCATATGTGCAAATTTATTTTTGTTTTTTTATTCGTTTCCTACTTTTTATGTACTAAACTAAGCCTGAAAGATTAGATTTTCCTTCAGTCTGACCTATTCTTGCCAGGGTCAGAGCGTCGAGATTTATAAAGTGGATCCCTCCGAAATAGCAATATATCCCAAAAGGCCGCATCAATTCCGAGTCCCTTCCGAATAGAGAAAGAGGAAAAAGGACGGTCGACTTTTAGGATATAAAAAGATTTAACCATAAAGTTAAGATTCCGATAAAAGCAAAGTTCGAAGAAACGTTTCATTCCACTGCCAGTTTAGTTAATTAAGGTTGGTTCATTTTGTTTCGTCACCGATGTTTGGTAAAATATTTAATTAAGAATAATGGACGAGAATTCATTATTTTTGGAAATTGAGATGATGGCGGGTAGGGCGGACTGTTATGGTCCTCCCACCTCGGCTAAATATATTTCGTAAGGTTGATCAGTATTTATGGTGCGTTGGGGGCCCTGTTAATGAGATAGCAAACAGGGCAACTGTACGCTCTACGGGCCCAATTCCAATCCTGTCAACCTCTTCTTATTTACAATATAGGTCCACCGAATTAAATCTTTAGATACGATTTTATTCATGAAGTCAAACGGTATTGCCATTTTGGTTCATTATTAGTAAATGATAAAACTTAGTTATAAAAAAGATAATAAAAAAAAAGAAAAAGAAAAAAAAACTCTCTTAATGATCGAGATCTCAATGTACAATCTGAATAAAAAATGAAAATTAAATCACTGTCGCCTGCATTTTACACGCAATTTAATTTCAATTTTTGCGGAAATGTAGCCCATGATAAAAAATAAAAAACAAACAATTTTTTTCCTAAATGGATCGACCGACTTTCACGAAAATTATATATGTCAGTGGTCTTCTAAATTGGCACCAAAAAAAACTTTTTTTTAAATTATTATTTCGACAATGTGAGTCAAATTTTTATACTTATGGGCGGGAACATAAGGAGGATTAAGGGGCTAAAAATTTACAATAGGTTGTTTTTAATAGGTGTGAACCAATGGTATAAATTTGGTCCTGATATACGCGGGGGCTGATTTTACATGCTTATTCCGCTAGGCCCTTTTGCCTAGCCAGATTTAATTAAGATTGCCTGACATAGCACAGGCTTTGGGGACCACCTTTTCACGTCCCCTCCGAAAGACGGTATAACGAAGGATTTTACTACCATTAAGAATCCTAGGACCACCTAGATTTGAGCATTCCGAATTAATCAAGGCTTATATAAATTGAAATAGGCCAGGTTATTTGCATGTTAATTATTTATAATTAAAATAAAGACGATTAGTACATTAGCAGCTTAGTTTGTGGTGGTCGGAAAGATACAAGATATATAAAGAAGATGAAAGAGCTTAGCATGTTGATGAGGTGTATAATTAAAAGCTGCAAGCGATGCCACAAGTAAACAAACGTATCCTTCAAGGTAAAATATTAATTATAATTATAGCAATTAAACGCCAGTAAATATAACTTATATAATCTAATTATGAGTAACAGTGCTTTACATCATAAGTCCTAACGCCCAGCAACAGTTGAATATAACTCCTCACCTTTCTCCAGCCATTACGTTACAGACCACTAAGGACTGTCACAACTTCTGAAACAACTCAAACAGGTTGTTTTATCCATATATGTTTCAGGATATATAATTTAATGAGATCTCTAGACATACAATATATTTCGAAATAAACATTTTATTAAAATGTAAAATGGTTTAATAGTCTATAATATTTAAGAGTTACGCCTCTTTTCGAGAAATCTTAGATGCCGTACGAGTATTAATTAAAAAATAAAATTAACTAAATATTCGGAAGAAACATATATTAATGTATGTTTCATTTTTTTCTCATTATGGTTTGCAACATTTCCTTGTTTAAGACTCTCGAGATTATAATAATACTTAATCAAAATTCTGATGCGCGCTACACAAGACTTCCACTTACCTTACTAGTCAAAATCGATTATCAAATTTTTATTAAAATCAAAGTTGAAAAAATAATTATGTTTTTTTCTATGGACACATTTATTTTAGATTAAATTAAACAACCACTTTTACAACTTGGTGAGTTAAAAAAACATAATTTATAAAATCTTTAGCTTTACAACGCTATATTACACTTCTTTAATACTATTCTGTTTTGCGAAAATAGAAAATTAACCTAATGTATTTATTGATATTTACAACTGTATTGGTTAATACATTCAGTAAATAAGCTGTGAGATAAAATGAGAAGAAACTGCCCATTGGCAGCACTCCAGTAACTTATCTAAACTAGAAGGCCTCGAGACCACCTTCTTTTCAGAGGGTTGTCAGGAATGGAGAAGAGAAACTAGGATTGAAACAAGTAGGTTAGGGTGGGAGTTTGTCGTGGGGGATTGGTTAATACTCTTTAATACTATTCTGTTTTGTAAAATTAGATAATTAACCTAAAAACATATGTCCTATAGATAGTCATCAAACACTATCATATTACATATTTACCTATTTTGTTTCAATGCTAGCAAGTTGAAGTGGTTAATTATCAAAATAAAAGGTATTTAAAATTATAAACCAATTGAAAAATGTAATTTAATATTTTTTTTTTAATTAAGTCCAAATAACCTTTTTGACAAGAAACTGCTTACAGCTTTTGGTTACTTCAACACTTACTAGACAGACGCTCTGGAAATGCAAACTCAATTTCCATTCGCCTATAATACGCCCTGATGATGACCCAAAATCGGGGTCGAAACGCTGGCAGAAAAAAAAATGGTTAAAACTACCCAATTGTTTCATTCATTGACCGCCACCCAGACTATTTCCTTCGAGTAAAAATGTTGAACCAACTAACCTTCTTCCTCATCGTATTATATTTATAAGGTCACGTATCGCCCCAAATCAGCCTTCAACAGGGCTGAGAAAAGACAAGATAACAACCGATAAAATAAAAGATAATATAAAAGAAGAAATACCATATACAATAACAGCCATAAAATGTGAAAATAAACACAGTCAACATTAACTTCATCGTTATATTTTTATTATGAAGTTCTGTGAATATTCGATTTCTTGTCATCAAGGAACTATCAATGTTTTTTCTATATTTCAGTCAGGCTATGCATTAAACACTAATATATTTTTTTTTACATGTTGAACTATATTGAATGAACATTCTTCTGGCAATATACGAGAAAAAAATAAATAAAAACAAAGTAATCAAGTTGAGACTACTTGTGAGTGAAAACAGTGGATACGATTTAGTACTGAGCTCTTGAAGCAAATTGAATCAATCACACGTCTCTAGCCTTCTTGCCGAAGCGGTTTAATGACATTTTCCTCTTCAACGAGCTAGGACATATTCAATTTCCTTATTTGATAAGTTAGGTAGGGTGCTGCTGGATTTTATTTGTAACTGATTGGTTAGAAATTGAGTTACAAGTAAACGTAGCGTTTTTAATATATGAATATGAGGGTAATATTTAATTTAAAAAAGAAAAAAAACTACCATTCGTTTTAGAAAGAAATCTTGCTCTATGCTTATTTGTCCGGAAAATAATATAGAATTACAGTTTATAAATATATTATATATATATATATATATATATATATATATATATATATATATATATATATATATATATATATATATATAAAGTTATTATATCTAAAAAGTATATTATTTCAATAGATTTTCAATTCAACGTTCATACCCTCATTAGAATTTGGTATAATAAGAGTTTAAAAATAAAAAAAAACATTTTTCTAACTCTTTAATAAATAAGTATTTTATTCTGTAAAAAGTGGCGAATGATCTCGAGAGTATGTTTATTTAACGTCCATTAATGCTGCTGAAGGTTAAGTGGACGATGCTACAGTGGGGTCTTAAATTTGGATACCCAGGTTTAAATAGGATAGGGATCTTCAACGAGTACTTTACAAAGTACAGGCTCGAGACTATCTTTGCTACGTCGCCACCGAACAACGGCATAACTAAGGATTTGTAACTCCGATTATATACAAATCCTAGGGCCACCTGCGGGTTTGAACCTGTGACCTTTGGCATGGAATGCTGTGATCCGGAAAGTAGGAGTAGATCATTGTTGTCTTGGAAAATAAGACTAAATTTTCATGTCGATTAATGAGTGAGGAACCCAACTTTGGAGTTTTATTTCCTTTATAATCGCCTTGAAGTGTTTATCGACGATTGCTTTGCTTACACAGTATCCATGAAAGTTTTTAAACAGTTATTCTGAGATTTTTTTTTTCAGCAATCTCGCAGAACGTCGCCTCAAATGTTGAAGTATCCCACTTGAATGTATTTGAACGACTGTTGATATTTCTGGCAGTTTGGGATCTGTAGCGTCCAAGGTTAAACTAGTAATAATAATTAAATTTCGACAACTTAGTAAAGACTAAATAATGTCCAAGCAGCGAAAACATACAGAGGAGGACATTTTCGTTTAGAAGAATAATAATTGGAAAAATAAATGTTTTCGTTCATACAAAGAAATAATCCAACAAACATGAGGTGTACTGTACAGATATTTAAAGAGAAACCTAAAACCCTGTGTTATTTCCTGATAACTCAATACAATTTATCTTTTAAATTTCAGTTTATGTGAAAATAATTTACTTGAGGACATTGATAAAGGTTAGAAGCTCTGTTTTTATTTTTCACTTTCAAGAGTTTTAAACAATAAACAATATTATAGGTCCTTCAAGTTCACTAAAAATAAAGTAATACTTAAGAGTGGATATACCAGAATACTTGTTACTTAGAAGCTTAAAGTTGGCTTCTCCTGGAAGAATGGGTACTTACAAAGTCATGTCTAAAGGAACTTGATGGTTTTTGTTTTCCTTGAAGTTAACCGGATTAGGTTCACCCTTGGTGAAGAACAGACCACATCACATCCTTTCTTCCCGTAGCCATTAATAATGTATCTGTTTGTGGACAGGACTTGTAACTAAGACACTACAAACTAGTTTTCAACTACTTTTTATCGTTTGTTGCTAAGATTATCGGTAGTAATCCTTGTGAAATTCATCACATAGGTGTGTTAAAATAAGTAGACTTATTTATTTTAATCTAAAATAATAATTAACCATATCTTTGATAACTTTTTACTTTCACTTATCTGTAAATGAATTATATAGTAAGAGAAAGTGTTTTTCTGAATACAAGAATAGTAATATAGATGTATAATTTGCGATTTAAAGATTTTGCACAAATATTATCTTATATACATAGTACTGGAAGGTAATGAAAAGTGACGAATAGGGCATACACTTGAATAATTATTGTACATAAAACTTTTATGTGGTTAAATATGTTTCCAACAAAACTAAATTGATGTTATTAAACAAAGTAAATGAATGTCGTGTGTTGCGCAAATTTTTGAATTCTAGTATTCAATGGAAATGGACGTTTTAGGATCCTCGGAGTCCAAATAACCAAGTCCAGGTGTATGTGCCCGTGTGTGTGGTAAGTCTAGCCCTAAAACGAAAAGAAGTACGAAACTGAAATTTCATATTTAAGAAAATTATACGTCCAAGATGTTGCAACAAATTTTCTACTAAAATTTGCTGACCAAGAGTGCTACTTTATACGGTGCATTTTGCCACCTTTTTACGATTTTCTCAAAAATGGCTCTAACGATTTTGATTAAACTCGCCATATCGAAGTAAAATTTAATGGGCTTTAATGACACATAGGTTGTATCTGATGGAAATATTCTTACAGGGCTTGAATTCCAATATTTTAAATTGTCTTCCTCTTTAGTACCTTTAATTTTGTAGATTTAAGAAATATAGCCATATCATCTTGTTAGCAATAATAAATAACGGTTAAATATGTTTTTTAACGAGTTGTTACATATCTTATTCGGAGGAATAACCAAATCAACTAATCTAAAGGAAGAAATACATTATACTAATTTAGATTTTCTTCCTTTAAAGTACCTTTAATTTCGTAAATTAAAAAAAATTAACCATGTTATCGTGTTGGCATAGATAAAATACAGATATATACATAACTTGAATGAATTCGGTAAACAACTAAATAAGAAAGAAAAACTATTTTTGTTTACATTGTTTGTGACATTTAACATAGAAACAGTAATAAAGATGTATATTTTACCGTTAGAAAGCTGAATATTAAAAAAAAAAAAAATACTATGTTATATACAAAATTGTAAATGATAATGGATCGTGATGAAAAGCCGATGAAACTGACTGATTGTCGTAGATAATAGTATAATAGATACTTTAATAAAACACATACTTGTATTGAAACTTGATGTAATTAATTCTTTAACAATTTATTTTTATCTCTGAATATATTTAAAAAAAATTAAATTAATTTTAACAACGGGGGTAAGTGAAAGACGTGTGTTGCGCCCACCTGATTTTTAATTAAGAAATATAACTATAAAAATTATATTTACACTCTCCAATAAAATTGGAGAATCGATCTTATTATTTTTGAAGGAATATTCAAGGAAGTTCTATCGACAAACACCGGATCCGCTACCTGTTTAGACACACCTCTTTTGTATGTCTTGTACGCTCTAATTAAGAAGCTTAGAAAAATAATTTTTTTTATAAATGAAAGCATGGAATAACCAGGATTCGTTAAATTTAATGAAGATAATGGCCATTATCAAAGTTAAGGAGTCGCATCAGAACTTTTCTGATTTTATTATTACATTTTTGGATAAGGATCTTTAACGAGTAAGTGACATCGCACAGGCTCGGGACCACCGTTTTACCTCTCCTCCGAAGGACGGCATAACTAATGATGTTTACTCCCAATAATAAAAAACCTAGGGCCACCTTCAGGGTTGAACCCTGGAACTTGGCTATTATTCTAGTCACTACACTAAAGATAGGCTTTAAATCTATACCTACTATAGACCACATCAGATGGCTCAGTTTCATTTATATTTTGATTTCACAATTTTATATTTTTTACGGCACTATTCTATGATAATAATTTTAAAAAGTCTGGAGCGGGCAACGCGCGACGTTTCCCTGCAGCTGTTGTTAAAATCGATTAAAGAATTTTCAAAGACAGTTAAAGATAAAAATAAGTGAAACTAATAAAGAATTAATTAAATTTATTTTCTATAGAAATGTGTTGTATTAACAGATTTATTGTAGTGTTATCTAAAATAATGAGTTAATTTTGTTGGCTTTTCTTCACTTTTTATTGACTCTTATAGGCTTGTATGTGGGATAATATTCTTGTTGTTTGTTTGTTTATTTATTTAACGTCACTTTATGCTACTATGGCTAATCGGACGATGCTACAGTGGGAGTCCTAATATAATATCTTTTATATATTATCTTATATCATATCTTACATATATTTATAATATCATATCTTTTATATTATATTATAATATATTTCTCTATGGGATAATATTCTTTCTTAAATCTTTAGCTTTCCGACTGCTTGTTATATTTACATTTATATTACTGTTCTTATGTCAAAAAACAAAAAAAATGTTTTTACAGTTTTCTCCTTCAGTTATATATCGAATTCGTCCAACTTATATATTTATCCATCTTTTATTAATGATAACAAGATTATATGTTTATTTTAGCTTTTTAAATATCACTGCTTAGTTAATAACGTAAAATCATATTTATACACATAGATTTAAATGCCTAGAGAATACATATGTACTTATGTAACTTCATACAAGTAACTGTTGGCTGGGTACTAACCCTATTTCTCTATGTTTTCATTGACAGATAAATAATTTTCACATTGATTTTTTCAAGCAAGAAAAATAAAAACTTGAAATTGACTAATATTTTATTATAAGGGTTTCTATACTTTCCAGAAAAAACTAAACCCCATGATGAGTTTTGTGTTTATACTTATAAGCACATACAATTCGTAAGGTGGGCAGTACAAGGTTATTTGATAATTTTGTTTCCTCAAATTAAGAACGATATGAAATTTGTTGAAGTTGGATCAGGTTCTAGGAGGGTCTCCAAAAAAATTATGTGGCTTAGCCATACTCTAATATTAATATTAAAAAAAAAATTTTAAAAAAAATTGTATATTAAAACTCAATCGAATTCAATGCTAATATAAAATAATAAAATATACTATTTCCAGACCATCCATCATGATTATACTTAACTAAAAGCGAAAAATATGTTATTAAATTAATTTATTTGATTCTTCTAACATTAAAATATAGAATTTAAACTGCAAGTAGTCAATATTTATTTTGTTTTTTTTAAGTGAGCTAATAATTCCTGATATAGACATATACTAACTTTATTTTATTTAAAAAAGTGAAACTGAAACAACATTAAAATGTTGACATTTTCTCAATTTCAAGACTTTGGAGTCCTAAATCAGCTTTATCGTACGGTTCTGATTACATCTTTTTCTTTTGACAAATTAATCTTTTATTATTGCCTTAAACATTTTCATATTGAAATTTTATGCATTTCTCTACTTATAGTAGAAGAAATAAGAAAATCCTAGATATTTCACATTAAAAACAAAATTAAAATCTAATATAAATCAGGCCCCGGGACCTTCTAGTTTAAAATATTTTTAGAGTGCTGCCACTGGGTAGTGTCTCTACATGTTTTTCATGACAGTTTTGTATATTACCATCACATTTACTAGATGTATTTTTATTTAATACAGTTGTAAATATCAATAAATATGTAAAAAAAAATATATATATATATAAATCAACAAAGTCGTATAATCTCACAATTAAATTGCATAATATAATTATTATTATTAATCTAGTCATCTTTTAAGTCAATTTGAACTGAAACAGTCACACCAAGGACCAGATGGCGGTCAATAGTAAGAGTTTCTCATCCGCAAGAAATGTATTTTAGTAATTTTTGAGACATAACAGACTAATTAAAACAAAAACTTATCGTCTGTTCGATGGGATAGAAAATCGGATGTAATTGGTCACTTAATCAAATACATTAGCTGCTTAGTAAGAGTTTAAGGACCGCAAGAAATGCATTACTGTAATAAGTATGGTAGAAAGAAATTTAAAAAAATATTTATAGATGTAGGTTTGTCAAGATGTAGGGTAGTAGGTAGCCAACAATACATCTGGCTCCGGGATTATAAGTTCGAATTCGTGATTTTTGGGCACATTCTAAAATTTTCAATGCATTTTAAGAAGAATTTCCAATATCAATTCACCTTTACTATGGAAATTTATTTGCAGTCGTCAAATCACATTAAATTATAAAATTAATTAATTCAATTTTAATTTTAAAAGGGTACGAAGTGTCATATACTTCCATTGATTAAATAACATGCATTTATTAAATTAATTATTTTAATTAACTTAATTAAACGGTTGGAAAGAAGAGTAGTCATATATGTTCGGCAATTATTGTATTTATAAACAGTATTATTAGAAATATAAATTTTACCCTTGACCTGGTTTCGATATATCGATTATTTAGACTATATAGTAGCCATGGGAAAATGTTATTTTAAACAATGACCGTCAGCAGTGAAATCCTTCCGGACGGATAAAGCAAATGTTTTACAAGAAACCTTCAGAGTGAGAGAGACAGAGAAAGGACAAAGTTAAACAAACAGCATTCCTTCCATTCATTCGCCTTTCAAACAACAGCCCATCTTCCAGGTCCACTAACTCTTGTAGATTCCATTTAATCGTCATTCCACACAACAAAAAATGTATACCAGAGTTTCTGGCAGATACATTAATTATGCAAGGTGTAATAAGCCATACTCAAAAGTAGTGAACAGTAATAATTTAAAAAAATATATTAACAAGTAACATGATCTGTTTAAAAATATAATCTGACACAAAAACTACTAATACTAGAAGATTAAAATACAACTAAAAGTACGTTTTATGTTTATGTTCAGACATTAACGCATTTATTTGAGGAAGAGTGTTACCACAAATAGGAGATGAAAAGAAAAAAGAAAAAGCTTTTACTTCTACAACCCAAGAAAAATCGATTTAAGTACTCTTTTTTTTTCCCTACCCCGCCTCTAAACACTATACGGGTGTTTCTCGGTCCAAAGGGTGAGAGCAGGGGATAAATGCAGAGTTTACGTCCTAATAAGATATAGAAATCAACACTGGAGGTAAAAATAATAAACAATTACTAATAACTTCCACCGGAAGCACGACAACAAATATGCATTACACGACTAGACATGGGTTATCTACAACGGTATTTAAAAACATTTTTTTTGCTTTTTATAATTTATTATTTTTTAACAATTGTTTTGTTGAATAAAAATAAAGAGCACGATCCCGAGCGAAACAACATAGTCCCAAAATTTCTTAAATACGGAGGACCAGAGTTGATAGGGACATTACAAAAATTCTTCCAAAGAGTTTGGGAAGATGAAAACATCCCTCAGGAATGGGAGTACTATGGTATAGTCCCCGTCCACAAGAAAGGAGGTCAAAGCGATTGCTCGAACTACAGACTTATTTGCCTGTCTCCCATGATCTATAAAGTGTATACCTCTATTCTCGAGAGCCGGTTAAGGCCAATATTGGAGCCTATTCTGCAGAAAGAACAGAGTGCATTTAGACCCAAGAGGCAAACTCATGATCAGATTTCCACTCCAGATTCCACCGTGATAGAGAAGTTCTGGGACCATGGCCGAAACGTCTATCTGGCGCTCTTAGACTTGAAGGCGGCATTCGATTCGGTACCTAGGAAAGAAATTTAGGAAGCCTTGAGGGCAAAGAACATTCCTCAAAAGTTGCTGAGGGCTATAAAGTCAACATACCAAGAGCCAAAGAGTGTTGTGCGCTTAAATGGGCAAGAATCCCATGTGTTTAGGATGGAAAAGGGAGTAAAACAGGAAGATTCGCTAAGTCACCTTTTTTTTATTGCATATATAGATGAGATTGCCTCAATTTGCGAAAGACGCACAGCCAGAATGCACATGGACCAATGGAACCTGTATCCTGTTGCTATACAGTTCCTCTTGTTTGCTGACGATATAGTCCTTATAGCGGAATCCCCAGAACAGCTTCAGCAGGCAGTGACGGAGTGGAATGAGGAACTGATAAGAAAGGGAATGACAATCAATTCCAGAAAAAGCAAGATTCTTCAAGTTGGTAGAGTTCAAGAAGATGTACAGATCTCCTGTGATGGAGAATTGATGGAGGTGGTGACAGATTTCACGTTTTATGGCACGGTGATCAGTGGATCTGGGAAATTGGATTCTGAAATCTCAAGTAGAATTTCCAAAGCTAATTCCGTCTATTGCCATATCTGCAATACGGTTATCGGAAAAAAGAGAAGTAGCACGGAAAGTGAAGATACACCTGTTCAAGTCCATCTTTCTACCAGTGCTTCTATATGGAGCAGAGAGCTGTATTATAAATGAAAGGCTACAAAGTCGCATCACTGCCTCGGAAATAAAGTTTCTTAGAAGAATGGTGGGGAAGACACAGAGAGACTGTGTCCGGAATGAAAGGGTCAGGGAAGAGCTTAATGTATGCTCTGTTTTGGAAGTCCTAGATAAGAGGCAATTGGGATGGTACGGGCATGTCTGTCGAATGGACCACCACCGGAACCCAATTAAAACAATGGAGGTAAGGGCTTAGGAAGAAGATCTATAGGACGCCCAAAAATGGAGAAAAAACCTGGGGCAGCAGAGCGTGATCTCGACCGAATCACCTCATTGCACAGCCGTTGGCCTAGAAACAGTGTTAGTGAACACCTAAAATAGTACCATACAATTAGGAAACACCCTATATATATAATAATGAAATATTCGTGTGAAAAGCCTTGGGCTGTAGATAGTATTAATAGAACACTACTATATATTTATTATTCTCGTTTCCATTATTGTTTTTTTAGTCCCAGATAAAAACACTTTATTTATATCACAGTCTTATTTTATTTTATTACTCTTGAATTATCTCACATAATCGTCATGATTTATTAACTAAAATCAATTCCATCATTTATAAATAGAATTCCTCAATAATGAGACTATGATATATTTCCTTAAACGAAAGAAAACTGTAGTAAATTGAAGGAAAATAAGAAAATTCAGATTCCGAAGAGTGGATAAAAATAAAATTGTTTGAGAAGCAATCATTATAAAAATGCTCGATCGTCTCGAGGATTCAGATTAAAAAGGATATTACTCTTTTTAAACGAGTGAGACATTTTCTTTTTTTTTTTCCCTTGAGGAAGCACCCCCACCCTAAACAAGCTCCCAGCCTCTCCCCCCACCCCTACACCTAATCAAAAGCCTCTTCTGATTGGTGGGGTGGGTTCCCCACCCCCAAGATTTCCTTAATTCTCAGATGTAATTTTTGAAAATCATCCTGATTCGATTTCTGTTACCGACCTCTTACTGTAAAGGGGCCTTATTCAATTTCTTTTTATGAGAGAAACGAATGAGTAGAACTTTTGGAATACAAATATTGGTTTAAAAAAAAAAAAAAAAAAAAAAGTAATTTTTGGTTAAAGCAACTAAACTTCGTTGGCAAGTATCGGTATACAACTTTAAACTTGAGAAAATTTAATATGAAAACTAATTAGAACACATTTCTATAATCAAAACAACTTTTCATCAAATCCTTCCCAAAGCATAACATTAATGGCATAACAATCCTAAATAATTCTGAACTCCCAACCCACATAAGCCCCCTTGTCCGCAACCAATCAACCTAGCATATTCCTGATAACCCTCCGAGGCGATAGAAAAGAAGATGGCCTCGGGATCTACTAACTTAAATAAATATTAAATAAGTTTTACCGCTGGATTGTTTCTTCACAAGTCTTTTTACGCCATTTATTATAATTCAGTACTTTTACTGGTTGTATTTATTGTATATACAGATGTAAAATTCAATAAAATATTAAAAAAATAAAATAGCATAACTAAAGATATTTTATATCCTTTAAAAAAGTCTAGGGCATCTGCCGAGTTTGAACCAGTGACCTTTGCAGTAAATGCCTGTTAAAGCTTGCAGCTACACCACGGGTGATCCCTGATTAATTTTTGAGAAATAATCAAGATTTTAATTAATAAAAAAACACTGTTGATATCAAAATCAGTTTAGGTTAAACTACAAAAATAAAAAACTTTTAAGCTCTAATTTCCTATAGAAAATTTTCCAGTATTTAACCTAAAAATAAATAGCTCCAACAGAATGATACCGTCCATATTGTTTAAGATGACTTAATTTATTTTTGATACATAATTATATACTACCTTTTCTAAAATCCTGCGCTTTCCAATGGTATATTATATGTCTATGTTACCAATTATATTTCATTAATAATTGTTTGATGAATTTGTTACCAATATTAGTTATACGTTACCTCGGTTTTGAGACTATTGCTACAAATTTAAAAAAGATAAATAATAGATATTTCTAGTAAATCAGACATTATTAGGACAACAAATGTTAATAAAACATCAATTTAAACCTAGTATATGCTCGCACGAATCATTAGTAATTTTCTTTCCTCTACAATGATGTACATTTTTCTGTCCTGATGTTCTTGTTAATAAGGAGGGAATTGAGTCTTTGTTTTTTTCTATCTTACTTCTGTATTTTTACCAATATTAATGTTACATTATACAGTATTTAAATACGTAATGACTATGTGTGATAATGATTTTTGAAAACGTTACAAATCATTACACAATGGTATATTATTTCGAAATAATTATAACACGGTAAAACATTTTATATAGCTGTTTAGCGAAAAATAGTCAAAGAGGAGCTTATAAAAGACGAACCAGCAACCATGTCAATTTATATTCAAGAAAAAGGGTCACAATCACAGCTGTTAAGTTAAAAACGCTATAGCTCCGCAATTTATTAACAGATTTCAATGATTCGGTTTTGCTTTTGTTTTTCCTGGCCTAATTCCAAGTAAAATTACAAATATTTCTATATAATGTTTTAATTAAAACATTTTTCATTAGATGCCATTTCGAAACTAAACGACTGATACGATCTCGTTGAGGGATTACCCTGTTTATTTTAATTTTAAAATCGAATAAATCGGCCTCTAGTTTCGGCGGACATACGTTTTTTGAAAATTTATTTATTCGTTATTCAGATTCTAAATATTGAAATGTAAGACCTCAAATTTTAAGAGGGATAGGTAGTTTGTCGATTATTGAAAATAATTAACTAAAAATTGATTCATTAATGAAAATTTCACTTTAAGGTGAATGTGAACATAACTCGTAGGCGTAAGGAAAGGATATTTTAATGGAAAGCACACACATGTGTCAGAAATGGTTTACCAAATTTCGAAGAGCAACTTTAGACATCAATTACCTGACCGCCCTACAGAGGTCGCTTCTACTGACGTTAAGGCCATCGTCAATCTAAATCCCTCTCTCCCTTCCTCTACCTTCGATCAATGAAATATATTTTATTGGTTATGTGCATGTAATATGCAATCATTAAATAGCACAATCATTAAAATAATAATAACATTCTTATTAAAAATAGAGAATCTCGGTATGAATATTGTGGAGGTAGCTAAGATTGCAGATAATATAATATTGGACTCCCTATCATCCACATGCATAATATCCGTTGGGACATGTGTACATGAATATATTTTTAGTATGTAAAGATTAATATGCAAATATTTTGTTGATTTATTTTAAGAGAGAATTTTTATATGTAAAAAAAAAATCAATATATATATATATTATATATATATATATATATATATATAATAATAATAATAATAATAATAAAAGTCTTTATTTATATGAAAATATAAAGTTAATTTCTCTGCGTTATGTATACAAAATCAAAACCATAATATTTACATGAGATATATTTACATATAGACCTTCCCAATGGGAGATTAGAGTCTTTTGGGCGGAGACTAGCCGAACCTAAAACCTAAAATTTGAGTTGCTGCTGGCACTTAGTTTTCCACAACTTCCTATCTTGTGCATATCTCATCCATAGAGAACCATCGTTTTTCCTCAATTCGTCGGCCCATCGTTTGCGTTGTCGGCCTCTGCGTCTTTTCTTATCAATAGGGATCCATTCGGCAGCTCGCTTTGCCCAGCTATCTTCTGTTTTCCGCATGAGATGTCCTGCCCATGTCCACTTCATTTTTCTAGCATGAGCAATAGCGTCTGAGACATTTGTTATTTTCCTTATTCTATTAGAGTTAATTTTGTCCCGCAGGAAGATTCCAAGCATAATCCGCTCCATTCTTCGTTGACAGACGTTTATTTTCTGTTCTATATTCTTTGTCAGCGACCATGTCTGGCATCCATATGTAAGCACTGGGACGATACAACTGTTGAAAGCTAGTGCTATATATATAATAAAACTAAATTGAAAAAAAAATGAAATAATTTTGTAATAATGATAAAAATATAATTATATTAATACCATACTTAATATTGTAATTAATTTTAAAAAAATCTGATGAAGGTGTAGAATGCTATGTTATGAGCAACCCAATGATAACGAAATATAAAATTTCAAAATCAAGATTTTTGTTTGAGAAATCGGTATAACTGAGGATGCGTTGCACGGCTGTTTTTTCTCTCCGGTCGCTACACGGCTATAAAGAGGATTATAAACCGTCCTAACGGCAGCCGTGCATGTGTGAAAGCTCCAACTATGTTCCTATATCAATGACCGTTTGGCCGGCTGATAAGCCTAGGATTATAAACCGTTTGGACGGCAGCCGTTTATGTGTGAAAAGGCCTAGTCTAGCATGTCGGTCGTATGTTGAAATGTTGGCACCTCGTATGTAGCCATCAATAAGACACGGAGAGTTAAAGAGCACAAAGAATTTTTTTTTAAAGGCCTTCAGGTCCTAATCGTTTAGTGACATATAAAACTGTTACATCTCGAATTCTTTATTACACTCCTAATAAAACTAAAAGGAATTAATCTCTCTTGCGATCGATTTATTGAACGAAGAGGTAATCCATACAGAATTGACTACTATGGGCAGAAAAAAAAAAGAGTGGGAGGAATTAAAGTATTTGGCAGCTGACAGTTTTTGTTGCGCAGATGGGGCTCTAGAAAGGTGAGTCTGTTATTTTAGTTGACAGCTAAGGTGGGAGTTGTTTTTCGATTAGGATTAGAAGCTCCTACAGTATCTTCCAACCCTCTTTGATTGTGATGTACAATCCACTTTTACCCACTTCTTTTATTTTCTAATAACAAGAGACCGACAAACTTGGTAAATATTTGTTTGATATCAAATTAAGTTTTAAAGGGATAAAATGTATATTTAGAGTTAGATGTGAATTGGTTTTACCTGTATTGTTGTACCTTAATTGCAATAGATTTTGGTCCAATAACAATGTGATATGCTCGCTTTGTAATAGAAGAGAAGTAGAAAAAGCGTTCCATTTCCTCGCTACATGCCCCATTCAGTGTGAAATTATGATTTGGTGCTTCGAAAAAAATGGTCTAAACGTTGACGCAGTAATAAACTGCTTAACGGCCAAAACTGGATGACTGTGTATAATTAGTGTAAACTAGCATGGCCTTATAGATACAAAC
Source organism: Piezodorus guildinii (assembly GCA_023052935.1). Lineage (NCBI taxonomy): Eukaryota > Metazoa > Arthropoda > Insecta > Hemiptera > Pentatomidae > Piezodorus > Piezodorus guildinii. Next base: position 74,955,601 of record CM041297.1, on the reverse strand, counting down.
TTATAACATAATTTAATTATATTTAAACTTGTCATATATATAATAATAAAAGTTTATTTTTATTGCTCTGTTGTTTTGAGCCTGGCTAAGATATAGTAAATTAGTGAGTGAGATTTGTTTTAAAGAGTGTTGTTTTTCGTCTTGTCTTATCGTATTTCAACATAGCTAATTTTTAACTATATTAGAACTTAGTTGTAATTATATATAATAACAATTAGTTGTAGAAAATGGAAATATTCTACCTATATCACATTTTACCGCTATGGGCGGACATATATAATTGGTGTTTAATTTTTTCCTTATCGCATTCTTGAGCCGCACTGTGAGTCCAAAAGTAAAATCTGTTTTATTTATTTAACATCTCTTTTATGCTACAGTAGCTAATCGGTAACACATAATACAGAGAGTCCGACATTATTCCCATTCATGTTTTACTATCATATATGTCATTAACAAGTAACTGACATAAAACAAACATAACGAAGAATCGTTTCTCTTTTTGAAAAAAAATCTGGGGCGACCTGCCGGGTTAGAAACCACGAACCTAACAACAGACGACTGATTTGCTAAGAATAGCCCAGTAAAATCAAATACATTTTTTTTTTTTTTTTTTTTTTATAAAATAATGAAATATCCTATTTAAATATCATTAGTGCTGATTGAATTTATTCCACAATAAATCATTCAGTTATTTTTCTTTTGACAAATAAATCATTTATGTTATCTTTATTTTTATATTATAAAAAAGGACAATGCCCACAAGATCGAAATCTCTATAAAAATCAGTGCTTTGAAAATGCTACACAAGGTAAAAAATAATTAGACTCCTTTCCAACCTTCCATTTTATAGAAAAGTTTCATTTCATGAAAATTATTCATGAATTTTTGAAAAAAAAAACACACTTTTCGTTACTTAAATAATTTTCTTTTGAGGACTAAGAACGTAGATAATACTTCTATCACCATAGTAGTTTTTGTTTCGTTCGGAAATGTGCAAAGTTATCAGAGTTAATACATTTTTAAAGAAAACTTTTTTATAAAGCAAAAATAATTTTATAACTCGGAACCAAGCAGAGTATCAGTCACAAAATTTATATTATTTGAACTTATTATATAGATGTGTAATCTGTATTAATTTTATAATTTTTTCACACAGGCCTTTTTAAAGATTTTTCTTTAAATATCATGAAAAATGGATTTTCGTCATGTTTGGAAATTCATATAAAAAAAGGGCTGTTGTCTCAAGATCAACATTTTTACAAGTAGATTAATTAATAAGCTATAAAAGAAAAAAATAATCACAGGTGAGTCTCTTTTCTTTTAAAGACTTTAAACTCATTTTTTTTTTTTTTCATTTTAAAACACTTTATTTACTATTTAGACAATTTATTGTGAAGGCAAACGATGCAAAGTATTGTCGGTTTTTTTAATTTTAATTTTATATCTTCAAAATTATCTGAATAAATGAGGTTTTTCCAACTTATGTTTGGTTGTTTTGGCTATAGCTTATAAAACCTCAACCAACAAACATTTTCAGCAGCCAAGTTGAATTTAAATGCTGCCAAAATAAAAGTATTGGTCCACTGAAAAACGAGAATACTAAACAAAAGAATGAAGTACAGATAATAAACGGGTTAAAGTAGGTATTGTTTCAGCAGTCTACAGTAACTAGATTTTATGTTTTTAGTTGTTTTTTTCAGTAGTGCGACGCCTTGGAGGTATTAGGTCGCGCAGTGTGGTTTCTTAAGTCTCCACCCCGCGATATTCGATAAAAGTTTATAGTGTAGCGTCATCACTCCCTACGCCTATTTTCGTGAGTACCTATCAATTAGCTGATGGGTCCCACATACCCGGAGAACGTTGTGAGTGAATCCCCATTTATTTGTATGATTGAAAAAGTTCTCCTGGGACTGGGGTTCGATCTGACAACCTTTGGAGAGAGAGACTAGCGCGCTAGCCACGGGCTCCTCATGTTTCCTCGTCAAGTATTCTAATAATATTTGATGATCAATAACTTTTAGAAATCCAGTGCCAAACTATAACTGTAAAAAAAGTGCCAGACTATAAGTGTAATTGAAAAGTAATGTCGAATCACAAATATAATGATTAAGTTACCTTTGACCTCGAAGTCAAATTTTTAGAACATAACATGACAATGAATTGTTTACACACACAATATCGAACTTCGAAAGTGATTTGAATAATTATTTATTCCAAAAGGCTTATCAATGTTAATTTTTGAAAAAAAAAAAAAATTATATATTTAAGAGCAAGTATTTCCATAGTCGCACTAAAGAAATTACATTATGTCATTTATAAATATTCTTATCTATGCTAAAAGGAAATAAGAGATACTAATTTAAAAACTTCAATAAATCATAAATTATACTAATCAATTTTATAATGTTAAATAACATTAAAATATTCTTCTTCTCTTAATAGTTAATAAATTTAATGTAAAATTGGTGATGGATTTTAATGGATTAGCTATTAAAAATATGTTTATTTATTTGTAAATATCAAAGATAATTTATTTATTTTAAGTTCATATCTAGCCTGAAAGTCTTAAAAACCATAAAACATAAAGTCTGAATTGGTAACCGCTAAAACAAACATTTGAGAATTTACCGAGGAAGACACTTTTCAAATATTTAAAAAGAAAATAGACTGAACGGAACGAACTACTCAGAGTTAAACAGGACCAGTTCAGGGCTACAAAAATATGCTTGGCTTATAAATGTTTCTTTAGGTTCATTTTTTTTCCTTTTTATATTCCAATTTCCATTTCAATCGGCTAAATAACTTAACGAAATGAATAAAAATAAAAAAAATGAAATTTTCTCATTGCACAACTCTGATGAGTAATTAACTTTATCAAAACTACTATTATTAGACTTTCAACATTAAATAAACAAACTACTCCATCTTTAACATATATTATTTTTAAAGATTTAAACAACTGATGTTCCTAACAATTTATTTAAAGCTAATATACCCTTTTACTCTCATCAATATATGTCTTAGTACTTTTCAGAACGAAAATAATTTCACTAAAATAAAAATATCTACGGACATTTAATTACTTTATTAATCGAAATTCATCCCTGAAACATTGCTAGTTTTGTTCAGAAATGAAATTATTCTAAACATACTAGGATTTCTGCAATGGGGGCATCTTTTGGTTTGGAGATTATAAAATTAATACCGAAAAATTTGGGGGATAACCTCCGGCTGCAGCACGGTCGTTGGTCTAGATTCAGAGTGAATATCATAAGTACTAAATCCAGGATCCCTTCGGGATTACTAGGGAAAATATTTTTTAAATGTAAAAATAATAAACCAGTATATATATATATATATATATATATATATATATATATATATATATATATAAAGAGAGAGAGAGATTCAATTAAGAAAATATAATTATAGAAGGCCTACAGGCCTGTACCACTGCAGTGCATAAAAAAAAAACAACAACGGTTGAATTAGGACATAACAGTTATATTAAAAACAATAATGTAAAACAAGATATTAAAAAGTAGAACAAAGAATAATATATATATAATATATATATATATATATATATATATATATATATATATATATATATATGTAATTATATACAATTCATAATATATAATATAATATACAAGGGAAAAGAGAAAGATATCATCTTCTTTATTGGAATGGCCACGTAGTTAGCATAAATGGCACAAGAGATCGCTAGTGTTCGGTCTAAGTGATTAAATATATATATATATATATATATATATATATATATATATATATATATATACACACACACACAATCAATATAATTATATATAAATAGTCAACATATTCGAAATCCGCCGGACCTTGCCGCTCACCATTTTCAAGATTCATGACTTTTTAACAGTTATTTTTTATACTTTCATGTATATAAATACGTGGATTAATGTTGTTTTTTTCTGGAAAATACTTTCAGAATTGTAGCGGTTTCAATTCAGCTTCACGGCTTGAAACATAAGTTGGAAAAATCTCTCCAATTTTTTCGTAATTTTGCCGATATCGTATCAAAACATAAACTAACAATAATAAAAGAATCTTTTTTCATCAAAACACAATGGTAAAGAATGTCGTTAAAAAAATTCTCCAAACTAAATAATAAATGAGACATTTAGTAACTTAAAAGTTTATAAAGGAAAACAGACTCACCTTTGATAATTTCTTCATAAATATCCTAGTCATAGTCCTACTTCCTATGAAAATTTCGATCTTGAAAAAAAAGTTTTTTTTGTATATTAATTTTCAAAAATGTAAAAAACTTAAATTTTACATGGGAATATCTCATAACTGATTGAATGAAATAAAAAATATGAAACTAATAGACATTACTAATATAGATAATTATTACTGACAAATTTGATGACTCAGACTGAGCTGGTTCCTGAGTTATAAAACTCTCTTTGTTGCTAAAAAAACGTTTTATATAAAAATATTAACTCCTGTAATTTTGAATATTTCGGAATGAAACAAAAACTACAGTGATTATGAGAGTACTGTGATACAGTTTTGGTCTTTACCAAACACTACTTAAGTACCCAAGAAAATTGCTATAAGGAAGGTTAGAAAGGAATCATGGTTGTTTTTCCTTGTATGGTCTTATTGTTGCAATACTTGTAGAAATTTCGATCGTGTGAGCAATACACGATTGAAATTTAATATGCTTAGAATACATTTTCAGAAATGTTTATTAACTATAAAGTTAAATATTCGATTCTAAGAAATATTTATAATGAAAAATAATTATTATTTTTTATTTTAGTTAGCAATATTTTTTTGAAAAATACATAAACTAAAAGGGACTATCAATATTGATATAATTACAGCAATTAACGCTATGACTAAGCTATAAAAAAAAAAAATAATGAAAGATGGGTCTTCTTCCCTTTAGACTAGCTAATAAAGCGTTTTTTATTAATTTTAGATTTTAATTTTTTTTTTTATTCAAGAACAATTTTTATTGAGTAATATTACAATCTGTCCCAATTTGGACATTAATAATAGTGGTGAAAGATAACAGTCATACTACATAGATTAATTTTAGATAATAGTTTTAACCGATTCTTTATTCTTAAGGTAATAATTTATGACAAAAAATAGAAAGCATAATAATATGGTATTACAGTTATTTTTTGTTTTGATTTTATATCTCCAAAATTACCAGAATCAGAGAGATTTTGGCAACATATGTTTTCAGCACCAAAACAGACTTAAAACGGCTACAACATAAAAAGAATTTTTATGCAACTGTTATTTAACAATGAAAGGATAGAGAATAACTGGTAAAAAATCAACTAACAAGCATTATAACATTATAATAATATACAAAGGAAAAGAGAAAGATATCATCTTCTTTATTGGAATGGCCACGTAGTTAGCATAAATGGCACAAGAGATCGCTAGTCTAAGTGATGTAAGAAAAAACTTGTACTTTTATTAAATACTAATTTATGTGGTATTGATAAACATTTATTTATTGTAAATCATATTGATAATTAAATTATGAGTAAACTGTCTAGTAATTTACGAACTATAATTATTGACTCTAGGTTTATGCTAAAGTTATTTTTGTTATAATAAGTGTAAAGTTATTAACAGTAGTAATGTTTAATTGTAATTGAAGTATATTAATATTTATATTGCCTTTAAACTCTATTTGTAAGATTTTCCCCAAAAACAAATAAATAAATCTATCTAGTTACAACTCATGGACAGCCTCATGAATAATTGATATTTGGTATTCTCACCTACATTTGTTAGACTTTGTCAGGTATTTCAATTAAGAAAATAATAAAATGAGAGATAATTTTCCTGACGAGCCTCGGAGGATCGTCAGGAATTGAAGAGGCAGAAAGTATTGAAACAAGAGGATTAGGGTGGGAATGGAGTTTGTCATGAAAGGAATGGTATCTAGATCGGGCCAGATCAGCAACATACGGAACGTTGAGGTCTTTATGGATAAGTTTGTTCGTGACAAAATAAGGAGCATTGAGGATTTTACGAAGGATTTTGGATTGTAGGGATTGGATACGGGAAGAATTCGATGGTTTAGTAGAGCCCCAAAGCTCCACTCCGTAAGTCCATATCGGCCTTATGATAGTCATGTAGAAGAGTCTTTTGTAGGTAAGTGGAAGATTAGAACGTTTGTCTAGTAAGTGTTGAAGAAGTCAAAAACGTCGTGCAGTTTCTTGTCGTTTTAGTCTTGTGTGAGGGTTCCAAGTAAGGCGTTTGTCAAGGTGCAGTCAATTCCATTTTTAAAAATCATAATTGTCAAGTGACATTCTTATCAATATAATGTATTTAAAAAAGCGATTAGCAGTGCATGTAATGTGTAGTTAACATTAAATAACTTTAGACCGATTTATCTTTAAAAGAAATTAATAAATATACTATTTATAAAACTAAAACAATCATAAATTAAATTTTCATATAAAAGAATAATCAGTAGTAAAGTTTATTCTATAACTAATTGTCACTTCACAATCATAAGTATGAATAATAAAAATTAGCTCTTAACAAAACTCTTTACAGTTATCAATAGCTATGGTAAATATATTTAATAAAAGTTTTGAATACATTTGTATTAGATACTTACTTATATCTATGTACTTCAGATACATCTTATCTATACTGTTGTAATTACTCTATTGTTTGAAATTCAAAGGAAAACCAACTAACAAGCATTAAAATATTATAATAATATACAATGGAAAAATGTATATAAATGTAAAAATGATAGATATCTTCTTGTTCATTAGAATATCAAGTTGGTTAGAATAAATGGCACAAGAGAACGCTAGTGTTCGGTCCAAGTGATGTAAGAAAAAACTTGTACTTTTCATTAAATAATATTTTATATAGTATAGATAAACATTTATTTATGGTAAATCATATTGATAATTATAATTATGAGTAAACTGTCTAGTAATTTACGAACCATAATTATTGACTCAAGGTTTATGCTAAAGTTATTTTTGTTATAATAAGTGTAAAGTTATTAACAGTAGTAATGTTTAATTGTAATTGAAGTATACTAATATTTATATTGCCTTTAAGTAGCCAGGCTCTATTTGTAAGATTTCCCCAAAACAAATAAATAAATCTGTCTAGTTAAAACTAATGGAGTCTCATGAATAATTGATATTTGGTATTCTCACCTACATACTATGTAGACTTTGTCAGGTATTTCAATTAAGAAAAAAATGAAATGTGAGATAATTCCATTTTTAACATCATTTATTGAAATTTACAACTGTAATTCAAGGTACAACAAGTAAATGTGACAAAAGTTAAATGGCGTGAAACAACTTGAAGAAGAACTACCCAATGGCAGCACTCCTGTAACTTTTCTATACTAGAAGGTCTCGAGGCCATCTTCTTTTCAGACGCCTCGGAGGATTGTCAGGAATTGAAGAGGAAGAAAGTATTGAAACAAGAGGATTAGGGTGGGAATGGAGTTTGTCATGAAAGGAATGGTATCTAGATCGGGCCAAATCAGCAACATACGGAACGTTGAGGTCTTTATGGATAAGTTTGTTCGTGACAAAATAAGGAGCTGAGATTTTTGAAAGGATTTTGGATTGTAGGGATTGGATACGGGAAGAATTCGATGGTTTAGTAGAGCCCCAAAGCTCCACTCCGTAAGTCCATATCGGCCTTATGATAGTCATGTAGATGAGTCTTTTGTAGGTAAGTGGAAGATTAGAACGTTTGTCTAGTAAGTGTTGAAGAAGTCGAAAACGTCGTGCAGTTTCTTGTCGTTTCAGTCTTGTGTGAGGGTTCCAAGTAAGGCGTTTGTCAAGGTGCAGTCAATTCCATTTTTAAAAATCATAATTGTCAAGTGACATTCTTATCAATATAATGTATTTAAAAAAGCGATTAGCAGTGCATGTAATGTGTAGTTAGCATTAAATAACTTTAGACCGATTTATCTTTAAAAGAAATTAATAAATATACTATTTATAAAACTAAAACAATCATAAATTAAATTTTCATATAAAAGAATAATCAGTAGTAAAGTTTATTCTATAACTAATTGTCACTTCACAATCATAAGTATGAATAATAAAAATTAGCTCTTAACAAAACTCTTTACAGTTATCAATAGCTATGGTAAATATATTTAATAAAAGTTTTGAATACATTTGTATTAGATACTTACTTATATCTATGTACTTCAGATACATCTTATCTATACTGTTGTAATTACTCTATTGTTTGAAATTCAAAGCAAAACCAACTAACAAGCATTAAAACATTATAATAATATACAATGGAAAAATGTATATAAATGTAAAAATGATAGATATCTTCTTGTTCATTGGAATAGCAATGTGGTTAGAATAAATGGCACAAGAGAACGCTAGTGTTCGCTCCAAGTAATGTAAGAAAAAACTTGTACTTTTCATTAAATAATATTTTATATAGTATAGATAAACATTTATTTATAGTAAATCATATTGATAATTAAAATTATGACTAAACTGTCAAGTAATTTACTAATCTTAATTATTGATTCAAGGTTTAAGCTTAAGTTATTAATGTTATAATAAGTTAAAAGTTATTAACAATACTAATGTTTATTTATAATTGAACTATATTAATATTCATATTGCCTTTAAGTAGCCTGACTCTATTTGTAAGGGGATTTCCCAAAAAAGCAAATAAATAAATCTATCTAGCTAAAACTCATGGACAGTCTCATGAATAATCGATATTTGGGATTCACACCTACATATTGTGTAGTCTTTGTCACGTATTGCAAATTAAAAAAAGAGAAAGAAAAAAAATACAGATAATTTCCATAGTTGAAAATCATTATTGTGAAGTGACATTCTTATTAATATAATGTTTTTTAAAAAGCGATTGGCAATAAATGTAATGAATGGATAGCTTTAAATAACTTTAGACCGATTTATCTTTAGAAGAAATATAAATATACACTATTTAAAAAACTAAAACAATCATAAATTATATTTTCACATAAAAGAATAATCAGATTAAATGTTCATTCTATTACTAATTATGTCACATCACAATCATAGTTATGTACAATAAAAATTAGCTCTTAACAAAACTCTATACATTTATCAATATCTATACCATATGTAGATATGTACGTTTTAATATAATAGGGACTAAAATAAAATTATTAAACATATAATAAACTTACAGTTAATTTGCCTAGATGCCAAGAATCCTCCATCTTCAACACATAATTATAACAACCTCGGATATTTTAAGTATTAAAGAAATGGAAAATAGAACGGAGCGACGAGCAAGAGAAACAAACTGTACCGAATTAAATGATAGAATGACGGATGTAGCATGTAGCAGTGAGGAGTGGGATAATTGAGTTATAGAGAATACTGTAAACTGATTGGCCAGAGTTCTCGCCATTAGTCTCGGGTCGACCTCTATGTAAACAAACCCACTCCTCTTACATCCTTTAAAAATATTACAATGAAATAAAATACTAGATTGAATAACTGATTATTAAGGATATTTTTTTTTTAAATCAAACACTTTAAAATTATAAATAACTCTTAATAATTTAAAATATATACATGAAATTTACACACACTCAAGGTTTTTTTAATTTTTTTTAGATGTTTATTTTCACACAAGTCTTAAAATTTATACATGTTGTAGATTTTAAAATATGATAATTTTCGTTTATTAAAAATTGTATCTCTACATAAAAAAATAGTAGCTGGCAAATGATATAATAAATAAGTTACACACATACGCATATATAATAATAATAATAATAATAATGTATATAAATATATATATATTATTATTATTCATTTTCTAATAAATATTAAGTCTAATTTCTATAAGATTAATTTAGTTTCTTATATTGATAAACCAATACCTTGACGGTAGCTAATTTGACTACAGCGATGAGAGCGCCATCTACCGTCTGGCTCACTTCCATTATATTTCAGTTAAATGATGTGGTAAGATGCCTTTCTTTTTTATGATATGTTTAATGAATACTTACTTTATTGTAGTGTTGAAAAAGTTCAATAGTGTTATGTTTGTTTACTTTCATCTCTTTTGATAAGATATTTTAATATAATGTTAAAGGATGAATAATAAATTGATGTATAGTTTAAATGAAGAATGGTTTTAAACATGGCGGCTATTATCTCCAGCATTCAATTTTAGTAAGTACTCATTTATAAGTTAAATTTTAATTTTATAATGATTTCCAATATTCTTTTACTATTATTAATTGTTTATGGATTTTTGTTTATAACATAAAATAATATTAATACTTGAACACTAAATATGTTTTGCACTAAGTATTAGTTTAGGGACCTATTTTTTACATCTGAATAAAATGTCAGTATTTAGGAATTAGTTGAAATAAACACATACTCAAATTACTGATTTTGTTTTAATAAGACAATTTTCATATACATTTTAAATATTTTATAGAAATCTAAAATTTTTGTGTTCTTGGCATTTTTAAAATTATTTTTAATTTTTATTCTAGTATATAGCTAAGCATAATCATCAAAAAGTTCAGGTGGATCAATTTAATTTCTTAGTTAATATCAAGTATACTTGATATACTTTTTAATTTAAAATCTTTTTAAAATTGTATAGAATGAGTAATAAAATAAAACGATATTTTTATTTAAAAATAAAATTAGGCCCAGATTTTGTAACTACAAGAGAAAAAAGAAAGCCTTTAATGCTTCCCATTTTTATAACATACAAATTCTAGAACTATAAAAACAAAACAATAATTTTAAATATTAAATTTAGTAGAAATAAATTTAAACAAGTCATGCACTTATGCACATATTCCTTCTTTTTTGTTCATATTAAAACGTAACTAAGAGACGTGTGAAGGATAAAATATAAAAAAAATGTTATATCTTTTATTAAAGGAAATAATCCTAAATATTTAGTCACTTTTGACAAATTGATAACAATAAAGCAAAATACTGCAATACATTGTTTTTTATCTTTTCTTTGGCAAGTTTGTAAACGTTTTCTGCAGGAAATGATTCTATATTAAAGGACGTTTCTACAAATAAAGTCATAAATTCCCTGCCTGTATCAAACTAAAATTTATAGGTCTAAGCGGCCGTAAAGATATGACATTTTACCATGACCCAAAAAGTGAGTAACTGTGTTCTTACATATAAAGTGCGTATCTATCTCCAAAAAAGATTTTTTTTTATTATTGCAGAGCTATTAATAGATATATCAAGTAATCTTTTGTATTTTATTCATTAATTCAGGATAAAACTAACAACGCATTCACTTATAATAAACTGTATTTTGTCGTCACAACTTTATAAATTTTCTATAAAATTATTAAGACTATATGGTAAACGAAGAATAAATAGAAAAATTGAAAAAATCAAACGCGCAAAGAGTACAAATTACCTTTGGAACATGTCCAATCTAATTCACTGAAAACAATTCCTATTAAAGATGTTCTAAATAGAAAAAACAATATGTTAAAATGAATATCGATTGTAAATTGGCATTTTAGGATTTTTATGAATCTAAATAATTAATTTAATGAAAAAATGTATTTTCTGATTAAACACAAAACGATATCAGGAATGGTATGAATAATAAAAAAATAAAAATTGCATGTTGTGTATGATGCCAAATGCAAATATTTAGCAAAATTAAAAAAATAGCTTAAAATATTGATTTATTTAAAACATATTCCCAAAAATATTTCAATTAAATAAAAGAGATTAATAAATTAAAAAGTTAAAATAACTAATATGAGATAGGAGTTTTTTGTAGTATAATTATTTTTTTTTATTACAATTTAAACACTGATTCTGGACTATAGAACGCAACAAAGTTATTTTTTACATAAATAAAATCTAATTTTTCATAAATGAATAAAATACATGTTTCCTTCAGGCGTATATTTCAGATGATCCAATTCAATAGTAAATATAACTTTTTTAACTTAACACGTTCATTGGAAGGGCATTAGTAGTGATTTAATAGTACATACTTAAGTTTTTTTGATTAGGAACTAAGTTTACTATGACATAAATTACTTAAGATTTGAAACTAAAATATTTAAGCTCTAATAAAAGTTAAAATTAAAATCTTAGATATAAAATCTACACTAGATAGTTTATTTAAGGACAACTTGTGTCTTAAAATCGAACAGCTTGAAGACTTTATTTGTAAATCATGGATCTCATTAAAAGCATAGAAAGTAAATTCTATTTTAGTTATAATATGGAAATTGCTAAATTATACTGCTCATTTTATTGACTGAAGTAATAATTTAAATTCGAAATTATCTGAGTGTGAAATGTGTTTGTTGGATAAACTGATTAATTGGGGCTCGAGGTTATAGCATTGACCTAATTAAACTGCTTTATTGAATGGAAGTTATTATTTTTTTATTTTTTTTTTTTATATCTGTTCATCACTTAAACCATAAAAGATGTTTGATTATCATTCCTAAAATTATTTATACCGTGTTTGTCTTTTATTTACTCGAAATTCATAAGAGAATAGCCAACCATTTAAATTTTAATGTAGCATAAAATGGAACTATTAATTTATATTTACGTTTTTATTTCCAATATATATATATATATATCAAAAAGTCATTTATTAATTAGTTAAAAAAAGTAAAATATCATTTAAGTATTTACATTACTCTGTTAATAGATTTATTTTAGTAACGCGAAGTGCAAAAGGTTTTTTTTTTTTTTTCTCCTTTTATCGTTTCAGCATTCCGTAAATTATTTATAGTTTCTTTTTTAATCCGTCTTTTTTAACGATTAGTAATATCTTTAGGTTTAAAAAAGTATTAAAATGTTAACAAATTTAAAATGTTTTGTTTACTCTCACTTATGACATATATAGTAAGGGAAAATGTTACTTTAGTATTTCAATTAACAGACATATAAATAATTATATATTTTATTCATTTTATAATATCTGTCTAATTTATTAATTGGATTATGAATAATGTTATCTAATCACCTTTAAGTGAAGAATAGATTTATTTAAATATATAGATCAATGGAGACTCGTAATGAAGAAAACATTATGATGTACTTTCTTTATAAATTAATGATTAAACTTTTAGTTTTTATAGTATTATTATTAATGTATCAGATCTGTTATAAATTAAATAAAATATTTAGGTTAAATAATCAAGTTTAAGTTTAAGAAAAATATTTATGTATATAATAAATCAAAACATTAATTACTCTGACCATAGTATAGTTTCGTTAAATATTAATTTTTTTTCTATAAGAAACATTTGATGTCTAGCAACGTAATAGTCTGTTTTACTATTAAAAAGTATATAATAATATATATTTTGTTAATACACGTAAATATGATAGTACACCGAAAGTCCTTCATGTAAATAAAATGACAAGGGAAAACAAAGCATCTAATATGATAGTACAAAACAAAAATCTATATTAGCCCATTTAAATTAAAAATTTAAAACATAAGTATTGAGTGAAAAACAATTTCAAAGAAAGCTTATGAAATTTAATCCGGGACATAGGAGAATGGATCACCCATAGTAGAACCTCTAGCTCACCCTTATGTATTTCGGAGGTGCCTTAGCAAAAGATTTATACCTTCGGCCAATATAACGAAAAGAAATATTTTCTTTTAGCTCTATCAAACATACCATTTATCATTGTGATTATATTAATTAATTATTGTAATGATGGAATATATAATAGTTTAATTAATTTTGTAATAAAAAATTAAATTCAGAATGAAAACAATTAAATTCTGTATTGTATTAATAAAGCATCAGTGATAAAAGTAATGAGTAATAAGATGACATCTGACATCGTGATAAGACAATGACTGATAACAGGTATGGTTAACGGATAAGGTATATAATGTTTTATATATGGTTATATGTGTATTATGTATCAAGGATGTATCGAATATATGCATACCTGTCGCTGACCTGAGGATCTGAACTCCTGAAGCTGCGGGTGGCGATGGTATTGTGGTGTGGAGTGCGGCTGGGAGTTGCACCAGGTCTACGTCTCCGTCGGTGGCGCGGTAGGGACTGGACCACGGTGTACTCTACTGCGCCTGCGTCTCTTCAACACAAACTACTCTAACTGCCTATATACTCTCTTTTACGGTTCCGCCTGTATGGCAGTTTTATGTGCCGGTGTTTGCGGTGGTAGTTTAAAAATCCTTATCTGAAATAATAAGTATGATTTAAACCAGAAAAAAAAAAAAAAAAGAATCCCATGTTTATGAAAGAGATGCTTTATTTTAATAAGTGATTCTTACCAAGTATCATATAAATTATTAATCTTGAAAATATTATTTTCTTTTACAATACTTAAAAAAAAAAAAAAGAAAAAAAATTAAAAGAGATATTTAGAGAGCGGCACGGTCAGTGGATCAGTAGTCTACTCATCTACGGATCCTTGGTTCAAACCCCGTCTTTGGCAGAATTTATATTATTTTATTTATAGGGTAGGGATAATTTATCCTTATGGGTCAAATTTAGCATTCATAGAGTGGGTACTCAACAATTGGCGACAGAGCGTACTGAGCAAAAGGACCATTAATGCATTGTAGAGGCACAGTTTTTAATTTATTTTTATATTTTTTTTATAAAATACTTTTGAATTAATTATTATAGGGTTAAAATAATTCTGTTGGTTGAAGAGCCATAATTTTTATTAACTAAATAATTAAAGATCCTATTATTTAATGATCTTACTCTAATTAAACATTCATAAACAGTTACCAAGGAGACAAACAGTTTAAAGAACAGATGCTGTATTTTAATAAGTAATTCTTATCAAGTATTATATAAATTATTTCTCTTTGACTTTTTTTTTATAAGATACAAAAGTGGATCAGTAATTTACTGTTCTACTGATCCCAGGTTCAAACCCCGTCTTTGGCAGAATTTATATTATTTTATTTATAGGGTAGGGATAATTTATCCTTATGGGTCAAATTTAGCATTCATAGAGTGGGTACTCAACAATTGGCGACAGAGCGTACTGAGCAAAAGGACCATTAATGCATTGTAGAGGCACAGTTTTTAATTTATTTTTATATTTTTTTTTTTATAAAATACTTTTGAATCAATAATTATAGGGTTAAAATAAATCTGTTGGTTGAAGAGCCATAATTTTTATTAACTAAAATATTAAAGATCCTATTATTTAATGATCTTACACTGATTTAACATTCATAAACAGTTACCAAGGAAACGAAAAGTTTAAAGAAGAGATGCTTATTTTAATAAGTAATTCTTATCAAGGATTATATAAATTATTTATCTTTATTTTTTTTTAGAAGACACAAAAGTGGATCAGTAATCTACTGTGCTACTGATCCCAGGTTCAAACCCCGGTTTTGCAGAATTTTTATTATTTTATTACAGCCTTGGGGTAGGAAGAACCTGATCCTAATGGGGCAAACTCAGCATTCATAAAGTGGGTACCCGAAAATCGCCGGCAGAGCGTGATCCATACCCAATCACCTTATTGCATGGCCATGGTCCTTGAAACAGTACATATCTGTATAAGTACTGAGCCAAAGACCCTTCATGGATTGTAGAGGCACTGTTTATTTATTGTTTTATTTTTTATGAAAGAGATATTTACTTTCTTACTTAATTACATGGATTTACTATAGGATATAAGATAATTTTTAATTAATAATAACAAGGCTAAAGCAATTATGGTGGTTGAAGAGCCATACTTTTTTATAAAATAAATAATTTAAGATTCTAGTATTTAATTAACTTAGTCTGATTTAATAAATCACTCTCAGTTATCAAGGGAACACAAAGTGTTCAAAAACCCCAGGCCATGGCCATCGGAGTAGACGTAAAATTTTGATCCCGGGCCTATGTTATGTCAAGATACTTGTTTAAGATCATTATTTCAAATAAACGTGGGCTGGAAAAGTTTAATTAATCCCAAGTTCAGTAATTAGATCAGCAATAGTAGCATACAGTCACGTAAAATGAATATACAACAGTTCTATTAATTAGTAATAATCGGGCTAAAATAATCCTAATGGTTGAACAGCCATAATGTTTATACCACAGGTGATCCATATAATAATTTATTCATTATTTATTTGTATAAAAGATGACTAATAAATAAATTCTAACTGCAGGGAAAGAGTTGATTGCAGCCGACCTGATCCGTAATCAAAACTGAATTAATTTACGTTGACCAAGAAACACTGCTCTGACAAAGAGAAGCCATTGTGGCCCAGTAATCAACCTCTTCTAGGAAAGAGGGACCTCTTTACTCCGCTCCTCTATTAATAACCACTTTTCCCTCTTCGTTAATCCTATATAAATCTTAGGTCCATCATGGATCGTGAAATATTCCTCATAAAGGCTCCAAAAACCAGAGGTAGTTTTGGTAGCGGAACTTTTTAAATTTCGGGAGGTGAAGTAATGGGGCTCATCATCATCATCAGTAACAGTTTCGTTAGAAGCTAGTGTGAAGCTATGAGGTTCAGTCAGTCTAACTACCACGATATAAATGTGAACTATTACAAGAATTATTTTATCCTGAACTTGGTTATCATAAGTGTCTAAAATCTGTGAAAAATTGACGCTCTCTCGGGATGTATCTAGCGCTTATTTTAGTAATTAGATGTTTCAAACGTGTCCCTCTTTTAACGTTGTGCTGCCGTGTGAGAAAACAGGTAGGTGAAAATTCTAAAGATTAGTGTTTTCATACACGCATATATCATCACCATCACATACACAAGACGTATGAGTATTCAATTACCGCATTTTCTATAAAATTCATCATTTATTTTTTTAAACTATTATTATAAACGATGTTCAGTTTCTTAAAACGTTCACGCCGGGGAAAATGTCGACATTTTTTCCTGTGATCCGGGGATGTGTTAGCTGCTTACGCTTCGTGGGGCGGGTTGATACTGTTGCAAGTTCCGACGCGTGCGAGATCACAACAGGTCGCTATTTCGAACGCACTAAATGCGAGATTCTTACAGTTTTGCATGCCGTTTTATAGAGCACACATTTCTTGCAACAAGTATAAAGGTAGGTAAAATTATTTAAAAAATTATAAACTTTTAAAATTAAAAAAAAAATCTTAAAGAAAAGTTATCAAATCGAATTGACTGATAAGAGTCCGAGATGTTAAAGGTTATAAAATATTTAATTTTTAAACCCTTATACTTGTTAATTCCTACAACATATAATATAAAGAAAAAACAAAATAAACTTATTTTTTAACGACTTATTGTGAAACTGAAAACAAGTGACTTGCCTGTGATACACATGGATCTACTGGATAGTCAACCCCCGTTTAACCCGCCGTGAAAATGTTAAAATGGAGTTTCTAGATTCTCAAATAAATGTTACGTGATGTGTTTTATTTTAATTTAGCATTATCATTTAGTTTTTTTATCTCTTTTTTAAAAATAATACTTAAAGATATCGTGGGATTTACAAAAAAAAAAAATAATAATAATTGATGATACCATCCCAGTTTATTTTGAAAAAATATTCCGTTTTTCTCTCCTGCTACTTTTATGAACTCTCAAAACCTTGCTTTCACCTATCTCTTCTCTCACTGTGTATCTAGCGCGGCGTTAATTTTAAAAGAGGGCGTGCTTGGAGCATCTAGTTACCAAAAAAGGCATTAGATATCTCTTGTGAGAGCAACAATTTTTCCCAGCTTTTAGATGTTAGCCAATGAATATAATTAAGTCTGTGAATATAATTGAGTTGATAGCATCGCGGAGACTCAAATGGGCGAGTAAAGTTGTTGGACTAAGTGAGGAACGGATTCCGAGAAAGATGGTATTCGCTTAACCGACTGTTAGGCGTCCGAAAGGTAGGCCAAGGCTTCGATGGGAGGATTGCGTTAAGGCTGATTTCGAGGGCTTCGGCTTGAACGGTGAACATTTCACGAGCCTGTGTAGGCGGAATTTGGTGGTATCGGCATCGAACCTTCGGGTTCGGTAAGCCAATTATTATTATTATTATTATTATTTAGATGTTAGAGTTTTTAACATGAGGCACCCCCGAAGCATCTCAAAAGAAGATGGCCTCGAGACCTTCTAGTTCATATTACCTACTGTAGTGCTACCGAAGGCAAGTTTTTCTACATATATTTTTTATTTATTTTATCTCACAGCTTATTTATCAGATGTATTATCCAATACAGTTGTAATTTTCAATACATATATTTTTGAAAACACGAGGTGTTATAAACTATAATTTACTACAGTAATTAACGTTTATTTATACAAATATATATTAAGGATAATCTATGATGATTAATTTATCATTATTTTTTTTTTTTAGAGATGGGGCTATTATCTCATTTTTACAATGAACATCAGTATTTTAATATTAGGAAATTCAGGAATAAAACTTTTTTCATTCATTGTAAAGTTGTTTTTCGTGAAGAAAATCGTGTGTTGCCCGCTCCAGATTTTTTAAAACGAAGATGATTAGGAAAAGTGTATTTTTAAATAAACCACTAAGTATGATTTGATATATTTTATCAGACGTGATAGAAAAACTCAGTTTACAAAGAAACCTGATTATCCATTCCAGGGACCAGTTTCAAATGTAACCGGGGAGTTTTGACTGTTTTCCGAATAAGTGTTGTAGAAGTTGAAAAAGCACTTTCTTGTCAGTGATCTATTCGGGTCTCATGTGAATCACTTGTGAAGAATCTTAAGTAACGGATCTGTTCTAGTATAAGCAGTACATTGCAAAACGACATGTGGAAAGATAAGGGTGAAACATTACAGAAACACAATAAAATGCTTTGGGATTTTGGGAAAACTAATAAAACTAGGAGAAGAGTATTTCGAACATCTTCTGTATACATTTTAATTTGAAAACAAAACAAAAACCTATCACGCAATTTGCACTTACATTCGTTGTTAAAATCAAATTTAAAACTTTTAAATAAAGTTACTGTTGATAAAAGGTTAAAGAATGGTACTTAGTTATGATCATAGTTTCAGCTAAAATAATCTCACAGTAGAATTCATTATTTACGACAATCATTCAGTTCTATTTACTTTTCAACACTATCCGTTTACCTTATAACATTGTGTATAAGATAAGTGATTTTTCTAAAATAGTAAGCTGTCTAGCAATATATTATACATCTGTATTACTATTGTTATGTTCTGAAAGAAAATTACAAACAAATAATAATTTAGCTCGTTTCTACTTCAGTTGGTAATATAATACTTTCAGCTTGTATATTTACTATTTTTTTTATCACTGCATACACTTGAAATGGTTTTCTCATCATTTTCCTGAGTTTTCTTTTGGTTCAATATTTGTGCAATATATATTTGGCCGTTCTACAAATTTTTTTTTATGTTGATATTTACAACTGTATAATTATATACAACAAGTAAATGTGATGGATATGGTAATCTAACATGAAATACATGAAGAGATGCCACCCATCGGCAGCACTCTTACGTTTTACAAATAAAGTTTTTGATATATTTTTTTATTTATTTACTTTTATACATCACAACGTTTCAGTCTCTAGGGCCATTTTCAATCAATATGCATTATATATATATATATATATATATATATATTATAATATAATTATATCACCGCTTCATTAGCAGTGTCGTCTTAATTATTAGCAGTGTCAAATTAACATTTATCGGCCGTCCTGTAGGTGTTTTTATGAGCGACTAGAACACCTACGGGCGATAAATGTTAATTTGACACTGCTAATAATTAAGACGACACTGTTAATGAGGCGGTGAATGAATATATATATATATATATATATATATATATATATATATATATATATAATATATATATATATATATATATATATATATATAAGATGCTTGAAAATGGCACAAGAGGCTGAAACGTTGTGATGTATAAAAGTAAATAAATAAAAAATCTATCAAAAACTTCTTTGGTAATACAGCTAAATATATATCGCGCATGAAATGGTTATTTTTTTTAGAATTAATAAAATTAGTAGAGGTACTTTTGAAAAATAGAAAAAATTAAAAGATTGACATGTAAGCTCTGTCAGACTATTAAAATCAGAATGAAAATTAAATGATATTAAGCAGATTAAATTTTACACCGATATAGCGAGATGATCAATCAAAAACATTTTATGATATTAGTGAGAAGAACAATCATAATATCTCTACATACACATATGTGTGTGTGTGTATATATATATATATATTACTATTGGGAGCGGCGTGGTCTAGTGGGTAGAGCGCTAGTCTACTGTGCTCTGGGTCCAGGTTGGAATCCCGGCTGTGGCGGAATATTATTTATTCTGTTATTTCAGCCGGGGGGCGATCCTGGGGTATGGAGACCCTCTCCTGGGGCAGACCCAGCCTCTATAAAGTGGGTACCCGAAAATGGGGAAAAAACCTGGTGTCTGAGTGTGATCTTGGCCGAATCACGTCATTGTACGGCCGTTGGCCTAGAAACAGTACGAATCTCTACATCTACTGAGCCCAAAACTCTTCGTGGGTTGTAGTGGTACAGGCTTTTTTTTTTTTTTTTGTTTATATATATACTATTATCGTTGTAATCACTTCTCTTATAAATAATGAAGTAGTAGTCGTCTGTCGTAAAAGTAGTCGTATTTACTACTTTTATAAATATATGTTATAAATTTGGTTCTCTGTTCCGAAATTTCCAACTTATCGCTTTCTTGCTCGACTTACCACATACATCTACTTGCTGAACTTTGTCATTTGGACTCAGCATATCCTAAAACCTGCCTATCTAGTGAAAATTCGAAACGTTTTGACAGCAATATTATCGCTCGGTTATATATTTCATATACAGGTGACCGAAAATAAAACTCGATTGATTGATTTTGCTGTTCTAATACATTATTGAAAATAATTAGGTAAATTAAAAAAACAAAAAAAACATTTGAAGTGAAACATTTCTTTTAGTTTTTACAAAAACTTTGCTGTGATAGGTCTTGTATTCAAGAAAATTTGTATGCATGATTCTGGACATCTCAACAAGCGGTGGGTCCATAATGATTAATTAGTAACAGAAATAAATTCAATTTATTTAAAAAGGTCTCATATAACAAAATATGTAGTATAATTTCGTAGTCGTTTTTTTTAAGCACATATATTTATTTTAATTATTATAATTTCATCTGAATAGGTTCATATTTATCTTTTTATTTGTTCCTCTAAGAGTTGGACTAAATACATCTAGCACTTCCTCAAATTCTGATATTAATTATGAATCGCCATTGTTATTAAACTGACACATAGTGTGATCATAGAAGAGGTCTTGAGGTTAAAGCGTTCCGTATCCATGAATGCTTTACCCCATCGTTACTAGAGCGCTCTGCTATTCACGTACGTACTCCGCATGAATTTCATATAAGGCAGCTTTCTCGGCTTACTACAATATTGTAGCATATAAGGTATGTTGTGTCTTTAGGGTTTTTAAAATAAATATTAAAAAAAAATTACTTATAAGGATATTACTTCTGAAACCTTTTTAATCCTCATAGATTTGTAGTAGGTTCACTAGTTTTGTAACTACAAAACTGGTGAACCTATTAGTCTGTGAGCCAGCAACGAAAAATGTCACTCAATTTTACAAAATGTTTTAGTTTGTTTTTGTAAAGGATCTATCGTGGTAAAGCAAAAAAATACACGTATGCTAACTCAAAAAAAGTGGATTACAAAATAGCGATCATTCTATAGGGTTGTTTCTCATGAAATGTCCGTTTTTATAGTTTCTGAAATACATAAAGGATTTTGCAGGTCTCTGTTGTTTTCTTCCGAATGTTTATATATTCAAAGTAAACAGTTACTAATCCTCTACCTTTGTATTATAAACATTAGCTTCCCAATCAATTACCCACTTTTTAGTATACCTCCAAATATGAAAATGGAAACAACGCGATTTTCGAGTCATATTTTTGTACGAGTTTAAACTCGGCCATTCAGCAGCTGAGACTGTTAGAAATATTGAAAGGCGTTTGGGGAAGGGATGTTTAATGAACGGACCATTCGCCGTTGGTTTGCTAAGTTTTCAGTATGGTGGTCCATGGCTGGGATAATTCATTATTCCTTTTTACCTAGAGGTGAAACCATTAACTCTACAACGTACTGCAATGAAATTGACCTAATGCACACAAAATTATTTTAAAAAACAACCTGGATTGGTAAATCGGAAGGGTCCTATACCCTTACACGACAGCGCTAGACCCTATGTTTCAAAACATATTGTGCAACAATTGAAAGAATTGGGCTACGAAGTTCTTCCACCACCCACCATATTCTCCCGACTTGTTTCCAACAGATTACCATCTGTTCAGAAATTTAGACAACTTCGTCAAAGGAAAACTTTTTGAAAATGATGATCAAGTGAAAAGTGCATTTTCAGATTTTGTTTCACTTCAAAGCTCTGAGTTTTTCAGTTCGGGGATAAAAAAGTTGGTGTCACGTTGGGAAAAATGTGTAGGAAAAGAAGGTAAATCCTTCGAATAAAATTATCTAGTTTTCATATCGTATTTTTAATAAAAATCCTTTACTTTGAAAACGGACATTTCATGTGGCACAACCTAATGAATATATGAATATAAAAAGACGAAATTCTGACTCATTTGACCACGATTTTCTTTTTGACCTCACAATACAAATCAATCAATGCTGGTCTGCCATTCAAAGGTGGGTGTGAAGCCTCGGTAGACACGTTTTTTGTGACAGAAATTCTGACCTATGTAACCATTGCACTGACATTATGTCGGTAAGTATTAGACATACGGATTTCTATCACTACTCAAATTAAAGCTAATTTTATAACCATAAGTAAAGTAGTTCATAACCATTATGTTTTTATGAACAGCCGTTTCCATGATATGAACCAAATTAATGAAAAAATAAGAAGTCTCTCGTTTTTCGTTATTTTTGTAAGAACCATATCTATATAACTATTAGTCGGTAACATGTAATAGGTGCAATCACCGCTACATGTATAAAATCTGAGGCTTGTGGCCACTTGTAAAACCATGAAAAATAAAAAACTTAATCTAAAAAAAACAAAAAAACTATTAGTCATACCAACATGCTTTACAACTCAAATTAAAGGTAATTTAATTTTCTGTATTAATTATTATAACAATTATTCTCATAAGATAAGCCGTCTCATTGATAGTAACCATAATTATGATAGAAAAGAATGATATCTCGTTTTCCACATTTTTATTTTTATTTATTTATTTTTTTTTTTGTAAATCCGCTATATGCCTGAATATTAGACATACGAATGTACTTTACCACTTAAACGAAAGCTTACTAAATATTTGATGATTTACTTTTTAACAACTATTCTCATATAGTTTCAGTATATATATATATATACTTTCAGTTTCATTGATAGTTAACATAATTATGTAAAAAAGAGAGATTTTTCCTTTTTGAATGACCGCTATTTTTAATCCACCCATTTTGAGTTGGCAGAAGTGTATTTTTTGCTTTAGCATGATAGATGATTTTTATAAAACATACTACTAAACATTTTTGAAAGATGGGTTGCATTTTTCGTTGCTGTCTCACGGACTATATTACAATTCTAAAAGACTGGTATGTACAAGCCAATATAGGGCATAAATTAACTTCTCATGTTATTTGTATAGCTGGAAATCAATTAATTATTTTTTAATACTTTCAAATTTGAATTGTTTTGCTTACCAGAAGAAAAATCGATCCGAGCGGAGCGAAGAAAAATTGGAAATAACATACACATTGCGATAACACTGCAAAACTCCCAGAAACCGGACAAAAAACTAATGTCTTACCTAAAAGAAAATTCCATTTTTTTTTACTTTCACTTACTATATATAGTAAGGGGATGTATTGCGATCGTGAAAATTTTCGAATTCCAGTTTTCAACGGAAATACACGTTTTAGGGTCCCCTGAGTCCAAATAACCAAGTCCCGCAAAAAGGTCTGTGGGTGTGTGTGTCTGTGTGTGTGTGTGTGTGTGTGTGTGTGTGTGTGTGTGTGTGTGTGTGTGTGTGTGGTAACTCCCGGGGGGAAACGGTAAGTCCTATGAAACTGAAATTTCATATTTAAGACAACTATACGCCCGAGACGTGACAAAACTATTTTCATCAAAATGAGCTTACCAGAAGAGGCACTTTATACCATGCATTTTGCACCTTTTTTCGATTTTCTCGGAAACGGTTCCGACGATTTTGATTAAACTCGCTATATCGATGTAAAATTTAATGAGCTTTAATATCATGTAGGTTTTATTCGGATAAAAATGGTCTGACAGGGCTTAAATACCGATATTTTAAATTTTCTTCCCCTAAAGTACCTTTAATTTTGTAGATTCAATAATGATAACTAGATTATCTTGTTAACGCTGATGAAAAACAGGTAAATATATAAATTGAATAAATCCGATACCCAACAAAAGGAGAAAATAGAAAAATAATTTTTTTAATGCAATTTTTCGTTTTTGAATATAAGAGCAATAATATACATGTATGATATACCGTTGGAAAGCTAAAGATTTTAGAAAAAATATCATCTCATACACAAGCTTTTAGAAGTTAATAGAGATTGATGAGAAGAAGATAAAACTAACTGATTATTTTAGATAATAATATAATAGATTTTTTAATGAAACACATGTTTCTATAGAAAAATTTAATTTAATTTATTACTTTCACTTACTATATATAGTAAGGGGAAGTATTGCGATCGTGAAAATTTTCGAATTCCAGTTTTCAACGGAAATACACGTTTTAGGGTCCCCTGAGTCCAAATAACCAAGTCCCGCAAAAAGGTCTGTGGGTGTGTGTGTCTGTGTGTGTGTGTGTGTGTGTGTGTGTGTGTGTGTGTGTGTGTGTGTGTGTGGTAACTCCCGGGGGGAAACGGTAAGTCCTATGAAACTGAAATTTCATATTTAAGACAACTATACGCCCGAGACGTGACAAAACTATTTTCATCAAAATGAGCTTACCAGAAGAGGCACTTTATACCATGCATTTTGCACCTTTTTTCGATTTTCTCGGAAACGGTTCCGACGATTTTGATTAAACTCGCTATATCGATGTAAAATTTAATGAGCTTTAATATCATGTAGGTTTTATTCGGATAAAAATGGTCTGACAGGGCTTAAATACCGATATTTTAAATTTTCTTCCCCTAAAGTACCTTTAATTTTGTAGATTCAATAATGATAACTAGATTATCTTGTTAACGCTGATGAAAAACAGGTAAATATATAAATTGAATAAATCCGATACCCAACAAAAGGAGAAAATAGAAAAATAATTTTTTTAATGCAATTTTTCGTTTTTGAATATAAGAGCAATAATATACATGTATGATATACCGTTGGAAAGCTAAAGATTTTAGAAAAAATATCATCTCATACACAAGCTTTTAGAAGTTAATAGAGATTGATGAGAAGAAGATAAAACTAACTGATTATTTTAGATAATAATATAATAGATTTTTTAATGAAACACATGTTTCTATAGAAAAATTTAATTTAATTTATTACTTTCACTTACTATATATAGTAAGGGGAAGTATTGCGATCGTGAAAATTTTCGAATTCCAGTTTTCAACGGAAATACACGTTTTAGGGTCCCCTGAGTCCAAATAACCAAGTCCCGCAAAAAGGTCTGTGTGTGTGTGTGTGTGTGTGTGTGTGGTAACTCCCGGGGGAAACGGTAAGTCCTATGAAACTGAAATTTCATATTTAAGACAACTATACGCCCGAGACGTGACAGAACTATTTTCATCAAAATGAGCTTACCAGAAGAGGCACTTTATACCATGCATTTTGCACCTTTTTTCGATTTTCTCGAAAACGGTTTCCGACGATTTTGATTAAACTCGCTATATCGATCTAAAATTTAATGGGCTTTAATATCATGTAGGTTTTATTTGGATAAAAATGGTCTGACAGGGCTTAAATACCGATATTTTAAATTTTCTTTCCCTAAAGTACCTTTAATTTTGTAGATTCAATAATAATAACTAGATTATCTTGTTAACGCTGACTGTATTTGAAAATTCTTTCATTGATTTTAAAAATCGAGGTAAGTGAAAGTCGTGTGTTGCCCGCACCAGGTTTTTTCTTTCATAATCTTTAATACAAAAATAAATTGTTAAGATCTTGGAATTAATTTTTTTTTTTCCGTTTTCATTTTCTTAAATTCTAATTTAATTGTATAAACCTTGTTTTTAATATTATTTATTTTACTAAAATGTTTGTGTTTTGAGTTAAGGGCTGAAATAACCCAAGCGGTTAAAGGTCCTTAATGTTTATAAATTAAAAAATAAATAATACATTCACTTTCCTATATATGATATATATATAAATTAAGGTTAACTATTTCGATCCTGAAAATTTTTAAATTTTGACAAACAAAAAAACAAACATTTTTTGGGTCTCTGGATTCCAAATGATCAAGCCCAACTAAAAGGCTTGTGTTGGTGAATACGGTCAGTCGAGCTCGAAAACGGTAAGTTGTATAAAACTGAAATTCCATATTTTAGGAGCGCCAAGTTCTCAGATATTACATAAACTTTTTCAACAAAATTGGCGAAGCAAAAGAACCACATTATACCTCGCCTTTTCTATATTTTGAGGATTCTCTCAAATAGTCCTCTAACGATTGATTAAATTCGCTATATCGGTGTAAACTTTAATGGGATTTAACATCATGTGGGTAAATTAAATTTCCTTCTCCTAAAGTACTATTAATTTTGTAGATTCAAAAAAATTAATCTTTTCATCTTGATAGATATACACGTTTAAATATACAAGTTAAAGGAATTGTTTACCAAACGAAAAAGAGTGGAAAACTATTTGTATAAATACATATTTTCTACTTAATTTTCACAGTTTTGTAACTATCCAGTATTATGACAATAATTGATTTTTATTGCATTTTTTGTTTATTTTGTTGATTTTATAGCTTTCCCACACCCCTTATATTTATCTTTTTCACTGATCGTAGACAATTTATATAAATTAAAAAATTAAATATTCTAATTTTAAATAAGCTCAACATTAGTTTTCTTTTTGGTTTTAAATTAAGTTGTATCTGTTTTAGGTCTGGACTTGGATCAGATAATGCTGCTCTTTCAACGCCACGTGAGTTATACATTTTTATTTTGGAATAATCACATAAAATTTAAACTATTAATGCTTAACTTTATTATTTTAGTATTGAACATCTGACTTTTTTCTTTTTTTAAAGTGTATTACCTTTATGTTTTACATTTTTATACTTACCTTTTATTATCTGGGTCCATTTTTTTTGAGGTTGAACTCTTCCAAGGTCTATTATTAACTTTATATTTTACATTTACTATATTTACCTTTGTATTTTATTATCTAGATCCATTTTTTCAAGATTATTATTATTAATTTATAATATTTTATTTATAATACTTGAGTGGTGGGGCTAATTGTTTCATTGATAGAAGAGAACAGAAACTTTAGTCCCGTTATGAATTCTTTAGTTTAACCCAGGGGTTGTCTGGGCAGTCTCCAGAACTATGTTTTTGGGTTTAGTTTATTTCTTTATTCATTTAACGTCCCTTTTTTGCTACTGTGGCTAATCTGGTGAATAAGTGTAAGTTCTTAACGAGTTCTTGACATCGGACAGGCTCAGACCCACCAAGAAGAAGGCATTACCAAGAAGGTTTTTTACTACCATTAAAAAACACTAGGACCAATTGCTGGGTTTGAAACCTTATTCATGAATGACTGTTATGCTAGCTACTACACCACAGGTAAATTATAATTTAGCTATTAAAAGGCTAGTATATAACATTAAATTGCATTTTTCGATCCATTATACATTATCATAACACACATAATAGTATTTATTTAGTTATATTCAAAGAACATTTATTCCGGATATCAATAAGTTTCTTGTAAATTAGATTAATAGTAAGTTTTCTTGTAAGAGCAGTTAGGTAGCCTTCCGTAGAGAGCGCATACAGTATATAAACTATTTAACGGTGATTGGAATTATGTGAATATATGTTTGATACAATTCAAGCAGGAAGAAATAATTAATGCATTCGAATTCCTCCTAAATCACATTTAACTTCTGAAACAGTAACTCCAGTTTGCATATAGAATCATCATAACTTATGCCTGGCATTCTGAAAAGGCATAAGTGCTATTCATTCTTACGTTCATATCATGTTCTGAACGCAGCGGGAACAAGGGAAGTATTCCGCCCTAAAAGCGAGAGAAGTTGAAAAAGCTTAAAACTGCTTAAATATTAAGTGATACTTTGAAGTTGGGCTTTATAAGACTAACTTTATATCAGAAATATTTCCCAGCCCGACTTCCTCCTCCACTGCATAACAACAGGTTAGCTTGTTGTGGCTTCTTTAAACTTTCGTGAAATATTAAATATCTCCAATTTTAAGTTTCTCGCGTTTATTTTATTTTCACTGTTATGTTCATACAACAAAGATAAAACTCAATGATGTATTATTAATGATTACAAATAAAATAGATTAGCGGAGTATGTAAATATTTATTTATTAATCGTTAATTTTATTGTTTCTTCAAAATTTTGGGCAACTCTTCTTTTCTCAAGATAATTTATAAACCCCATACAAAGGAATTATAAAATATTATTTTCTGCGATTCGCTACATTTTTTTAACTCTTAGTTATTGGTAATCCCAACTTCCTTACCATTCTTCTATTATTTATATATTATTTATATTTAAAATAAGTAATATATACATTCATTATTACCATGTTATAAAAAAAATATAGCATCATACTAAAAGTCCATATTTTTCATTAACCCTACAATCCATTGAAGGGAGTAGGGCTCACAAATCGCAAGGTTTTTAGCTCAGAAGCTGTCGTAAGTAGGTGATTTAGGGCGAGATAACACTGTTTTCCTCTCTCTCCTCCCCAATTAAGGATACCCACTTTATAGAGGCGGGGATAACTCGAGGGGGTTTTCCTAACCAAACATAAATTCGAAACAACAGAATAAATATTAATCTTGTTACAATATTATATTGATTATGTTGTTATAACTAGGTATTTTTACTTTCACTTACCTATTTATAAAATATATGGTAAGGAAATCGTGAAGATTCTAGAATTCTAGTTTTCACCGGAAATACAGGTTTAAGTCCAAAATGACCAACCCCCGAAAAAAGGTCTGTATGTGTGTTTGTTTGGGAAGTCTAGCTAAAAAACGATGATACCTATAACAATGATTTTTTTTTTTTTAATTTATATGCGTATATGCCTGAGGTGCTACAACAGCTTTTTCATCAAAATAGGTTGATCGAAAGTGCTACATTTTATAACATGCATTCCGCACTTTTTTCTATTTTTATCGAAAGAGGCATTAATGACTTCAATTAAGCCCTCGAAACATATGTAAAATTTAATACACTTTAAAATCATGTAGGTTTTATACTGATTGAAATTGTTTATCTATTTTACGCCCCTTTATGCTGCTGTAGCTAAACGGACGGTGCTACAGTGGGAGTTCTAAATTTTGACTATCCAGGTATAATAAGGATAGGGATCTTTAACGAGTACCTGACATCGCACAGGTACTGGACCATCTTTTACAACCCTGTCCGAAGGACGGCATAACTAGGGCTTTTTTACTCCCATTAAAAATCCTATGGCCACACTGCGGGTTTGAACCAAAGACCTCGGGCATAGGAGAATTTTATAGAGGTATTATAGATTGCTGATACGTGGGATTTTTAAATTCATTCAGAGCTTAGGGAGAGAGAAAGCATTACTCTAAGAAAAAAAAATATGGTCATCCATAGTGCCAACAGGTGGGTTGGAATTTCACCCGCGATCCCCTTTTGCCGATAACCCGGGATGTGGGTTCGGAAAATTAAATACCTCAAGAACGGAGCATCGGCATTTATTATTTTAAAACGACCTAACCGTCAGATTATTATCAATTAGAAAATGATCAATTTTATTCTGTTATGATTCACACACCATTTACAACTATATTTAAAAAAATACATCGAGGACATATGATAGTTTTATAATACAATGACATGAAATACATGTAGAAACGTGTCCCATTGGAAGCAATCTAAAAATATTCTAAACTAGAAGGTCTGTGGGCCATCTTCTTTTCAGGCGCCTCGGAGGATTGTCAGGAATTGAAGAGGAAGAAAGGATTGAAACTAGTGGGTTAGAGTGAAAATGTTTGTTTGTCATGAAATAATTGATACCTAGTCCGGGCCAAATCAGTAACAGTAGAATCAGTAATCAGTAAAAGTAGGGACATTAAGGTTATTATGGATGAGATTATTCGTGACAAAGTAAGGAGCGTCGAGGATTTTGGATCGTAAGTGGATGGTTTAGTAGAGCCCTATAGCTCGTCTCCGTAAGTCCAAATTGGTATTATAATAGACATGCAGATGAGCCTTTTGTAGTTAAGAGGAAGGTTTGACCGTTTGTCTAGTAAGTGTTGAAGTAGCCTAAAACGGCTAGAACTTAATTTTTTTTAAATTCATCTTTTATTGATTTTTATTTTCTGGATCAATATCCTGGACTGAAGCCTCACGTAGGCTTATTGTGCGCTCCTTTCCTCCGTCTCCTCCATTATCATGTTAATTTCTCTTATTCTTAGTATTATGTAGTGCAAATCTTTAAATATGGAATACTTTGGTATGAATTTGTTGTTTCTTACAAAGGATCAAAATACCTTTAATTATAATAATGGGGGCTGCGCCTTCTAGTAAATATAGCGCTAGATTACTGTTCTATATATTGCAGGCTGTTACAGGAAATTATTCATTCTGGTATTTCAATCTCGTGGGGATTCCGGAATAGGGTGACCTTACTTGGACACACCTATCTATAATGTCCAATGATACTCGACATTTCAGGACAAGTCCTTGCGACTGAGCGTCAGCACAACCTTTCCCCTCCGTTGGTCTAGAAACAGTTCGAATGCCTATATGTACTCCAAACAATACCCTTCATGGGTTACAGAGTTACAGATCTATTTTTTTACTTCCACATATCTATATAGGAAACAAAGTAGAACAACGCGATCATGAGCATTTTTCAATTGGAGTTTCGAAGCAGAAATACACGTTTTTTAGTCCCCTAACTCCAAATGAATGCTAAACGGTACGTGGGTGTGAGTCTGTGTGTCTGGTAGGTCCAGCTCGAAAGATAAGTTGTATATAACTGAAATTTCATATTTTAGAATTGTGTATCCCTGAAATGTAACTGCAACAAAATCTTAAATTGTAAACAATTTTTGAGATATTTTAATTTTCTTCCTCTATAGTACCCTTAATTTTTTAGATTATAAAAAAAAAAATTATCTTGTAAGTATTGATAAATAACAGGTATAGATTACAGGGTGAACTAATTTTATTAAGAAAATAGCAAACATATATTTTATGGTTATTTTTTATTTTTTGTAAGAATTCTGATATTATATACCATCGGAAAGCTAAAGATTATTAAACAAAAATGTCATCTGACATGAAAAATCGTATAAGGTGAATAGAGTGTGATGAAAAGCGGATAAGACTAAAAGATTGTCGTAGAATATAAATTATATTGTTATATTATTTAATCGAAACTCAATGATATTCTTAAACTTTTTTTCAACACTAACTTTTATTTAAAGCTATTACATTGATTTTAAAATGGGGGATAAGTGAAAGTCGTGTGAAGCGTGCACCAGATTTTTCAAAAGTTTCATTTTATAATTTTAAAAAGGCATATATGATTCACCACCATATTAATTATAAATTTTAGAGTGATGGAATTTTGTCTTAAATAATAATTATTATTATTTCTGAGTTAGCTTTTTTATGAATAAGCGTAAGCTTAGCGAGTTGAGTTGAGAGCCCGTCCTTGGAGGAAGGGTATCCAAGATTCGTTTTGGCCGTGTCCGCCCTTGGTTTTATATTGGAGTCGCCTTCTGCCACTCACAAAGGGCCCGCCCTACTAACTTCCAAGCCATGACAACACCAGATCCTAGGGCCCTGTCGTACTTTTAGGCCCCGATTATTAACTTCCACAAAGGCATTGTAGGCTGGCGAAATTCAAATAACTAACCGGGAGGGCCGACCGAATTAATAGGATGTAAAGCTAAGATAAAAATATTAAAAAAGAAAAGAAAGAATATCGAATCTTTTTTAAAAATATTGCAGTTAATAATTTTATTCATAAAATATGGTGTTAGAAGGCATTAACAAAAAAAAATCGTTGTCAACAAAATCTTTCATATCGTTTTTATCATTATTTATCATTTTTTTATCATTCATAAAATATGGTGTTAGAAGGTATTAACAAAAAAAAAAAAAAAAAATCGTTGTCAACAAAATCTTATATTTTAAATAATTATTTTGATACTTTAACTTTTCTTCCTCTATAGTAATCTTAATTTTGTTGATTAAAAAACAAAACAAAAAATATTTCATGTTATTAACATGGGTAAATAACAGGATTATTATATACAGGTTGAACTGATTTATTAACCAACTAAAGAAGAAAAATCTGGTGCGGGCAACACACGACTTTCACTTACCTCCATTTTTAAAATCAATGAAAGAATTTTCATATACAGTTAGAGATAAAAATACGTGAAATTATTAAGGAATTAATTAAATTAAATTTCTATAGAAACATGTGTTTGATTCAAAAATCTATTATATTATTATCTAAAATAATCAGTTAGTTAGTGTTATGTTCATTTCATCACTCTCTATTAACTTTTAAAAGCTTGTGTATGAGATGATAATATTTCTAAAATCTTTAGCTTTCCAGCGGTATATCATACATGTATATTACTGCTCTTATGTTCAAAAACGAAAAATTGCATTAAAAAAATATTTTTTCTGTTTTCTCCGTTAGTTGGGTATCGAATTTATTCAATTTATATATTTACCAGTTTTTCATCAGCGTTAACAAGATAATCTATTTATTATTATTGAATCTACAAAATTAAAGGTACTTTAGGGGAAGACAATTTAAAATATCGGCATTTAAGCCCTGTCAGACCATTTTTATCTAAATAAAACCTACATGATATTAAAGCCCATTAAATTTTACATCGATATAGCGAGTTTAATCAAAATCGTCGGAACCGTTTTTGAGAAAATCGAAAAAAGGTGCAAAATGCATGGTATAAAGTGCCTCTTCTGGTAGGCTCATTTTGATGAAAAGTTTTGTCACGTCTCGGGCGTATAGATGTCTTAAATATGAAATTTCAGTTTCATAGGACTTACCTTTTCCGCCCGGGAGTTACCACACACACACACACACACAGACACACACACACACACACACACACAGACCTTTTTTCGGGACTTGGTTATTTGGACTCAGGGGACCCTAAAACGTGTATTTCCGTTGAAAACTGGAATTCGAAAATTTTCACGATCGCAATACTTCCCCTTACTATATATAGTAAGTGAAAGTAAAAAAGCAAACATATATTCTAAGTATTTGTTTTAATTTTTTGGTATAAGAATAGTAATATTATATAATATAGTAGAATAGTAATATAGGAATATTATATACAATCGGAAAGCTAAAGATTTTAGACAAAAACAAATGTTATCTGACATAACACATCGTATGAGGTAATAAAGAGTCATGAAAACTGGATAAAACTAAAAGATTGTCGTAGAATATAAATTACATTGTTATTTAGATATTACAAAAAAAAAAAATAAAAAATATATATATATATATATATATATATATATATATATATATATATATATATATATAATTATTTACATGATTAAGGAAGTCTCATCATTAGGATCATAATTATATAAGATTAATAAATTTAACATATAAACAAAATTTTTAGAAATAAAGGAAGTAAATTTGGTTAAATGAAAGTAAAATAATGGGGTGATGAAAAAAAATAAAAATGAATGTTTTGAAAAGAATTATTTGCATTATTATTTCTTTGATATAAAATAAAATTAATACTCAAAATATAGTTCATTGTAATCTACCGTCCTTAACTATATGCTAGCCAATAGCTGAACCCCATGTTGATAACATTCTTTGGAATGGCTTTCAAGGAATTCTTGGACTTTATCAACTTCCGCAAGATCATTAATGATTATCCCTTGAAGAAACCGAAGCTTGGATCGAAACAAGTAGTCATCCGATTGTGCGAGATCTAGACTATATCGTGAATGAGGCAGGAGTTCAAACCCGTCAAGTTCTTTAACGTTACTTCGACGGGAAGTATGAGGACGAGCATTACCTTGGAATAAAATTCTTTTCTGTGGATCCCAGTAGGATAACGGTCTAGCAACTTTGCGTACAATTTTCCAGTTGTTTGCAGAAGAGTTCAGATTTCATAGAGCATCCATCAGGAACAAATTCCCAACGAATAGCATCGTCAAAATAAAAAAAAGGCAAAGCATGAATTTTTAAATAGCTGTCTTGCAGCAATGGTAAATACAGTTTGACTTTATCTCGCCTTAAGTAAAGTAACTCAGTTTTTATCACGGGTGACCATCTTCCTGTAAAATCTCATATCAAAAGGTTTCATTTTTTTATACACCCCATTATTAATGGCACTCACCATGCATATTTCTCTAGCTATATTATTACAAAACAGAATTCAGAATCTAAATTATGTGGCGATCAATATATAGTAGGATGGTGGAATTTAATTTCATTGAAGTAACTTTACATTTAACGGTGACGTGTTGGTTCCTCTTTTACAATAATATTATATGAAAAAACAAAAGAATGTAGCAAATAATCAAAACACTTTAAAAATCTGTTATTATTAATCCTTCGGAGAAAATATATTAATTTAAACACCTATGAGAGAAGTTGGTCCAGGGTTGTAGTCAATTTAACACACAATTCTTTTTTTTTTTTTTTGAATAAACAATTTTTATTGAGAAAATTTTACAATCTGTCCCAATTTGGACATTAATAGTAGTGCTGAATGATATCATACATACTACATTCATACAATATTTACACAACATAAAATTACAATAAAATATATACACAATAATGAATCAATACAAAAGTCAATAATTCACTTATACCTATATACATATACACACACTCATACATACATCACATTGAGTAGAGAATCTAGCCAGTGCTAGAACTCCAATATATTTACAAAAGGTCGCGGGGCCACTGCCGTTTCAACCTTCTAGGTGGGTTGTATGGATGAGTGGAGCTGGATAGGGATTGAGCTAAAGGATTATAATGATGAATGAGGTTCTGGTGGAATTTGGAAAATTTGGATGGAATTAGGTCTGAAATAAATGGAACATTAAGGTCGTGGTGCAAGGTATAATTGGAGACATAATAAGGAGCATTTACTATTGTACGGAGGACTTTGGATTGAAAGGATTGAATGCGTTTGATGTTAGAACGTTTAGCTGTCCCCCACAGTTCAAGTCCGTAGGTCCAGATGGGCTTCAGTATTGTCTTGTAGATTAATAATTTGTTGACAACTGTAGGTTCAGATTTTCTGTTGAGTAGTCGGTATAACTGTCCGAATCGTCGGTTGAGTTCTTGTCTTTTAAGTCTTGTATGTGGGTTCCAAGTCAATCTTTTGTCTAACAGTAAGCCAAGATACCGGACTGTATCTGAGAGAGGAATCGGTGATGAGTTGAAATAAACTGGCGGACAGGATTTTCGTCTAAGAGTAAAGGTTATGTGTTTACATTTGGCTTCGTTCACCTTTACACGCCAGTTATTACACCAGTGTTCGATAAAGAAAAGGTGTCTCTGAAGGTTTGAGGATGCTGTTTCAGGATTGGAACTGGATGATAGGATGGCGGTGTCGTCTGCAAAATTTGCCAGAAAGGTATCAGGATGTGTAGGAATATCAGCAGTGTAAAGGATGTAGAGGATGGGTCCCAAGACGCTGCCTTGAGGAACACCGGCCTCAACGGGATAAAGGTTAGAAAATTCTTCACCACAGCGAACTCGGAAGGAACGGTTCGAGAGATAGGATCGGAGAATAAGGTATAGGGACTGGGGTAAATGGGTTTTCAGCTTGAAGAGTAATCCAGTGTGCCAAACCCGGTCAAAAGCTTGCGCAATGTCCAGAAACGCACCAGAACAATACTCTTTGCATTCAAGAGCTGAGGGAATATGGTCTACAACTCGGAGCCCCTGTTGAACTGTGGAATGCTGAGGACGGAATTCAAACTGATGGGAAGGAAGATTTTGAGATTCTAATATGGGTAGGATACGTTTAAGAAGAAGCCTTTCAAAGATGTTTGAGAGGATGGGGAGTAGACTAATAGGCCTGTAGGATGAAGTGTTGTTGGAAGGTTTACCTGGTTTTAAAAAAAGGATGATGGTGGAATGTTTCCATAACAGAGGAAAATAGGTGGTGCGGAGGATGCAGTTGTAAATATAAGTAAGGAATATAATAGCTTTCTGCGGAAGTTGTCGGAGGATCTGGGGAGTAAGGAGATCGTGTCCAGGAGATTTAAGGAGAGTCAGTTTTTGGAGAAGATATTTGACCTCAGAGGGATTAATAGCTTTAGGAGGTAGGGAAAGTGGAATCGGTGACATATGGAAGTCTTGCACTTTTGCGGTGTGATTGATTTGGGATTCCGGGTGAGGAGTGAATACTTTGGAGAGGTGTGTGGCGAATTCCTCGGCTTTATCTTCATCAGACGCAGCCCAGGAGTCATCACCACGTCGGAGAGGATGGGAAACATGATGGTATTTTAGGATCTTTTTCGTGACATTCCACAGGGAATTATCACGAGCTGGTAGAGAAGAGAGGTAGGAATTAAAGGACTGGGAACGGAAGGTCGCCAACTCCCTCTTCAATTGTCTACAATAGAAGTTATAGGAGCGGCGATCTGTTGGGTGTCGGGTGCGCTGCCATAATGATCTTGCTCGGCGTTTGGTGTGGATAAGGTCTATAATAGGTTGTGGAAAATGATTTTGGTCTGGATTTATATTGGAGTGTTTAGGAAAGGAAGCAGTCCAGACAGCTTGTTGGATGGCGGTGGTAAAGGAATAGACGGAATTATCTAGGTCATCTTGGGTTTTGAGGGTTACTCTGAGGTCAATATTATCGGTCAGGATTTGGCGGAAAAGGTTCCAGTTGACAGGGCCTCGGATGAATGATGGTGGAATGGGTTTTGGAATTGGAGTGAGAGATACTTTTAGGATCAGTGGACTATGGTCTGAGGATAGTTCATCAAGGCGAGTTAAAGACAAGTTGAGAGAGCCTAATCCGCTGTGGATAAAGAAGTCGAGGATGTCAGGATTGCGGTTAGAATCGGTTGGCCAGTAGGTAGGGGAGTCAGGTGGCAGGATATTGAAATTTCGGGAGTTGAGGGAGACAGCAAATTTCGTCCCCGAGAATTCGTGGTTCTGGAACCCCACTGCTGATGCTTGGCGTTTAAGTCTGCACCCAGAATGAAACGATTTCCTAAGGAATCCAGGAAGGATACAAATTCAGAATTGGAAATGGAGTGTTTAGGAGGGCAATATGCAGCTGTAAGGGTTACCGGAAAGGAAAAAGTCTTGATTACTATGGCTGTGGCTTGTAGGAAATCATAAGTGGGAAGTGGGAGTAAATGATGAGAGAGGGATTGGTGGACAATGATAGCAGAACCGGCATGGGCTTTACCGTCTGGGTGGTCAGTACGGTATGTCATGTATTGCAGTATTTTGAAGTACTGTTTAGTCGTTAGTCTTGTTTCAGTTATAAGTGCAACATCGATTGTTTTGTCTTGCAACAACGCTGTCAGTTCGTCAGTATGATTTCTAACACCATTCGCATTCCAAAGGAGAATGGATAAGGAGTTAGGTGAAGTCATTTAAGGATTTTTCAAGGCAGGGATTAGATTCGATACTAGATTTGTAAGGAGTGATATAAGCGGCATAACAAGAGATTTGATTTCGGAGATGAACGATGTCATTAGACTGGTAAGATCTGTGACGTTTGATGGTGGAGGGATATGAGAAATTTGATGTTGAGGAGTTTTTTGAAAATAAGGTAAACTTTGAGGGATAGATTCTTGTACAATAGATTGAGAATGTTGAGCAAAATGTTGTTCCGGCAGTGCCTCGACTTCATGATTCTGGTTACCACCTCCAAGCAAGTGGGCAAATGACACGTTAGAATTTACAAGTTTAGATGGTTCTCTTCTGCTTCTGGTTGGTACAGCTGTTTCATTCGGATCCTGAGGTTTTTGGTATCTGGTTCTGAGTTTCTTGTAGATTTCACATCCCTTGTAGTTAGCCGGGTGGTCCTTGAGGCACAGAGCACATACAGCGGGTGTTGATCTTGATCTTGTACATTCTTCTGTTTTATGCTGTTCACCGCATTTCACACAGCGTGGTATGTGATGGCAATAACTTTTGGTATGGCCATATGCCTGACAGTTATGGCACTGGACTATTTCTTTCTTTGTGTAAGGTTTTTTAACTTTTACACGGGTATAGTACAGTCTACTGAGGTCATAGATTTTTTCGACTCCTGCTGATGGTTCCAAGTCCACAAAGAATAGAGGCAGTGGACTTTTATCTTTTAGAACGTTGGTGACTTGCCTCACTTGGAATCCTAATTCTGTCAGTTCTTCTTTGATAGCTTCAACGGGCGTTGAGGAATGTAGGTTTCTGATTACGACCCTTAATGCTCTCTCCTGGCGCAGCTGATAAGTATGAAAGTCAGCTTTGGTCTCAGTCAGATATTTTACAATCTTTCTGTAGGTTTCAGCAGTAGTCGGAGATATTTTAGTATCATTGGTTCTACTTATACAATAATAACTATTAGGATCAGTTACTTTGTTTAAATGCGCACACATCAGTTTAAAATTTTTAATATTTTTAACAAATATTGGTGGAGGTAGTGGTTCCCTGGGTATAGGAGAAGATTCCATGGTTTCTTTTTCATTTTGGAGGATCTCAAATGGATTCGGTGTAAAAAACGGGATTCATCAGTTATTCCTTGTGATGATGTGCTGGGCTGTGGTTCAGATCCTAATGAGGTAGCTGACGCGGTCGCTGGTGGAATTATTTTTTTATTTTGTTCGCGGCGGGGTCTCTGTTTTGTAGGAGACGAGTTAGAACCTGCAGATCTAGATCTTTTACTTGCAGACTTTGAGGACATGACTTGATGAAAATATCTCATTGATTAAGAATAATAATAATAAATAAATAATGAGATAAGAATTAAAGATAAAATAAAGATAAGTTAACGAAAAGCAAGCCCGAGCTTGCCGAGCTAGCGGCAATCAGCTGATCAGTGACCCTCCTTTCACTTTTTCGTGATTGTACAAAGTAAATTATAACTTTGCTTACCGAAATTTCTCCAATATTCACTGCCGTAGTATCCCTGAGGTCTAGTGATGTTCTCCAGACTGAATTCAAGCGAATTCCTACTGAAAAAAGCAAAAATCTGAGAGACGATGTAACGTATGACTGTTATCATCGAGCGCATCAGCTGATTTGATGAAACACAATTAAGCGTAAACTTAATTTATTGGTGCCGACGTTTCGGCCTAAATTATAGGTCTTCTTCAGGGTGGTTGTGAGAGCTGAGAAGGCGTCAGTCAACCATTGGTTTGACCTAAACCAACTTGTTAGTTTGACCTAAACCATTGGTTTGAACCTAAAATTTAGGCCGAAACGTCGACACCAATAAATTAAGTTTACGCTAAATTGTGCGTTAAAATGACAGCACCCTGAACCAACTTCTCTCATATATACACACAGTCAACCATTGTCACTTCACTTAAGAACCTATAGATTAAATCAGCAATGCAGTTAAATGGACTTGTATATTATTCTCAAAACCAACTCTTTTAAGAGCCGAAGGAAATTTATTCAACAGACGAACCAATAGCTACGGATATCCTTCATTGATACTTCTTACCAAGTACAATACAAACCCACAAGTCTTGCTGTCCAGATCAGGTATAATACCGGTAAAACTAAGCCTCATTATATTCCAAACCGCTACTAAGGCACTTTTTGACAGTTTTCCTTATTTATCTAAGAATCCATGGATCAGAAAGGACAAAGATATTTCTCATATCATTTTATATAAAAAGTATACTCACAATGCCCTTCATGCTAGTGAAAACTGTGTCAAAATCCGTCGCGAGTTCGCGGGAAACGAGAATCGCGTTATCACTATATATGTAAAGATATATTTATATTTCATGCCGGAATTTTCCTAATTTTTCATTTAAAAACACACAGGAGCATCAAAATATTTGTGGAGACGAATGGGAAGGGATTTGTTTCCACCGTTTCAATAACGAACGACGTCTATGTTATTTATACAAACAGATTTATTTGGAGTAACAATGGGCTTTATTCTATTCCATACGATATACCATTATTATATACCATACGAACTTCGTATGTTTGTATTTTATTTTAATATCCACAGATGCCCAAAACAAACATCATTGTATAAGTTGAAGCAACAGAATACTAGTAAAGTTAGTGTTTATCCTTACAGGGAGATATTTCACCGTTAAATATGTTTTCAACTGCTGTCAATCTTCCTGCCAAAACTTCAAATGCTTATTAAACACAGATCATTTTATGCTACAGTGGGTTTAGTTTCGGAAATTAATAGGTCAGTTTGGCGATATTAATGGTGGTATGAACTGATAGTTGTAAAAACCGTTTATTTACGATGTGATAAATCAGCAAGTATAATCAGAGTTGAGAAATAAAATTAAAATACAAAGAAAAACTTACAAGATTTTTTTTTGTGCTGAAGGAATAATTAATACTATTTATATTTATTTAAAGGCATAATTAATAGTGTGCAATTTTATCTAGATTTTATCCGTAGATATTAGAAATTTTAATAGTTACAACTTCCTTCTTTTTATTTTCACTAACCCTATATAAAATATTGTATTTAGTAGGGAGGAAGCATCGGAAATGCACGTTTTAGTGCCTTCTTAGTCTAAATGACCAATTCCCGCAGAATGTTCTGTGTGTGTGTGTGTGTAAAGAAAAGGCGACAAAACTCACTGATTGTCGTAGATAATATATATATATATATATATATATATATATATATATATATATGTTTCTATTGAAACTCAATGTAATCAATTCTTTAACCATCTACTTTCACCTCTAACTGTATTTGAAAATCCTTAAATTAATTATAACAACGGAGGTAAGTGAATTTCGTGTGTTGTGCACACCTAATATTTTTAAATACTGTTGTCTCTGAAGAAAAACTTATTACAGTAGTAATATTGTTGATATTGATTTTATAATACATTATTATATTTTTGATAATTTTCTTAGTTACCATTTGTGATAAAATTCATTAATCTCTGATAAATGAAAACCAAATTTAATGAAA
This sequence comes from Piezodorus guildinii, assembly GCA_023052935.1. Taxonomy (NCBI): domain Eukaryota; kingdom Metazoa; phylum Arthropoda; class Insecta; order Hemiptera; family Pentatomidae; genus Piezodorus; species Piezodorus guildinii. Next base: position 74,914,176 of record CM041297.1, on the reverse strand, counting down.
TAGATAAAATTAAATTACAAATTCTGTTCTTATTATCACATAATGCCTTTATTGATAAGGAATCTTATCATTCTTAAGATAATATATATATATATATATATATATATATATATATATATATATTATATATAAATAAATAAATAAATTATAACCTCTAAACAATTTATATTTGATTGTACTTTGGAGACTCTTTGGAGTTTTTCATTGCTTCATTTTGTTTTCATCCTATTATTTATTATTTTAAGTTTTCAAAACAGTTTCAAGGTCTATACTATATATAAGTATTAATTTTCATGAAATATTTTGTAATTAATTCATTATGTATTTGTTACGAAGGTTTAGTAAGGTTAGTATGTAGTATGTATGTACCAAACTGTATTACATTTTGATTGATAAAAACTCACTGGAACAGTTTAGCTTTGGAACTGCTCAGTTTCAGTTCAGAAGTAGAAATAGTTCCCTTTAATAGTTTCAGGCTTAAGTGGATCCAAGTCCTATTAGCTCGTTGGACCTCTTTGCCTGGGCTAGTTACACGCTTAACTGGTACTTTAATCGTATGGGATAGGTCAGGAAATTTAATGACTATAAAAGTAATGTTTTAAAATAATTTTCTAGGTTTATATAATTGAATATGAGTATTCAATCGAAGCCAAATAGTAATAATTAATATAAATTTACTCATGCTCTAGTGTGTTATTGTTTTAAACCTTAATTATTGTATGCAATTTATACGTGCATTCAATATACAAATTAACTCAAAAAAAATGTTATATATTTGAATTTTTTTTAAATTAAAAAATATGTAAAACTGTATTATATACATAAAGTAAATGTGATATACATAGTAAACTGACATGAAATAAGTGAAAAACAGACGCTACCCATTGGCAGCACTTTAAAAATCTTCTAAACTAGAAGGTCTCGGGGCCATCTTCTTTTTCAGACGCCTCGGAGGATTATCATGAATAGAAAAGGATGATAGGACAGAAACTAGTGGTATAGAGTGGCAATGGAGTTTTTCATTTAATGATTGATACCTCCTTCAGGCTAATTATGTAACATATGGAACATTAAGGTCTTTATATATATTTGAATAACATTTAAAAAAAAAAAATTCTGATCCGCATCTATCCTTTCGGACTCAGACTGAAACTAAAAGATTAAAGTAAAAGTAATGTAGTTAAAAATGGTAATAGACCTCCATTTTGCTTTTGAACAAACATTTTTGTATAAAAAAACAATTTAAAAAACAAACATGTTTTGTGACTAATCCGGAATAACTGTCCCATAATTATTAATTACAAAAAAATTCTTGAAATCTCTGAAATTGTTTTGGATCGATTTGAAAATTCCTACATTTAAAATGTTTAAACCTTCTTATAAGAGAGTATCTTCCGAACAGTCCACACTTGAGGCACTGTTCTCATAATAATTCCACGATATTTGTCTCCTCCGTAATTTATCATTAAGATATTTAAATAAAAAAACATTAGAAGCGATTGTGTTTAATAATTCCCGTTGCAAGGCAGCACATGTGAGTAAAAAAAAATTATGGACCAATTTAAGAATTTCCAGAATGACAGAATGACTTCTTTAAGTTTAATCATTACTCAGGACTACAATTTATTTTATTATAATATAAATCTCACTAATATTCAATATTAAACTTACAAAACTCTTATTAGCAGAGATGTTTTCAACGGATATACCTGTTCTAGGGTCCTCTGAGTCCAAATAAGCAAGTCAAGAAAAAAGGACTCTGTGTGTGTGTGTCAGTTTGTGCCCGTGTGTGTGATTGTGGTAAGTCTATTACGAAAACGAAAAGTCGTGCGAACTGAATTTTATATTCGATACTATACGCCCTAGATGTTAAGCTACTTTACCCCTAAAATAGGCTGACCGGAAGTACTACTTTATACAATGCATTTTGCACCTTTTTTTCGAAAAAACGAATGTAACGATTTTGGTTAAACTTGCCATATCGATGTGATATTTAATGGTCTTCAATATTATAGGTTTAATTCTGATTGAAATAGTCATACAGGGTTTCAATACCGATATTTTTAATTTTCTGCTTTTAAAGTCCCTTTAATTTTATAGATTAGAAAAATCACCTTATTAAAATTGATAAAAAGCGGCTAAATATAAAATTTGAATGAATTTTATAAAGAAATAAATGAGAAAAGTGCAGAAATTAAAAATAAAATGTAATTCATGTTTTGTTTTTTTAAGCTAACAGCTGCAACATAAATGTATAATATGACATTGGAAAGCTAAAGATGTTAGAAAAAAATGTTATCTAATTTTCAAAGTCGTAAACGGTAATTGAAATAGCCAATAGCCCCTAAAATTGTCACTGATAATTATTAGTGACAATTTGATATTGCAATGTTATGTAATCTAAATTATTTGTTTCCACCTAACTGAAATAACTGTTATTTTAATTATCTTTAAATTTTTCAACTTTAAGGTTATTAATCAGTTCTTCAATTGATTTTAATAACTGAGGTAACTAAAAGTCGTGACTGTTTTTTTAATTATTTTTATTTATTTATTTGATTACAGTTTTAAGTGCCATGTACAACAATTAATATTTCACATTTCGAATTTAATATTTAATTATTTTTAAAATACCGTTATTTTACAAAATTAATAATCTGATGAAAAAAAAGTATATTGAAATATGCATTCGACATTTAAATAGCTTGTCTTGTTGAAAATATATTCGAAGAAGTATAGTAAAACCATAATAAACCATATTTAATATTACATCGATATAGCGAGTTTAATGAAAGTCTATGAAAAAATAAATAATCATAGACATGTAACTTGATCAAACGATGTAACTGTTATTATAAAATGTGTATTCAAAATATACACTAAATAGAATCATTACAAATATCAAGTTTTTTTAATATAAATAAAATTACAATATGATTTTTAATGGACTTAAACAAGATTAATAAGCAAAAAAGACAAAAGATCTTTGGAATCTTAATTATTATTATTTATTTTTTTAAAAATCTGAACTTTGAATTGGTTCAGAACAAATTACCTACTATTGAAAATGAAGAAACTATAATGTTATTTACAACGAAGTCATTTTCGCCCTTCATATTTAGAGTTATCGCTCCCTGGACAGAATACACCCATTGCAACAGATACATGAGACACCGCCATCGGGGTAATGCAGTAATTATTCTTGCCTTGGATATCGCTGACCTGAATGGAGCCGCTGATTGGCAATCTGAAGCCAAATCATAATCAGGCTGTCTTGTTTAATTGCACCTGCAAATTATTACATTACATGAAAATATTATTTTGTCCTGCAGCTATATGGATTAGATAACTTCTGATGTTTTCTATAAATTATTATGTATAAGTTATATGCAGAAACAACAATGATGGATGTTACATAACATTGACTGCGCGTTAGGAGCATATAAACTACATATGTATTAAAAATACGATATTGAGGCTCGTAAACTGCTATAAACTAGACTAAGTTATTGTTGACATAGATAACTGTTTTGGCTTGGGGTGTGTAACTTTCATTGTGAAACATTTTTAAACTCAGTTTGACTCTATCTAACTTTGTTGGTGTTGCGCATATCGAAAATTTGACGGAAAATCTCATGTAAATGATTTAGTTAAGAATATTGTTTATAGGGGAGAAGTTAGTTTCGGGCGTAGTAAAATAGACACTAAACTAAGTGGAAACTTAATTATTTTGTGCCTACGTTTCTGCCTAAATTTCATGCCTTCTAAATTTCAGGAAGATAATAACAACCACTTATAAAATACAATATATAAAGATAAATAAAATAAATTATACTGCTAATTAGAAACAAAATAAAACAGTAGTTATGATAATTAACAAATATTATAATAATTAGAAACAAAAGGGCAAAGTAAAATATTTTAATTTAATGAAAGGTAAATAATTAAATATGGTGTGAAAAAATAATTTAAGAAAGTTTTACATATTTTTTTTTTTTTCTCTGGTTCTGCAACTTGCGTCACATTCCGAAACTTAGTATTTCTAAACGCCAATGCTCCTTATCCTTGCAGTCATCCTCCGTCAAGCCACTGGCCGTCATGTTCTCCCTCACACTCTCTATCCACGTTTTGCAGGGTCTTCCTCGTCTTCGCCTCTTCTGCGGGGCCACATAAGTCTCTTCTTTGATATCTCATTCAATACATATTTATGACGTAAAAAATGCCAAAACTCTTATAAAATGTGAAACAATACAATATGAAAATTGTTAATAATTTAATTAAAGGCAAATAATATTAGATATGGTGTAAAAAAAAAAAAAAAAAAAATGAACAAAATTACAGTATGAAAAAAGTGTTACTCTTTCTATAAATATTCGAGAATATTTTTTATTATATAACATTTATGGACCTATCATTCAGGAGCTGTAAAAGCTTAATTAAATTATCAATTTTTGAATCACATTGGTATTCATCATTATTGACCAAATCACTATATCATTATTTTTTAACCACTTTCCAGATATTGAATTGTATAATCCCATTTTCGCACTAGTTTGCTTTGCTCCGGGTCCTGGGTTCGAATCCCGGCTGTGACAGAAATATTATTTATTCTGTTAATTCAGTCGGGGAGCGACCCTAGGGTATGGAGACCCTCCTGGGGCAGACCCAGCCTCTATAAAGTGGGTACCCAAATTAATTGGGGAAAAACCTGGCGGCTGAGCGTGATTAAGGCCTAATCACCTCATTGCACTGCCGTTGGCCTAGAAACAGTACGAATCTATATATGTACTGAGCCCAAGAGCCTTCATGGGTTGTAGTGGTACAGGTTTTTTTTTTTTTTTTTTTTTTTTTTATAATCCCATTTTCACTTTTCATTTGTCACTTTGTCTCCTTAAGAAATGTTGACTGATATATTTTTTTTGGGTATTTTTAAGGTAAGGTATTAAAATTCTGAAGCTGAACATCATTCACACCACTTCCATAAAAAAAAACCACATTAAAAAACCGTTAATGAAATACTTGTAAATAAAACTTTTCTATCTATCTATATCTTCTTTATTAATTGTTTAAATGCATCTACCCTCTGAGGGTCATTAGCATATTACACGCGTTATATTGTCAACATAACATTTTTTTTAAATTTTTTTAAAAAACTATATTTGGTTATATATATTACATATATTTTTTTTAAGAACTTAATTAAACTTTTAACCCCCCCTTCTGTCACCAAGAGCGACGTCTAGCCTGTTACTGATCTTGCAGTTCCTTCGAAAGGCCTCGTAGTGCAGTAAGACGTGCTGTGCTCCACGGTCAGTGGTGTCTTTCAATTCCTGCAGGTCGGTGGGTTCTGTATTTCCTTTACTTTCTTCAATATTATCTCGCAGTGATTTCATCAATTCTTCACTAAAATATTTTTTTATCTTAGTTATATCCTATTTTTGTGTTGTTTCCGTTCCGATGAAAGCCAACACGTTGAGTCGAAACGTCAGTATATCTCAACTTCATGTTTCATTTATGCAGATCTAATTCGCAGCTTAGCTGTCTCGATTTCATCCCCAGTATCAATATCTTCTTTCTTAAAAAACAAAATCCCGAATAACTTGACATTTAAAGAGAAGCATCAGGTTTATTTTTATTTTCATTTGATCGAATTTCCCAATCTTTATTGACATTCCCAGATAGACGCACTAACTTTATTTTTAGGTCTTTTCAATCTCCTTCCTCTATGACGTCCTCCAACTAAAGCTTCCTCGAGCGATCTTTTTTTTTAAATTTGTTTTCTAACCAATTATATATATATATATATATATATATATATATATATATATATATATATATATATACATAGTTTAAATATAATTGAACCCCTTTTAAATAATTGAAAAATTAGCCCCAACCCGGCTGAAAACGCAATCTGTCCATTGAGTAACTTTGCAAATGAAGTCAAGAAATTCGGGTTCCATCGAAAACTAATTGAAACTTTAGTAGTTAAGAAAGAGTACTTAATATTCTTTAAGGGAAAACTTTTAACTTCTTTGGTGTTATAAATATATATCAACTGAAATACTTTAGGTTAAATTGTTTGTATTTAACAAGAATTTATTAAATATAACATATATTTTGGGGAGTAATTAAAAAATTTAATGATTATTAAAAAAGAATATAGGAAATTAAATTAATTAATATAACTGTTTTCGAGGAAAGAAAAAAGATAATATTAAACGAAAATAAATCAATGATTAGATCAAAATTGTATTGTAGGTTGTGATTATTTTTCAAGAACTATAGCTGAAGTATTGTTGAATCCCGTGAGTTAGGTTACTCATATTTTAAATTATTATTTAAGAGTTTTATCTGGATATCATTTCTAGATGAAATGAAATTAAAAAATCAGGATATTAAGTAAATCGTATATGAATAAGGAATTAAATTGCCCAGGCAGGATGATTTTTCGTACGTACTGTTGATGATGCTTCCTAGGAGTAGTAAAGTCTTTCTATTGAACATATTCAACTCCTTCGTGCGGATTTCCTACTTACCTAGTGACTGGAACCGCACGATCGTGGTACCACTAATTAACCCGTGAAGAAAAGGGATTAACGGAGCACTATCGTCCGATCAGCCTTCTTTCGCACATAAGCAAAACCTTTGAGGGGCTGGTTCACAACGAACTGATGAGGCACTGCGATGAGGTGAATATCATTCCACCAGAGGAGGCTGGCTTTCAGAGAGGAGTCACCTTTGAGCACCATTTGGCGATACTTCAGGTACACGCCCATAGAGCAGATACATAACAACATCATCTTCGTGTATTCATCTCCCTGGACTCCAAACAGGCCTTTGACAATGTGGCTCACATACCCCTACTTCGCCGCCTGGAGGAATTAAGGTTCCCTGCCTCGCATTTCCGATTGATCAGTAGCAATCTCAGTGGAAGAACATTCGTCGTACGGGTTGGCTGGACCTATCGTCTCCACGCGTCACCACTCGAGGAGCACCTGAAGAGTCTGTGCTGGGGCATTGGCCGGTATTGACTTTTCGTTGCTTTCGCCAATGGTCTCAGTCAAGCATACAGGAGCAGTAGTAGCAGCCTGTGTTAACGATATCGGGATATACGCATCCAGTGTAAACTAGCCCTAATGAAATAATAGGTGGGTTCGACTTCCATCAATGAATGGCCTTGATAGATGACGTGATGTAAGTACATAAGGGACCAAAGACTTTCAAGCTGGATAGCAAGGACCAGCCTATTTCCCACACTATTCTCTACATGAACGTGGCATTGGACAGACATCTTACTTCCTCCAGTAACTTTCAGAAGAGATTGAAACTGGCTCGATTAAAGACGCAAAGGCTCTATTATCTCTTTAAATCGGCGCTGCTCTCTTTAGGTATGAAACTTCAGATTTATAAAGCCTTTGTCAGGCTGCTCTGCTTATCACTGTTTCGCTATTTTTATAACACGGTTCGCCAAAGTCTGTAGATCTACCAGAATTCCGTCCTCCGGTGGATCGTTCGTGCTGGCTTTTCCTCTAAAGGGCACGAAATAATCATATCCACGATGAGCTCCAGCTACCCCCAGTACCTGAGTATAAAGGTCGGAGGTACATCATGTTCTTTCATTGGCTGAAGGTCTATGCCAACCCTCTCTTCAGAGAAATTACACAACCGCCAAGGCCTGGGAGGGAACAAAATGGTCGATGTTCTCGCCAAGGAAAGAAGTCCATTACATTTTGAAAGCCTTGAAGACGGTTTCTCTCCATCTAGTAAAGTTGAGGCGAAAGCCTGCCGTGGCAACAACCACATACACTGGACTTAAGAAATGTTTAATTTAAAATACCTTAAATGGTAAGGTAAGTTATAAAAGGCCTGAACTGTTGCATTATTTGTTTTTTCAATTGTTTTATTTTATTTTTGTTTGTTGTACAATAAAGGAGGTCAGAAAAAAAAATCTGGATATCAGATATTTTTGATATTGAGTTGGATTTTATCTTTTAATGTGTATATGACTATATTCGCTGTCTCAAATGTATGCTGTTCAGAGCCACACAAATCTATAAAAATATCAACTTTTTTACAAACCCTTATCTGCCTATGAAACATGGTTTGCTGATAGAAAAAGATTTTATTATTGCACTTATTATCCTAAGCACATCTTAATATATCATTGAGTAATATCTAACCCTTAATGATATCCAAATATAATGGAAAAGTCATAGTTACTCTTTTTGTTGGCAATGCAGTAGAGCAGTTGGTCGCAAATTTATTTTCTACCAATGTATTTTATGTTACGTAGCTACGTTTAATTCATGCGTGTAAAGCATAAATAAACATTTATTGAATAATTACAGTAATAACTGTACTAATCGATTTGTATGAGTTAATAAAACGTCATTTAGATATTTTAGAACGAACATAAAGAAAGTTGTCAATACAGTTTAGATATAGTAAGTGGTTTGAAAGTGACAAGTCATTTATCCAAGAGATGTGAAAATCTCGTTTAATGGACACATGGGAACTTGCAAAAAAACGAGATCTGTGGAAAAAATCATGCATATATGAATAGTGAGTTATTGACCCTCCTAAGTCGAGTAAAAACTGTATGGTTCTAGTTCTTTATCAGGCTGCTACAGCTGAAACCGTTAAACTACTCTTAATTTTTTTTCTCCTATTAATTATTCACTTTTATTAAATATTTTAAAATTGATTTTTTAACTCTTATAATAATGATTATTCCGAGAGGTTTTAGGTGCGTTCGGGTTTAAACTAAAGTGGGTTTAAACCTTTAAACAGTTTTATTTAATGTAGCATTCGAATGTGTCATTGATAGGGTGATACGTTGCGGCCAATGTAAAAATCTGCTTTGTGAAATTAAGGTTCTAGGGTACGCAGATGATTTGGTACCATTGGTGGATGATTTGGTACCATTAAATTCTACAGGGGCTTAATAACTCTTTGTTGTAAAAATGTTACAAATAATCTTTATCTGTAAAATTCGTTATTCATCATTAAAATAAAGCGAGCACTTATAGAACCGTGAGGAGAATAATAGAATCATAAGAAAAATAATAATAATATTCCTTGATAGAAGCCGAGAAATAAGTAATTTCGCTACTGAATAATATCACGCTTTGCCCGCCTTTAAATTTATTTCCTTCAGAATTTTGTTTTTTCTAATTATCATAGTACCTAAATATCTAAATTTAGAAAATAATAATGAACAGGGAACATAAATAGATTACTAATCATATATTTCATTTCAGGAAGTCTTCCACCAATGGTACCAAATCATCTGCGTACCCTAGAACCTTAATTTCACAAAGCAGATTTTTACATTGGCCGCAACGTATCACCCTATCAATGACACATTCGAATGCTACATTAAATAAAACTGTTTAAAGGTTTAAACCCGAACGCACCTAAAACCTCTCGGAATAATCATTATTATAAGAGTTAAAAAATCAATTTTAAAATATTGATAGGGTGATACGTTGCGGCCAATGTAAAAATCTGCTTTGTGAAATCAAGGTTCTAGGGTACGCAGATGATTTGGTACCATTGGTGGAAGACTTCCTGAAATGAAATATATGATTAGTAATCTATTTATGTTCCCTGTTCATTATTATTTTCTAAATTTAGATATTTAGGTTCTATGATAATTAGAAAAAACAAAATTCTGAAGGAAATAAATTTAAAGGCGGGCAAAGCGTGATATTATTCAGTAGCGAAATTACTTAGTTCTCGGCTTCTATCAAGGAATATTATTATTATTTTTCTTATGATTCTATTATTCTCCTCACGGTTCTATAAGTGCTCGCTTTATTTTAATGATGAATAACGAATTTTACAGATAAAGATTATTTGTAACATTTTTACAACAAAGAGTTATTAAGCCCCTGTAGAATTTAAAATAATACACAACCAAAAATTACCGAGTTTTTACCCCTCTTGTATAAATGAAGTAGTAGCATCGCGGCCACTAAAATTGGAGTACAAAATTATCTGGGTAAATGAAGATCAAAGTACTAAAATGTTAATAAGCGCTGATGAAATAAAAATGAAATGCTATGGTTTACTACTAACATTGTAAGGTTAATTTTAATCATTTTTATGCTGTAATAAAAATAATTTTACAATATTCCTCATTCATCCTAATTTCAGTCTGCGATGTTTAGTTGAGTATTTAATTACAATGTGTTTTTATTAACTGCTTTCGGTTTAATTTAACAAATATGATATCATATTCTGAGACTTATTTTCCTTCGAATTTGTGTAGAAATACTCACTTAAAAGTTTAAATGACACAAATCTGTAATATATTTTGAAGCACTATTTAATATTTGTGACAAAAAATATGTTTAATAGAAAAAGGTATCGTAGTTTGTCTTTTTTTTAAGGGTACTAGTGTAATTTTCAAGCTATATATGCTGGAAACAAATTGATTTAAACCATAGATGATAATTTAGTCATTATTGTGCCTTTTTTGACCGGCTGCTTTTTTATGGCAGTGGTAGCTTCAAAAACTAGCTTAATTGATATATTTAATTTAGATATAGTCTAATATTTAATGAAGTCATTGGATTTCCTTTCAAAGGTTTCGTGTTTACCAATCCCAGTAGGTGACATGCAGAGTAAGATTAAATTAGACGGGTTTTTATAAATTACATTATTATTTACATTAACTTAAACATATAATATATCTACACAATGGTTGAGAATACTGAGGGATTTCTTTTCTTGCCAAACAATATTACAATAAAAGATTACCTTCTGACACTTAGTCGGCTGGCGGAGGTGGAAATTGTCTCAGGCGTTCGTTCTAGGCTCTCAGATCTCCAGCTGCTCTCTCTGACCCCAAGACGGACATCTCTTCGTCTAGATGGAACCCGACTCACATCTTCTTGAGGATGGAATAAGACTGCCTCCTCTTGAGGATAAAACTTGATGGCCTTTTTCGAATCTTCTCCTAATTGTTGTCACCTCGGGCGGGGCTGATATGGGAAGTGCCCCAAGCCGAGGGTCCTTTGTCCTAAGGTCTAGAAACTTTCCCGAGGTACTTATTGCTGGGGGGCCCCATGGAGGTAAACGCGTTTTGATGTTTTGCCGACAAAGGTTCGTTATTTTTAATTGTTTAATATTAAAATTATTTAATAATGAACTTCCCTCAGTATCCTCAATACATTAAAATTGAAAACTATACATTTTTTTTTTTTTTTTTTTAATGGCTATATTTTGCTTTTAGACATATGTGTGTGTCTGTGTTTTAATCTTTGGTTAAGTAGGTAATTAACAGTGGTTTATTATACAAACTGTTCTACATGAGACTTGTTTTGATATTATATTGTTGGATGAATGTTCCATTTATGCTGAGTTCTAGCTATCATAATATAAATAACATCACACGCTCACGTTCCAGAATAATATGTAAGGAAAACAATTACATGGACCCGGGTTTCCGTGAAAGACCATGATTTAGGTCGAGTATGGAACAAAAGTTATTTCTTGTTTAAATAGACAATAATGATTAACTGTTTGACAAAAGCTTAGCGATAATGGGTGAGGAAGTTATAATGTAAAACATTTATTCATTTATAAAATTAATGTTCACTTTATCATAGCGTTAAGTTAGTATAATTTAAAAAACTATTATTTATAGTAATTTACAACTCTATAAAAAAATAAATAAAATATGTTAATATGTAGAAAGAATATACTGCTACAGTAACATCCGTAAGCATCTGAACTACAAAAAAACTCCAAAATTTTCTTTAAATTTAAAAAATATATATTTCTGTTTGTATTGCCCTTTCTTATCTATCTTATCTAATACAAAATTACTTTTTATTCAGTAATGTTTATTTTTCTTCTGAATAGCCAATAATCAATTATTCTTAATAATATCCGAATATTGTTATTGGCCATTAAAGTACTTTGTGCATTTATTAGGATGTGCCATTATTCAACACTTTTTTTTATATATTATCTTTAGATACAATTTTTTTTTTTTCATACCTACTGGTTTTATTTTTACACAAAATACAATACAAATATAATATGTACACACGTCACAGACATTTGTCCTTCTATTCCCCGAAAGTATTCTAAGAAGGATTTCTATGCGCGCTGCATGCACTATTAACATTTCAAGGGCTTCTATGCCTTTATGTATCAATTACAAAATGGGAGTAACCATTCTTCAGGTTTTTGGCAAAATAACAAAATGGCAGACATAGCCCGAACTCCTTCCCTCGGCGACAACGTCTACGAGTGGTAGTGATCCATGCCACCTCCCAGGATTGGGTGGTGGGGTGATATCAGAAAACAATGGATTAGCACAGGCCTTCAGCCCATCAAAAAATTTGATGTGCCTCCGGCTGATATATTCAGGCACTGTTGGCAATACTAACTCCTGATGTAGGATATGGTTTTTGGCCCTCTGTAAGTTGGTACCTCTGACAATCCACCGAAGGATGGAGTTCTGGAACGTCTGTATTTGTTTGAGCATGGACTTGAACAGATGCCGCATCAAGGGCGCACCATAGAGCATAATCGGACGTATTATTGCTTTGTAGATCTGTAGTTTCAGCTGAGGTGACGTGAGTAGATGATTAAGTCTATAGTCCTTTCTTTTGGCCAGTTTGAGTCGTTCCCAGACGTGACTAGAGAACGACTTTAGGTACAATTACTTGAACAATATTTTTTATATAGAGAAAAGAATAATATATATGTATATATTGGTGGTGTGTGTGTGTGTGTGTGTGTGTGTGTGTGTTTGTATATATACTCGTATATGGATATCACGTTTTCTCTATTGTTTGTAACGTTTTTTCATCCTCTAAAATGTATCTTAACTTGTAAAAGTTTTGATGCTTTACGGGCCCGTTTATACTGCAGAGAGGGTGCGTTAGCGGTTATATAGAAACCACTACCACTACAGCTCCCAAAACGTGTGGAGTATTAACGCGCCCTACTGATACCTGATTCACTTATTTCATAAAAAAAATAAATAAAAGAAATTAGTTTGTTAGTTTCTGGAGTATTGGACCATAATAAAGACAAGTTCTTTACTAAAATGAGTTCTTTATTAATTAATTATTTAATTTTAATCACTTATACGCGAAATCAATCTGAAGAAAAAGAGCTAACGAGTTAGATTTATCTGCCAATCTATGATATTTTATTAGAGATATTGTGTTCGTAAAATTTTAATATTAATTCCTTTTTAAATAGACTTTATTGCTCAAGCTCAATAATGATGATTACATTACTTTCGACCAGCGTTAAATAAAAGTATCGAAAAGCTAAAAGCTGAAAATTTAAAGGTAAAGCTCTCAAATTACAGCCCTGCTAATAATAAAGTATAGAGTAAGTTTCCAATCACCTCTGGAAAACTCTTCTTTATTTGCTCTCCTTTACAACGCCTCGCCTAAAGGTCAACCTTTTCATCCTATTTTCAAACATTCCCCATTATCCCGGAACACTATTCAGAAACTCCGGGGAAATAATGAGGTATTGGCAGTCGTGATCCCGCTTGTCAAGGATCTTCAACAAGACAAAAGTTTTAGAAAGAAAGCTAAGATAGCTAAAAATGTTCTTAAACATGGTTTAATTAAAAAATACGTTGATCTAAAACAATATACCTGTAAAAGAAAAAACAATTTTGTTATTATCTTTTGTTTCATAACAATATAACTTAAAATTTCTATTAAGCAAAATAATTGTGATCATAAAAATTTTGAAACAACGTGTTTGAATGAAAATTCACTTTTCAAGACCATCGAATCCAAATAATGTATCTAAAATGGCCTTTGTATAATGTGTTTATGAATAACCTATTTTTTATAATTTATCGAGATTTACAACTGTATTAGTTAATACATTAAGTAAATTAGTTGCCAGATGAAATATATGAAGAAAAAATGCACATTGGCAGCACTCCACTAGGTTATCTACACTAGAAGGTCTCGAGGGCATCTTCTTTTCAGACGCTTCGTAGGATTGTCAGGAACGGAAGAGGAAGCAAGGATTGAAACTAGTGGGTTAGAGTGGGAGTGGAGTTTGTCATGAAGGATTAATATCTGGTATGTTTTATAACAATATAACTTAAAATTTCTATTAAGCAAAATAATTGTGATCATAAAAATTTTGAAACAACGTGTTTAATGAAAATTCACGTTTCAAGACCAACGAATCCTAATAATGTATCTAAAATGGCCTTTGTATAATGTGTTTATGAATAACCTATTTTTTATAATTTATCGATTTTCACAACTGTATTAGTTAATACATCAAGTAAATTAGTTGCCAGATAAAATATATGAAGAAAAAATGCACATTGGCAGCACTCCACTAGGTTATCTACACTAGAAGGTCTCGAGGGCATCTTCTTTTCAGACGCTTCGTAGGATTGTCAGGAACGGAAGAGGAAGCAAGGATTGAAACTAGTTGGTTAGAGTGGGAGTGGAGTTTGTCATGGAAGGAATAATTTCTGGTACGGGTCAAATCAGCAACATATGGAACATTGGGGTCTTTATGAACAAGCTATTTAAAAAAGAAATAAAGAACAGAAATTCCTTTTGAAACCCTACCTAATTAAATCTATTTTACTATTTTTCGAGTTTGCTTGTTAATAGCTTTAACGGATGATTCTAGGCAATCAAACCTTTTAAACAGAAATGACATCATATTTAAATTGCACCCGCGCGAAGCAAGGGGGAGTCGCTAGTTTCATATAAAACGAAATTAACAGTAGGTCCTATTGACAAATTGTATATACGAAAATAACTTTTAATTTTCTATTCCAGCAACATAAACACAGCTTCTTTGCCTCGGAGTGTGCCAATAAAGCCCCAACACTTAATAAATGAAGAAAAACGTGACTTTTTTCATTCGAACCAATATAGCTCTTAAACGGTATGTTCTAGTTGCCAAAGCTATATAACAAGAAGTATTATCCACTAAATATATGACTACGGAACTCGTCAAATTTCCTGATAAACGATACAGCCAAAATACGCCTCCATGTATAAAATATATCTGATATTTAATATTTGCTTAATGCTATTTTGTGCTTGAACATAAGAACAGTAATATACATGTATAATATACTTATAAAGCTAAAGATTTTAGAAAAAATATTATCTTATACACAATCTTGTAAACTTTAAAAAGAGTGATGAAAAGCCGGTAAAAGTAACTGATTATTTTCTATTCGTTTTTATAAAAATCCAATGTAATTAATTCTTTATTAGTTTCAATCATTTTTCTCTCTAACTGTATTTCAAAATTCTTTTATAAATTTTAACAACGGAGGTTAGTGAAAGTGGTGTATTACCTGCAGTATTTTTTTTTTCAACTTTAACTTAAACATTTTACATTAAGACGTTCGAAATTGATTTTACTTTCTCTTACTATATAGTAAGGGAAAGTATTGCGATCGTGGAAATTTTCGAATTCCAGTTTTCAACGGAAATGCACATTTTAGGGTCCCCTGAGTCCAAATAACCAAGTCCCGCAAAAAGGTCTGTGTGTGTGGTAACTCCCGGGCGGAAACGGTAAGTCCTATGAAACTGAAATTTCATATTTAAGACAAATATACGCCCGAGACGTTACAAAACCTTTTTAATCATAATTAGCTTACCAGAAGAGCCGCTTTATACCATGAATTTTGCACCTTTTTACGATTTTATCGGAATCGGTTCCGAAGATTTCAATTAAACTCGCTATATCGATGTAAAATTCAATTGGCTTTCATATCATGTAGGTTTCATTTTGATTAAAATAGTCTGACAGGGCTTAAATGCTGATATTTTAAACTGTCTTCTTCTAAAGTACCTTTAATTTTGTTAATTCTATAAAAATAACTATATTATCTTGTTGCCACTGATAAAAAACAGGTAAATATATAAATTGAAAGAATTCGATACCCAACTAAAGGAGAAAACAGAAAAAATAATTTTTTAATGCAATTTTCCGTTTTCAAACATAAGAACTGTAATATACATATGTGATATACCGTTGGAAAGCTAAAGATTTTAGAAAAAATATTATCTCTTACACAAGCTTTTAAAAATTAATAGAGAGTGATAAAAAGCTGATAAAACTAATTAATTGTTGTAGATAATAATCTAATAGATTTTTTAATTAAACACACGTTTCTATAGAAATTCAATTTAATTAATTCTTTAATAGTTTCACGCATTTTTATCTCTAACTGTATTTAAAAATTCTAAAGATTTTAAAAATGGAGGTAAGTGAAAGTCGTGTGTTGCCCCCACCAGATTTTATAACAACGGAGGGAAGTGAAATTGGTGCGTCAATTTATTTACATATTTATATTATTTTATAATTTATGTAAAACTGATGAAACTTGTTTTTACGTGGATCAAACTGTTGAAGTTGCGAAGTGGTTATTGAGGAGAAGAGTGAAGCTGATAGTAGGCTAAGTGTCGCGAGGATAAGTATCCACCGCCTCTCAAATATAATCAGATCAAATGGTTTTATTCCACCCCTCGCGATTTATTATGCCCTGAGCAGCCCGAGACTGATCCCATCTCGAATTAGAACAATCTTATTTCCACCTCTCAACGCGGCCTGCCCGGAATATTGATGCCTCCTGGAGGACCCCAGGCCTGCGAAGGGACGGCAGGGCTTCCCAAAGGGTAAATAGCCCGCGGCGCTAGGGTCTTTACGGGGCAATTAACAATGGATTCCTCTTTGTATTGAATGCTATATTCGTGAATGAACCTAGTTTTATTTTTGCATATATATATATATATATATATATATATATATATATATATAATATATATATATATATATATATATATATATATATATATATGTATGTATATATATTCCCTTTCGAAAACCAGTTATTGCCTTATGTCTTATGTTTATAATGTATGCCTATCAATTAAAACATTCTCCTCTTAAGAGGAAATATTGGGTTGTAAAATAAGTTCCTAGTGATTTTTTTTTAGTAGTTGATTTCAATAAAAACTTTAGATTCGTATACATATTTTTTAACAATTATATGATTCTGTTATTTAATAAAAAATCTGGTGCGCGCTACACACGACTTTAACATACCTCCATTATTTATATCAATTCAAGAATTTTTAAACAAATTTTAAACGAAATTAAATTGTTGAAGAGTTATTTAAATTGGATTTTAATAGAAACACGTGTTTTATTGAATAATCTATTATATACGAAAATCAGTTTGTTTTATCGGCTTTTCATCACTCTCCGTAAAATTGTACAATAGTATGTATAAGTCAATATTTTTTTCTTAAATCTTTAGCTTTCCAACGGTATACTATACTCGTATATGACTGTTGTTATATTCAAAAACAAAAAAAATGTATTAAAAGAATATTTTTGCAGTTATCTCGTTTAGTTGAATATAGAACTTAAATATTTACCTGTTCATTTAGATATGCTAATCAGACGATATGGATATTTTTTTCGAATCTACAAAATTAAAGGTACTTTAGAGAAAGAAATTTTGAAATATCGGCATGTAAGCCCTGTCAGACTATTTCAATCAGAATAAAACCTACATGATATTAATGCCAATTAAATTTTACATTAATTTAGCGATTTAATTTGGCTCTTCTGGTTAGCTGATTTTGATGAAAAGGTTTTTGTAACATCTCAGGCGTATTGTTATCTTAAATGTGAAGTTTCAGTTTCATAGGACTTTATGTTTACGCGCGGGAGTTACCTCACACACTTACAGACACACGTAAATACCTTTTTGTATTACTTGGTCATTTGGACTCAGGAGACCCTAAAACGTGTATTTCCGTTGGAAACTTGAATTCGAAACTTTTCACTATCACAATGCTTTCCCTAACTTTTATATTTTATATTACTTCATATATAGGTAAGTAAAAGTCAAAATTAAATATTTTTGATAATGTTTTTCATGAATTCGGTCATCATCAACAGTTAAACGACGACCTGAGTGACGAAAGTCAAAATTTCCGTTTTTGGACCGAACGTAGCGTTGTTTACTGGTGATTTTGATAAAAAATTCAGATTCCTGTAAATATCTTTAATCAATTATATATGATTCAGGACCTGAAGAACAGTAGACTAGTGCTTTATCCATTAGACCACGCCGCTTCCTAATACTTAAAATATATTTAATATGTGTAATATGTATATGTTAAAGTATTAATTTTTTTTTTACATTATTTTCTTTTCAACCAAACTGTGACATATTTCCCCTTAAATAGCTACGTACGTAGGGACCTGTCACAAGGGCCGAGATGCGCCCAGACGGTCAGAGGGCGACAGGCCACGGAACCCTCCATCACAGCTAATGCTCTCCTTCATCCTGACTACTCGCCAGCTCCCATCCCTACCTCATTAGGGCTCTGTCTTTGTCAAAGTAGCTTCTTGAGCCTGCCACTTCTGGCTGGAGTGAGGATTAGCCATGCTCAACTCCGGTCTCTATGAGAGCTTCCTCATGTGCACTCTTCCTTGTTTTAAAGAAAATATTGCATAACAGAAAAAAAATTAACTTCAACTACAATAATCTTAATCAGTTTGGTTTACCTATGCCTCAAGCTAGAACAAAATAACGATACAATTAATGTGGTCACAGACTATAAAAAATCGTTGTAAGTTATTACACAATGGTTCATTATTTACAAATAACTTTAACTTTGTAACTAATAAGAAAAGCAATAAATTATTTAAATGAAAATGCTATATCAATACTGCTAATTTCTAAACGCTATATCTCTTCAAGTTCTGAACCAATTTTAATGATTATTTTTTCATTTCGTAGGAAATTTAATGCTCTATGACCTAGCTCTAAGAGCAAACTTTTAAATATAACTTCCTTTAGTTGTTATTCAAATACGCTCAGCTTGCACATTTAGCTGTTATTTATACAATGCTAATGATGATGTGCCTAACTTTTGAAATTTACAAAATTAAACGTACTTTAGAGGAATAAAATTTAAAATATCGGCATTTAAGCACTTTAAGACGATTTCAATCAAAATAAAACGTACATCATATCTAAGCCCATTAAATTTTAAATATTATTAAATAAGCGATTTTCATCAATATCGTTAGATCTTTTTTTGAGAGAAACGTAAACAAGTGGATAGTGTATGGTATAAAGTGGCTCTTATGGTTAACTGAAGACTTGCCTGAATGATGGCAGCGTGTAATAGATCAAAATGAGTCATACATATTTGATTAAAAATGTTCACACGAATCTGAATTTATTATATAAATCACCAGTAATTAAGGCTAGGAACTTACAACCTAATACATATATAAATGTAATAATAATTTAATTAATAACAATTTTTATTGAGAAAATTTTACAATCTGTCCCAATTTGGACATTAATAGTATTGCTGAATGATATCAAACATACTACATTCATACAATATTTACACAAGATAAAATTACAATAAAATATATACACAATAATGAATCAATACAAAAGTCAATAATTCACTTATACCTATATACACATACACACACTCATACATACATCACATTGAGTGGAGAATCTAGCCAGTGCTAGAACTCCAATATATTTACAAAAGGTCGCGGGGCCACTGCCGTTTCAACCTTCTAGGTGGGTTGTATGGATGAGTGGAGCTGGATAGGGATTGAGCTAAAGGATTAGGATGATGAATGAGGTTCTGGTGGAATTTGGAAAATTTGGATGGAATTAGGTCTGAAATAAATGGAACATTAAGGTCGTGGTGCAAGGTATAATTGGAGACATAATAAGGAGCATTTACTATTGTACGGAGGACTTTGGATTGAAAGGATTGAATGCGTTTGATGTTAGAACGTTTAGCTGTC
Source organism: Piezodorus guildinii (assembly GCA_023052935.1). Taxonomy (NCBI): domain Eukaryota; kingdom Metazoa; phylum Arthropoda; class Insecta; order Hemiptera; family Pentatomidae; genus Piezodorus; species Piezodorus guildinii. The sequence goes on along the minus strand of CM041297.1, from coordinate 74,894,331 downwards.
CCCCACAGTTCAAGTCCGTAGGTCCAGATGGGCTTCAGTATTGTCTTGTAGATTAATAATTTGTTTTCAACTGTAAGTTCAGATTTTCTGTTGAGTAGTCGGTATAACTGTCCGAATCGTCGGTTGAGTTCTTGTCTTTTAAGTCTTGTATGTGGGTTCCAAGTCAATCTTTTGTCTAACAGTAAGCCAAGATACCGGACTGTATCTGAGAGAGGAATCGGTAATGAGTTGAAATAAACTGGCGGACAGGATATTCGTCTAAGAGTAAAGGTTATGTGTTTACATTTGGCTTCGTTCACCTTTACACGCCAGTTATTACACCAGTGTTCGATAAGGATAAGGTGTCTCTGAAGGTTTAAGGATGCTGTTTCAGGATTGGAACTGGATGATAGGATGGCGGTGTCGTCTGCAAAAGTTGCCAGAAAGGTATCAGGATGTGTAGGAATATCAGCAGTGTAAAGGATGTAGAGGATGGGTCCCAAGACGCTGCCTTGAGGAACACCGGCCTCAACGGGATAAAGGTTAGAAAATTCTTCACCACAGCGAACTCGGAAGGAACGGTTCGAGAGATAGGATCGGAGAATGAGGTATAGGAACTGGGGTAAATGGGTTTTCAGCTTGAAGAGTAATCCAGTGTGCCATACCCGGTCAAAAGCTTGCGCAATGTCCAGAAACGCACCAGAACAATACTCTTTGCATTCAAGAGCTGAGGAAATATGGTCTACAACTCGGAGCCCCTGTTGAACTGTGGAATGCTGAGGACGGAATCCAAACTGATGGGAAGGAAGATTTTGAGATTCTAATATGGGTAGGATACGTTTAAGAAGAAGCCTTTCGAAGATTTTTGAGAGGATGGGGAGTAGACTAATAGGCCTGTAGGATGAAGTGTTGTTGGAAGGTTTACCTGGTTTTAAAAAAAGGATGATGGTGGAATGTTTCCATAACAGAGGAAAATAGGTGGTGCGGAGGATGCAGTTATAAATATAAGTAAGGAATATAATAGCTTTCTGCGGAAGTTGTCGGAGGATCTGGGGAGTAAGGAGATCGTGTCCAGGAGATTTACGGAGAGTCAGTTTTTGGAGAAGATATTTGACCTCAGAGGGATATATAGCTTTAGGAGGTAGGGAAAGTGAAATCGGTGACATAAGAAAGTCTTGCACTTTTGCGGTGTGATTGATGTGGGATTCCGGGTGAGGAGTGAATACTTTGGAGAGGTGTGTGGCGAATTCCTCGGCTTTATCTTCATCAGACGCAGCCCAGGAGTCATCACCACGTCGGAGAGGATGGGAAACATGATGGTATTTTAGGATCTTTTTCGTGACATTCCACAGGGAATTATCACGAGCTGATAGAGAGGAGAGGTAGGAATTAAAGGACTGGGAACGGAAGTTCGCCAACTCCCTCTTCAATTGTCTACAATAGAAGTTATAGGAGCGGCGATCTGTTGGGTGTCGGGTGCGCTGCCATAATGATCTTGCTCGGCGTTTGGTGTGGATAAGGTCTATAATAGGTTGTGGAAAATGATTTTGGTCTGGATTTATATTGGAGTGTTTAGGAGAGGAAGCAGTCCAGACAGCTTGTTGGATGGCGGTGGTAAAGGAATAGACGGAATTATCTAGGTCATCTTGGGTTTTGAGGGTTACTCTGAGGTCAATATTATCGGTCAGGATTTGGCGGAAAAGGTTCCAGTTGACAGGGCCTCGGATGAATGATGGTGGAATGGGTTTTGGAATTGGAGTGAGAGATACTTTTAGGATCAGTGGACTATGGTCTGAGGATAGTTCATCAAGGCGAGTTAAAGACAAGTTGAGAGAGCCTAATCCGCTGTGGATAAAGAAGTCGAGGATGTCAGGATTGCGGTTAGGATCGGTTGGCCAGTAGGTAGGGGAGTCAGGAGGCAGGATATTAAAATTTCGGGAGTTGAGTGCAGACAGCAAATTTCGTCCCCGAGAATTCGTGGTTCTGGAACCCCACTGCTGATGCTTGGCGTTTAAGTCTGCACCCAGAATGAAACGATTTCCTAAGGAATCCAGGAAGGATACAAATTCGGAATTGGAAATGGAATGTTTAGGAGGGCAGTATGCAGATGTGAGGGTTACCGGAAAGGAAAAAGTCTTGATTACTATGGCTGTGGCTTGTAGGAAATCATAGGTGGGAAGTGGGAGTAAATGATGAGAGAGGGATTGGTGGACAATGATAGCAGAACCGGCATGGGCTTTGCCGTCTGGGTGGTCAGTACGGTATGTGATGTATTGCGGTATTTTGAAGTACTGTTTAGTCGTTAGTCTTGTTTCAGTTATAAGTGCAACATCGATTGTTTTATCTTGCAACAACGCTGTCAGTTCGTCAGAATGATTTCTAACACCATTCGCATTCCAAAGGAGAATGGATAAGGAGTTAGGTGAATTCATTTAAGGATTTTTCAAGGCAGGGATTAGATTTGATACTAGATTTGTAAGGAGTGATATAAGCGGCATAACAAGAGATTTGATTTCGGAGATGAACGATGTCATTAGACTGGTAAGATCTGTGACGTTTGATGGTGGAGGGATATGAGAAATTTGATGTTGAGGAGTTTTTTGAAGATTAGGTATACTTTGAGGGATAGATTGTTGTACAATAGATTGAGAAAGTTGAGGAAAAAGTTGTTCCGGCAGTGCCTCGACTTCATAATTCTGGTTTCCACCTCCAAGCAAGTGGGCAAAAGATACGTTAGAATTTACAAGTTTAGATGGTTCTCTTCTGCTTCTGGTTGGTACAGCTGTTTCATTCGGATCCTGAGGTTTTTGGTATCTGGTTCTGAGTTTCTTGTAGATTTCACATCCCTTGTAGTTAGCCGGGTGGTCCTTGAGGCACAGAGCACATACAGCGGGTGTAGATCTTGATCTTGTACATTCTTCTGTTTTATGCTGCTCACCGCATTTCACACAGCGTGGTATGTGATGGCAATAACGTTTGGTATGACCATATGCCTGACAGTTATGACACTGAACTATTTCCCTCTTTGTGTAAGGTTTTTCAACTTTTACACGGGTATAGTACAGTCTACTGAGGTCATAGATTTTTTCGACTCCTGCTGATGGTTCCAAGTCCACGAAGAATAGAGGCAGTGGAATTTTATCTTTTAGAACGTTGGTGACTTGCCTCACTTGGAATCCTAATTCTGTCAGTTCTTCTTTGATAGCTTCAACGGGTGTTGAGGAATGTAGGTTTCTGATTACGACCCTTAATGCTCTCTCCTGGCGCAGCTGATAAGTATGAAAGTCAGCTTTGGTCTCAGTCAGATATTTTACAATCTTTCTGTAGGTTTCAGCAGTAGTCGGAGATATTTTAGTATCATTGGTTCTACTTATACAATAATAACTATTAGGATCAGTTACTTTGTTTAAATGCGCACACATCAGTTTAAAATTTTTAATATTTTTAACAAATATTGGTGGAGGTAGTGGTTCCTGGGTATAGGAGAAGATTCCATGGTTTCTTTTTCATTTTGGAGGATCTCAAATGGATTCGGTGTAAAAAACGGGGATTCGTCAGTTATTCCTTGTGATGATGTGCTGGGCTGTGGTTCAGATCCTAATGAGGTAGCTGACGCGGTCGCTGGTGGAATTATTTTTTTATTTTGTTCACGGCGGGGTCTCTGTTTTGTAGGAGACGAGTTAGAACCTGCAGATCTAGATCTTTTACTTGCAGACTTTGAGGACATGACTTGATGAAAATATCTCATTGATTAAGAAAATAATAATAATAAATAAATAATGAGATAAGAATTAAAGATAAAAGAATGATAAGTTAACGAAAAGCAAGCCCGAGCTTGCCGAGCTAGCGGCAATCAGCTGATCAGTGACCCTCCTTTCACTTTTTCGTGATTGTACAAAGTAAATTATAACTTTGCTTACCGAAATTTCTCCAATATTCACTGCCGTTGTATTCCTGAGGTCTAGTGATGTTCTCCAGACTGAATTCAAGCGAATTCCTACTGAAAAAAGCAAAAATCTGAGAGACGATGTAACGTATGACTGTTATCATCGAGCGCATCAGCTGATCTTTTTTATATAGGTAAGTAAAAGTCAAAATTAAATATTTTTGATAATGTTTTTCATGAATTCGGTCATCATCAACAGTTAAACGACGACCTGAGTGACGAAAGTCAAAATTTCCGTTTTTGGACCGAACGTAGCGTTGTTTACTGGTGATTTTGATAAAAAATTCAGATTCCTGTAAATATCTTTAATCAATTATATATGATTCAGGACCTGAAGAACAGTAGACTAGTGCTTTATCCATTAGACCACGCCGCTTCCTAATACTTAAAATATATTTAATATGTGTAATATGTATATGTTAAAGTATTAATTTTTTTTTTTACATTATTTTCTTTTCAACCAAACTGTGACATATTTCCCCTTAAATAGCTACGTACGTAGGGACCTGTCACAAGGGCCGAGATGCGCCCAGACGGTCAGAGGGCGACAGGCCACGGAACCCTCCATCACAGCTAATGCTCTCCTTCATCCTGACTACTCGCCAGCTCCCATCCCTACCTCATTAGGGCTCTGTCTTTGTCAAAGTAGCTTCTTGAGCCTGCCACTTCTGGCTGGAGTGAGGATTAGCCATGCTCAACTCCGGTCTCTATGAGAGCTTCCTCATGTGCACTCTTCCTTGTTTTAAAGAAAATATTGCATAACAGAAAAAAAATTAACTTCAACTACAATAATCTTAATCAGTTTGGTTTACCTATGCCTCAAGCTAGAACAAAATAACGATACAATTAATGTGGTCACAGACTATAAAAAATCGTTGTAAGTTATTACACAATGGTTCATTATTTACAAATAACTTTAACTTTTTAACTAATAAGAAAAGCAATAAATTATTTAAATGAAAATGCTATATCAATACTGCTAATTTCAAAACGCTATATCTCTGCAAGTTCTGAACCAATTTTAATGATTATTTTTTCATTTCGTAGGAAATTTAATGCTCTATGACCTAGCTCTAAGAGCAAACTTTCTATTATTTTAAATATAACTTCCTTTAGTTGTTATTCAAATACGCTCAGCTTGCACATTTAGCTGTTATTTATACAATGCTAATGATGATGTGCCTAACTTTTGAAATTTACAAAATTAAACGTACTTTAGAGGAATAAAATTTAAAATATCGGCATTTAAGCACTTTAAGACGATTTCAATCAAAATAAAACGTACATCATATCTAAGCCCATTAAATTTTAAATATTATTAAATAAGCGATTTTCATCAATATCGTTAGATCTTTTTTTGAGAGAAACGTAAACAAGTGGATAGTGTATGGTATAAAGTGGCTCTTATGGTTAACTGAAGACTTGCCTGAATGATGGCAGCGTGTAATAGATCAAAATGAGTCATACATATTTGATTAAAAATGTTCACACGAATCTGAATTTATTATATAAATCACCAGTAATTAAGGCTAGGAACTTACAACCTAATACATATATAAATGTAATAATAAACTTAAAATTTAAAATAAAAATAATCTCTGTTCTAGTTTGGCGTGATAGTAATGATATTAATTTTTGTTTCCATTTGACGTGCACATATCCTCGTGTGGGATTCATTGCGTGTAGATTGCATCGGTACATACATGCCGCTCCATGATACCATTACCTACACGTGCTAAATGCAGTTGTGTACATTCGTGACTTCATCCCATCTTCCTAGAAAAAAAAAATTGCAGTAGTCTATTTCTAACTAAAAAAAAAAAAAAAAAAAAAAAATGGATTTCTAGGAATATTGTAGCCCATACAAACATGTGCTGCCCCTATCTCCTATAATTTTATAAGGGAGTAAAACAGTAGGATGTTAATCATATTTACACATCTATAATGATAGATTTATTATTGATCGTTAAGAATATTTTATGAAGAGTTGGTTTAGGGTGCGGTCATCAAGAAATCACACATAGACAAACATACTATTTTTGTGCCTTTTAATGTCAATTATTATTATTGAAGAGTAAATATAATTATGATTGGAACTTTCTCTTCTCTTTTTTTATATTTTTGTTTATTATAACATAAATAAAACTTTAATGACGTTTCGAGGTATTTCATTGCCTCATCTTCAGATTATCCAATAAATATCTAAAATACAATTTAATATCATAAACATATCTACAATAACAAATAATATTCAAATCATCAACTCAATTATCAATCTTATATTCTAAAATTTGTTTCTAAAATAACTGTATTTATATTGTACTTACAAATATTTCCATATTGCACAAAACATTGGTCATATATATCATGATCTCTTTATTTATAAATATCATTTATATAAAAAAATTTTGGTAATGATTCCACTATCACATAAACTAAAATTATTTCAACATTTATACTGCTATTTAAAGGCATATATAAAGCAAACTAAAGTTTAATGTTTAATCTCACTCCATTCCTAAACTAGTTAAGGTTTTTATTCATCCACAACAAATATTATCAAGGATAGAAAATAGTAATATATTTTTTACAATTTAAAATACCTCGAAACGTCTTTAAAGTTTTATTTGTGTTATAATAAATAAAAATCTGGTGCGGGCAACACACGACTTTCACTTACCTCAATTTTTAAAATTAATCAAAGAAATTTCAAATACAGTTAGAGATAAAAATACATGAAACTATTAAAGAAATAATTAGATTGAATTTATATAGAAACAACTATTCGGAAATTTGTGAAAGTAATAAATTAAATTGGATTTTTATAGAAACATGTGTTTTATTAAAAAATCTATTATATTTTTATCTAAAATAATAAGTTAGTTTTATCGGCTTTTCATCACTCTTTATTAACTTTTAGCAAGCTCTTGTGAATTAGATAATATTTTTTTCTAGAATCTTTAGCTTTCCGACGGTTTATCATACATGTATATTACTGCTCTTATGTTCAAAAACGAAAAATTGCATATAAAAATATTTTTTTCTGTTTTCTCTTCGAATTTATTCAATTTATATATTTACCTGTTCCTCAAGAAAATTTAAAATATCGGCATTTAAGCCCTGTCAGACCATTTTAATCAGAATAAAACCTACATGATATTAAAGCCCATTAAATTTTACATCGATATAGCGAGTTTAATCAAAATCGTCGGAACCGTTTTCGAGAAAATCGAAAAAAGGTGCAAAATGCATAGTATAAAGTGCCTCTTCTAGTAAGCTTATTTTGATGGAAAAGGTTTTGTCACGTCTCGGGCGTGTAATTGTCTTAAATATGAAATTCCAGTTTCATAGGACTTACCGTTTCCGCCCGGGAGTTACCACACACCCACACACACACAGACCTTTTTGCGGGATTTGGTTATTTGGACTCAAGGGACCCTAAAACGTATATTTCCGTTGAAAACTGGAATTTGAAAATTTTCACGATCGCAATACTTCCCCTTACTATATATAGTAAGTGAAAGTAAAAATATAAAAAAGGGAAAGAGAATTTCATAGTTTTGAGCCTTTTTTTTTTTTAATTTTTGTACATTATTTTTTACGTTTAGGCGTACATTTTGGGCCTTCATTGAGGCTAAGTAATAAGAAATAAAATGTTAGGTACAGTAATAAAATATGGAAACAATCAGTAATACAAAAAGATTACAGATTTATAAAGTAATGTACGAGTTAGTTTATCTGAGGTTTGCGTAGTTTCCTATCCACTAACGGTATACAGGAAGGGTTATCCTATACGTAAACAAAATATTCCTAGCAGATTTATTCCGTAGGACACAAAATAAAAGTCCACCAGCTCAGGATAGATTCGTAACGGCGCCGCTCATTGTGACTCTGAAATGGCTAAAGTTATTACGCCTTAGCTCCCTCTAGCTCAAGTATCTAGTTGTTTAACATCCAAAGGAAACTAAATTAAAAGGGGAAATTTATGAAAGGCTTGTTAGGCGTAGCCGCTCTACCTGCTCTCAGCCCTAACCCTAGCTTTTGGCACAGTTCAAGGGCTTCATTGCCCCTGCCGTGCTGTTCGAGTCTGTCAGAATGAAGGCCATTCCATTTCAATGGATCACACCAGAGGTTCCCAACGAAAATATTTCGCGGGCCCCTAAATCCTAAATATTAAATAGTACCCTGAGTCATGATTGTCATACATCTTAAACAATCGAAAGTGTAATGACTAAACTATCAACCAATATTAAATATATATTTAGATTATTCTTGAGCTGCACCTTATCAGGTACATTACATGCGAAATATCTTTACCGAATCTCTGTATTATAGGAATTGCCTAGTTGGGAAATAGAAATGAAGAAAATAGAAGACTCTAAGAGTTTACTTTAATCTGTTGTAAATTGAATAATTAAGGTTCAATGTTAAACCTGGCAGATGACCCTAATAATGTTTAAAGGAAGGAAAAATCCTTTATTATTAAAAACTGCTGATAGTTATTATTATTATTTTTTTTTTTTAGAAACAATTCTTTATTGAGTAATATTACAATCTGTCCAATTTAGGACATTTTTAATAGTGATAAAGTACAACATTCATACTACATTCACACGATATATACAAAACAAATAAGTTTATATAATAATAATACAATATACATATATACAAAACAATAAGTTTATATAATAATAATACAATATACATATATACAAAACAATAAGTTTATATAATAATAATACAATATACATATATACAAAACAAAATCAATAAAATATATACAAAATTCACTCATACCCATATACAATTCACAAGCATACAGCACGTGAGTGGAGAATCTAGCCATTGCTAGAACTCCAATACACATGTTACAAGAGGTCTCGAGGCCACTGCCGTTTCAACCTTCTAGGAGGATGGTAAGGATGTGTGGAGCTGAATAAGGATTGAGCTAGGGGATTAGGGTGATGGATAAGGTTCTGATGAAATTTAGAGAATTTTAATGGTATAAGGTCTAAAATAAATGGAATATTTAGGTCGCGGTGTAAGGTATGGTTGGATACATAATAAGGAGCATTAACTCTTGTTCGGAGGACTTTGGATTGGAAGGATTGGATGCGTTTGATGTTAGAATGTTTAGCTGTCTCTCACAGTTCAAGTCCGTAGGTCCATATAGGTTTCAGTACTGTCTTGTATATTAATAATTTGTTGTCAACTGTAAGATGGGATTTTCTGTTTAGTAGTCTGTATAACTGGCCGAATCTGCGATTGAGTTCTTTTCTATTAAGTCTTGTATGTGGGTTCCACGTCAGTCTTTCGTCTAGTAAAAAGCCGAGATACCGGACTGTGTCTGAGGAAGAAAGCGGTATGGAATTGAAATTAACCATTGGACAGGATTTGCGTCGAAGGGTGAAGGTGACGTGAGTGCATTTGCTTTCGTTCACCTTAATGCTCCAAGCATTACACCAGTCTTCGACAAGAGAAACGTGCTTTTGGAGATTTAACGACGCTGCTTCAGGATCGGAATTGGATGACAAAATGGCGGTGTCATCAGCAAATGCTGTCAGAAAGGTATCGGGATCAGTAGGGATATCGGCGGTGTAGAGGAGTTGAGGGTTATTATCGCCCTCGCTTCTTTACAAATGACAAAACAAAAAGAAGAACGATTTACCAAAATGAATATAGCAGAAAAAGATTAAGATATGAAAACAACGAACAAAATACTAAAACAAATATATAATACAATAGCATAGACAAATAATAAAAATAAAATGAAATAAATGATAATGATAACAAATAAATAACCATGTCAAAGGTCACGGGTTCAAACCCGCAGGTGGTCCTAGGATTTTTTAATGGGAGTAAAAAATCCTTAGTTACGCCGTCCTTTGGAGGGGACGTTAAAAGGTGGTCCCGAGCCTGTGCGATGTCAGGTACTCGTTAAAGATCCATATCCCAATAAAACCTGGATAGGCAAAATTTAGGACTCCCACTGTAGCATCGTCCGATTAGCCATAGTTGCATAAAAGTGACGTTAAACGAATAAACAAACACACAAATAAATAACTGATAATATTAAATAAAAGATAAAATAAGATATGAATATAACAAGAATAATTAATAATATAAATATAATAAACTAGAGAATAATAAAAATATAAAGCAAGACGAAAAATTAAATTGATAAGAACCCTAAAAGAAGTATTGAATGATTATGAAGACCGAGTAAAAAAGTTATTAAGCTATTTAAAAGAAATTGAATATTACAGATAAATCTAGTGAACCACAGTTGACAATGACTTTACTCTGGTTGACTGAATCATTGACTGAAACCTGAGAACAACAGAAACTATATATATATATATATATATATATATATTGCTATGTTTTTGCCCGGCTGCTTTTCTAAGGCACCGGTAACTTCAAAATAGTAATTAATATATTTAATTTGATTATATATTATACCTTTTGGAACCATTGGATTTCCTTTCCAAAGATTTCGTGTTTATCAATTCCAATGGGCGGCATGCAGGGGAAGATTAAATTAACCAGTTTTAATAAATGGCATTATTATTTAATATTAGCCAACACATATCCAACCTATTTACACAATGCCCAACTCTATGACTGAGAATACTGAGGGGTTCGTTATTATTATGTTTGCCATACAACATAACATTAAAAGGTTACCTTAAAAACACAGCTACCGACGATGGTGGAATTGGCCACAACTAAGTTTCGTACCCCAGCGTCTCGGCTCTGTTCTGGCTGCTCTCTGGTCTCTATCTTCTCTGACTCTTACTTGGCTCGACTAAACTGCTCTTCTCGATGATAGGACCCGTCCCGTCTCTCACTGCACTTCCACTGACTCTTCTTGTGGGTCGAACCCCCTCGTCACTTCTCTCCCTTCTTCTTTTCCAAAAAATTGCCATATTTTGGAATTTGCCGATCTCTTATCGAACAAAGGAAGGCAGGGCTGATGTGGGATGAGCAGTCCAGTCTTTGTCCATTCTAGTGGTTGGGGTCTAGAATATTTTTGGGGTATCGCGCTGCCCATGGGAAATATTATGGAGGGAGAGAGAGGGGGTAGACACAAGCCTTTTAACTTTTGCCCGCAAAGGATTATAAACCTTTACTTGACTAATTTCAAACTTATTTAATAATGAACTTATTCCCCTCAGTGTCCTCATACATAACAATATATTATAATATATATAATATATATATATATATATATATATATATATAAATATTATAATATGATTCGAAAATCACAATTATTGTAGATTTGTAGAAAACGGACTGCCTTCCACATACTGCCTTCCATTCTTCATAAAATCACAAAGAATGAAAGGCAGTATGTGCTTTTTTAAATGTTCCAATTAAGAAAACTTCCAAAAAAATTAAAAAAGAAAAGAAATTAAATTATTATATAATATAAATTCCATTACTTGAATTTTGTATAATGATCCAGACTACGTCTTATAATTGTTTAAACTTATATTCACATTTTATTATTTGAGAATTATCTGAATTACTTTAAAATAATGCTAAAACCAATCGGATAAACGTCTGAGCTGTAAAAGTGGGAATAAATTTGCACCCTAAAGCTGCTGATATCTCTTAAGTCCGATCCTCACTAAATCGCTTCTAGTGCGGCTTAGCTTTATATATTATGAAAGATCTTTCCTCACATTCGGTGAATTTAAAGTTTTATTATATCTCAAAGCTTACAGTTGGTTTTTTTTTTTTCTTTCATTACTTTTTCAATGATCCCAATACTAACATTCAGAAATTACTCTGGGTATTATCAATATAATTTACATTAATGATTCATAAATAAAATGATTAAGCAGTATACATTTTCCATTATAAGAACTTGTAAAAAAGTTTGATGATATATATGAGATAAAATATTTATAACTTATCAATAGAATGAAACACACATTAAAACGTGGTGCTTATTTTAATTGTGTGCCGACGTTTTGGCTTACACTGTGGGCCTTCATCCACAGCTAAGATGAACTTCTGGCTGGATTTAAAACTGGACACGATATTAAAAAAATGTTCAATATTACCGTAACCATCGGTATTACATGGAGGACAAGTCATGTTGGGTTCAAATTTATAATATAATTCATTCACGATTATCTTCTGTGATTTCTCGCCTGCCAGTCTTAGTTGAACGATTAACCTTATTTTGTTTATATTGCATCTAAGTTTTACATATTCTTCTCCGAGTTGGAAGTTGGTTATATGACGATATATTTTACTGTAAGAGGAATTTTTATAGCTTCTATATAATGAATATAAATGACTAGCTATTTTCTCAAACAGTGAGCTCTTTGAATTTCTTAAAATAGCTGGATCATTGAGAGCCCTTAAGAATCAGTGACCTACGAACTTCTGCAGTCCCTTAAAAGGCACGTTTTTATTGGTTTCTAGGTCTCTAAGTCTATTGTAGGATAAAATACATGTACCTTTTTACGAATTTTTAAAGAACGGCTAAAACGATTTTTATTGAGCTCACTATACTAGAGTAAAATTTGATGGGCTTAAATATCATGTACGTTTCATTTCGATTAAAACAGTCTGACAGGGCTTAAATGCCAATATTTTTATATTTGGGAATCCTAAGCTTTACCAATTCAGGTTTAAATTTGGATAGCGAGCTCCTGACATCGCACATGCCCGGGACAATAATTTTGTCCTCTTCAAAAGGACAGAATGACCAAGGTATTTTACTTCCAATAAAAAATCCTAGAGCCATCGGCCAGATTTTAGCCCAGAATCACAGTAAATAGTCGTGATTATATTCTCTATTTCTCGCGGTGTTAGAGCATTTTTAAAGTTTTATCACCTCCTTATAAAATATAATAAAATCTCTTGTTAGTAAGGGCGAAATATCTAGTTTAATTTATAAGAAATAGAGTCAAAAATAAAGTTCAATTTGGAATTTGTCACTGTCAAGGGTTGACACTAAACGGATTGTAAATAACCTAGCACGGCCTCATTGATTAAACTCAACTTGACATCTCCACTCAATTTCGTCCTAGCTGTCTCGTTGAACTAGCACTCAAAAGAGAAGAAAAAATCGATCTCATATCACAACTAACAAATTCCAATTGGGAAACATTCATAATAATTGAATTACTTAGGAAAGACTAATTTTAGGTAGGATTCTGGTTTCAGACAGTTTCAATAGATCCTAACAGTAGCATTGTTCCCTTGACCTTTAATTTATTTGAGTGTTCCGCTGGAGTTTTCTTTTTCCTTTGCTACATCCAGACTTTGAGATGTTCCAAACTGCAGGATAGAAAGAGAAGAATTAATCTGTTACACAATAAAAGATGGCTATTATTTATCTTCTAATATAAGTAATATTTACTGTCCAACTTTGGAAAAAGATAAAAATCATTGTGATGATATTAATGAAAAGTTTTTAGGTAGTTTTTTTATACACATATGAGAAACGCTCTCATTTTATCATGAAGATAAAAATAATCTACTCTTATAAATTTTATAAATGGTTCGCGCAACATACGATTTTCACTGACCTGCATTAGTGAAAACAACTTTTAAATAAGTTAGAGTTAAGAGATCACCTTTAGCACGGTGGTTAGCATAACAACTTTCTATGCCAAAGGGCACGTATTCAAACCCGCAGGTGGTCCTAGCATTTTTTGTTAGAAGTTAAGATACCTCTCCTAATTGAACGTGGATAGGAAAAGTTTAGGACTCCCACTGTATCATCGTCACAGTTGCATAAAGTGACGTTTAATAAATAATCAAACAACTTAAAGTTAAAAAAAGGTTAGATTCACATAGAGCTTCGGTGGAAACAAGTGTTTCAGATTAAATATTCCACAATAACAATATAAATAATTATCTACTAAATTGATTCGGGTTTACCCGCTTTTTATCACTCTTAATCACCTGATACAACTTATATAACTTTGTATATTTTTCTAAAATATTTAGATCCAACGATACATTATATATCTATGGTAAAATTCTTAGGTTACAAAAAAATTACATCAAAAATATTTTATAATATATATATATATATAATATATATATATATATATTATAATATATATATATATATTTTAGTTGGTTATCAAATTCGTTTCCCTTGTAAATTTACTCTTTTTCTATCAATGCTAAAAATAAAAATGGTTGTTTTTTTCGAATATAAAAAATTAAATGTACTTTATAGCTACAAAATTTAAAATATCTTCATTCCATCTTTGTCCGACTATTTTAATCAAAAAGAAATCTACATGATAATTAACCTTAACCAATTTGACATCCATTTAGCGATTATAACGAAAATCATTTAAGCAGTTTTTAGAAAAATACTTGGTTTGTTTATTCGTTCATCGTCACTTTTATGCTACTATGGCTAATTGGACGATGCTACAGTGGGGGTCCTAAATTTTGCCTATCCAGGTTTTATTAGGATAGGGATCTTTAACGAGTACCTGACATCGCACAGGCTCGAGACCTCCTTTTAACCTTTTAACGTACCCTCCGAAGTACGGCATAACTAAGGGTGTTTTACTCCCATTAAAAAATCCTCGAGTCACCCGCGGGTTTGAACCCGCGACCTTTGGCATAGAAAGCTGTTATGCTAGCCACTACGCTATGGGTGACCCCTAAAATGCTTGGTAGAAAGTGGCTTTTCAGGTTCACCGATTTTGTTGAAAAAGTTTATGTAACTTCTCAGGTGTATAATCTCTTAAAATGTGAGATTTATGTTCAAATAACGTATCGTTTATGAGCTAGACTTATAGCATAATCATAGTCTTATTTATGAAACTAATTCAGTTTCAAGGGACCCTATAACGTGTATTTCTGGTGAAAACAAGAATTAGATATTCGTAATCGCAATAATTTCCTATACTACATATTCAGATGCGTGAAAGTAATAATTCTAGTATGTTGTGAATAATCTTGAAGTAATGCTCGATAAATAAGTTACGAATGCTGATTATTTTATTATATTTTCTATGTTCTATAACATTTGTTTTCGTCTTTAAGATTGTTCTCCGCCGCTAGACGCAGAAGTAGTTTTGACGCAATCATATCTTCTATCAACAGAATGCACACATTTCCAGTTTCTTTGTTCCAGACGGACCAGCAGATCAGCTCAACCGAAGAAACGTTCGAAATTTCCGCCCTGTTACCCCTGAACGATTTCTCCCAAGTTAATATTGCCAGTCCAGTTGATGGTTTGGACTCTTCGTTAGGAAAAGGATTTTCTAAAATTAAGATTCCCTGGTATGGTTTTGGGGTCCATGCTATATATTTCCGTATTGTTCAAACAACACTTCGTCTCATCATCGTTTGTTTTAGAAAACGAATCATCATTTAGTTTCAAGTCATAAACTAAATATAGTATTTAGGGGAAAAAAACCTTGGTAAAAAGAATTTAAAGAAAATATACATCCTACACAAATCTGCTCACCCAGATATATTTGATTGTGATGAAGCGAGTCTTAAGCTATTTAAATTTAAAAGTAAATATAGAGAAAAGATACGGGAGCATAAAACACGACTTTACCTGGTTCCTTGAAAAAAATGTTGTGTTAAATTTCAAGTTGAAATATGATTGATATCATTATAATAGATCGTATGTTAATTTAACGTTAACTTATTCTACTGTGGCTAATTAGATGATGCTGCAGTTGATGTCCTAAACTATCCAGATATATCTAAGACAGGAGTCTTGAAAGAATATCTGCATATGGTACATACTGGAGACCACTATTTCACAGTCCCTCCAAAAGAAGGCATAACCAAAAAAAAGTTTGAATACATTTAAAAAATTCAATGCCGGGTTTGAACCCTCGACCTAAGGTATAGAAGACAATGATGTAAGCTACTACACTACAGATTCCCCTGTTATGATGGGAAAATTTGTTGTTAAATACCCCTAGTATTCTCTAGAATGCAATTGGCAGGGTTCTGCTTAGTTACCCTCCAAAACCAAGCCCATTCGTGGAATATGCCTCACTTATACAAAAGGTCTGATCAAGGCCGCTGCTGGCAATAGATCCAGTCAAAACTAGAGGGAGACTGGAACTCTGAACTGAATATTGCACTTTTTCCATGATTTTTTAACAATATAATATGGATATATTACTTATTGGAATGAAACGTATATATATATTTTTGGAACCTTCCTCATACAATCATTGCTCATAACAACCGTCTTTATTATGTTAATTACAAAGTTATGTAGGTATATTTTCCTTCTCCTAGTCGGAGAAATATCTTTCCTTGTTGGTTACTAGATTTTATTATCTATTCTTCATAATGAAAGCGAATATTCAAAGGATCTTATATTTATTTTTCGAACTATAATAAGAAAG
This sequence comes from Piezodorus guildinii, assembly GCA_023052935.1. Classification (NCBI taxonomy): domain Eukaryota; kingdom Metazoa; phylum Arthropoda; class Insecta; order Hemiptera; family Pentatomidae; genus Piezodorus; species Piezodorus guildinii. The sequence continues at coordinate 74,878,032 of CM041297.1, read as the reverse complement.
AATTTAATTATGAATTTTTTTTTTGAACTTTTACTTATTCTTTCTTTGAATTTAACAAATGTATTTATATATTCAGAAAGTTCGTAGAAGGTCTAATTTAAACTAATTCCTGGATGAAATGCCATGATTATATTAAAATGTGAGTTTCTGAAAAGTTTTATGTCAAATTTATTTAGCTGCGAAAACAAATACAATAAAAAAACTAAATTTAATTGAGAACCTACAGGAACCAAAGCGACGCAATTAAGTTGTTTGAAACAACCTGAGAACTGATTATTTGGTTAAATTTATCAAAATAATAGCGGTAATTCAAGATGTACTAAATGGACCAATAAAAATGCATAGAAAGAAGAAAACAATAAATTAATGAAGAATTAATATAGAATATATAACGGGGTTATAGGCGCTTCTGTTGTATAGTAGGAAATATAGTACTTTTTGGAAGGAAATGAAAGGAAAGGTTTTCTCCTTACAGAGGATATAGTACCTTTTGGTATGAAATGAAATGAGGATTTAGTATTTTTTGGAATAAAATGCAATTATCAAATTCTTTTATAAAGGATTTCTTTGCTTTTTAGATAAAATCTGATGACGAATTTAGATAAAACTAAACCATTGGAATATATATATATATATATATATATATATATATATATATATATATATATATATATATATATATATATATATATATGTCAAAATATCAATTTCGAAATAAATGTCCGTTAGTACCATTTAGAAATCAACGTCTTAATTATGATCTCTAAATGGTATAAGAGTTTGGTATCCAGGTCCGCTATACAAACTCCGTCAATTCCTCTTTCCAGCGTACCTTCTTTTAATTCGTTTCTACCTCACTGACCATACCAGTTAACCATAACCTTTCTTACTCATCCTTATTTACTTAGTCCGCCGGTGTACCTCAAGGTAGTATCCTGGGTCCGATCCTTAGTACGGTATATACAGCTGATATCCCCATCCATCCTAGCACTTTCTTCACTACGTATGCTGATGACACATGAGTGTTATCAGTAAACAATGACCCAACTGTCGCATCACAAAACCTTTAGTCACACATCGACTCCACTGAGGAGTTGGTTCAGATATGGAGAATTAAAATCAATCCTAACAAATCTCATCAAATCACATTTACCCTTCGTCGCAAACCTATGACCTCCTGTCCCACTTTATCCTTTAGTAACATCCCACTAATTTCTGTTGAACATATCCGCTACCTACGACTCCATCTTGACAAACGTCTAGCCTGGAATCCTCACACCAGACTAAAAAAACAAGAAACTGCTCGCAGATACCGATTGTTACAACACTTACGTGACAAACGTTCAAAACTTCCAATCTAATACAAAAAAATAATTTATATAGCTATTATTTGACCTATATGGACATATGGTATTGAGCTATGGGGTTCCACCAAGCCATCAAATTCCACCTGCATCCAATCTTTGCAATCCAAAATCCTCCGGAAGATCCTAAATGCTCCTTATATTGTCACTAATAAACCTATCCATAAAGACCTGAATATTCCGTTTGTTGCAGACATAGCCAGAACCGTGTATACCTCCTTTCACTCTAAACTATCATACTCAAACCAAACTATACCAAACTACCAAACTATATCACTCAAACCCGCTTGTCCGTATCCACTCATCTCAATATATTCCTGATAATCCTCGGAGGCGCCTGAAAAGACGGTGGCCACGAGACCTGCTATTGACATAAACATTGAAGTGCTACCGCTGGGTAGCTTCTTCACAAGAGTTTGTCAAGCCAATTATTTTTTTTTTTTTAACATTTACTTGTATTTTTTCCTATGCAGTTGTAAATATCAATTAATATATAAAAACTAAAACAAAAATGGTATGAAAAAAATTATATTGGGTAAGGTCGTAATATTTTCAGACCTTTAAAATCGGAACCTCATAAGAATGATAGGAAACAATCAAGTAATTATTACCCTTTGGGTACTGATTGTTTCCTGCCTCTTTATCGCTTCTACTTCTACCAATAGCCACAAGGGTCTGCCATGGTTATTATACTGCAGTATAAACAAGTTTTTGTTATAGCCTATCTCCCGAGCTTTGTTTAGTCAACACTCGGCTATCACTAGGGGAGGCCTAGTAATATGTATATTTTTGGACCCTCTGGCAAAGGGAACCCAACAGCAGACAAAACTAAAAGGCCGAAACGCACTTTGATGACGCTGAATTAGAAGCTATCTGTGTAGTAGAGGAGAGATGAATATATCAGCTGACAACTGTCTTTTAATGTCCCTGTTTCATCTCTTTTAGCCTTTATCTTTCTAATGCCTCAAGAGTTTTTTTTTTTTTATTCACTACCGTTTCATCTGCTTTGTCACAGTTCGCTGGAGGGCATATCAAAATGCGTTTTAGTTCCCATCGGCCAAACGAGAAGTCTAGGAATATATAAAGAACTATATTTAAAGATATTCCTTGGGATAATATTTAACTAAAAAATCTGGTGATCAAAAATCACGGTTTTCACTTACCTCCGCTGTTAATTTTAAATAAATAACTTTTAATGAATTTTAAATAAATAAAGTTAACCTCATACAAGACTAAAACGACGAGAATCTGCCAGTATATACAGATTACTACAAAATTTACTCGACAAAAGTTCAAAACCTCGAATTTATTACAAAAAGCTAATTTGTGTTACCATCATCAGACCCATCTGGACCTACGGCATTGAGCTTTGGGGCTTTACTAAACCGTCTAATTCTTCTCGCATTCAATCCTTACATTCCAAAAACCTTCGCAAAATTCGAAATGTTGCTTATTTCGTTACGAATAAAATCATTCATAATGACCTAAATATCCCATAAAATATTTGTCGCAGAACTATCCCGAAACCGATATGCTTCTTTTAATTTCAAAGTCCCCCGACCCACACGAATCCTCTTGTACGCAACTTATCATTCCCATATATGCCTGACAAAATTCCGAGGCGATTGAAAAGACGATGGCTTCGAGACCTACTAAATTAATTCGACATTAAGTGCTATCACTTGGTAATTCCTTCACAAGACATTTTTATGCCCATAAGTGCAAATTAGCCCCTTTAGTTATCGTATTTATTATAAATACAGTAGTAAATATCAATAAAGTTGTAAAAATAAAGTTAAAGCCAATGTTAAAACATATTTTTTGAATAATTAGACGTTTTTAATATTGTTGATATTTGAAAGTAGGGTCATATATATTTTTCCCTGTAAAAGGTTATGTATGCATGCTCTTCCATTGTTCTCATTTCTCCCATTACTGAAAACAGTGAATTATATTTTGGTTTTATAAAGTATATTTTGGTTTTTCCTCTATTGATTTCCTAGATATATCTCTTATGGATATTTCTTTATTTTCGAGACTCGTTTGTTACTTATATCGTTGATGCTCTGAGCTGGGTGACACTTTCTTACTCATAAGACCTAAATTACTGTTCCAAAGTTTCTTTGTCACTTTCTAGGTGATTCCCAACTATCCGTACTACTTGTCTGTATGTTTTATACTCACTAGTTAAATTGTAACTTTACTAGAGTTTCTCTAGTTCTTGCTTCTTTATTTAATTTAGTTAGTTGTGCTTTGGAGCGCTCTAGTTAATAATATTTTTTTTTTTTTCTTCTTTGTTTGAGGTATATAGGGTCAAAAAGTTTTACCTCATAGCAAAGCGCTATTAATTATTATACATTTCATACTCAAGTTAAAAAATAATTAAAAAAGAAAGCTGTACTTTAACACACCATGAAAGTTCTTAGGTCCAGTACATATTTCACGGTCAATGGCTGATTAGCCGTTAGGTTTTTCACCAATTTAGGGTACTCACTTTATATGTCCCCCAGGAGTGTATCTATACTATCTATAGTATCTCGAATCGATCCACGACTGAAATAACAATATAAATAATACTCCTCAGCAGAAGAACTGTAGCTTAATTCTCTGTTGAGTGTAATTAAGTAGATAAATTCAATTAGCTATTTAAAATAATAACCGAATTATTAACGACTTATTTATAAAATTTATTGGTCAGTTGAAACAAATTATAAGAAACTAAAAAAGGAATATTTTACCAATAAAAATTTTGTTGGAGCTGAGAAAATAGTAGTGATTTAAATTTATAATGTATCTCTTTAAGTAGAGCGGCGTGGTCTAGTGGATAGAGCGCTAGTCTACTGTGCTACGGGTCCTGGGTTCGAATCCCGTTTGTTACGGAATAATATTTATTCTGCTATTTCAGCCGGGGGGCGATCCTTGGGTATGGGAGACCTTCCTGGGGCAAACCCAGCCTCTATAAAGTGGATACCCAAAAATGGGGAAAAACCTGGCGGCCCTGATGGGCCGAATCACCTCATTGCACGGCCGTTGGCCTTTAAACAGCAGGAATCTCTATATGTACTCTGCCCGAGGCTCTTCATGGGTTGTAGTGGCAAAGGTCTTTTTTTTTTCTTTTTTTTTATATATATATTTTTAAAAACTGAATATTATAGAAAAAATAATTATACAGTCGGAAAGTGTAATGGAAAAAATAGTAAAAAAACTGCCTAAATGATCGTTGAAGATACCAGCCCATACTGTTGTATTATTTAATGGAAACAAAATAATTGCGTGAAATTAAAATATAATGTCTGAAGAAACTTAGGGAATACTTTATATTTATAATAAATTAGACTTTAAATGAAAGTTGTATGATTCGATTATTATATTTTTGTGGACAACTAAAATACTAATTATTTATGTAATGTAATGAAGTTTTATTTTAACCTCTTTTTAGTTTTTATAACTCTCATCGTAATGAAGCACAGGTCATGTTACAATTATTATAATAATAATTATATCATATAATTTGGGTTGTAATATAACAAGAAAACAAAAAAAAACAAAAACAAATATACCCTGGGTTAAGGGAACACTCTTAGATTCTAAGAACTCTTTGGATTACTTAAGTGAATTAACACCATTAAATTGAAGCTTTCAGAAACCAGTCCCAGAAGGAAGGAAAAATATTTATTTCCAGTTTTCCTTATTTAATTTAATGTTTCGAGGAATGTTGAATAGGGGACATTAATTATACACGTGCTTAATATTTATAGGATTCCATTAAATTAATTAATCACAATAACCCCATTTGTATACAGGCCAATCCATTTGAAACCGTCCACTTTTAATTAATATTGCCGTTGATTATTCTTGATTCATATTTTGATATTAAATTATATGATATATGATATTGATATGATATTCATGACATCCTTGATTTTCATGATATTTTTATAAGTTATTATCTGATCTTTTCCTAAATTTGACACCGTCTATTAAATAATTTCTTGGGATCACTTGTAGCTGGGTGGCTAGCGTAATTTCTTACTATTACTACCTTAGTTTGGCAGCTGTTTTAAAAAACCTTTCAAGCTTTAGTAAAGGGTATAGTATGGAAAATCTGTCCCTGTGGCTTTACGACTCAAACTTAAGGGAACAATTGAGACGTTGATTTCCAAAAAGTACTATATCCATTCTAGGAAATTTTACAGGAGGCGCGAAAATCACTTATTATTATATTATTAAATTAGCTAATTTGATTTTTTTTCGCATTAAAATCCAGAATTGTTTTTTTAGTATATTAATAACATCATATTAAAGATATGAAATGAGATATTTTGGTATAATTTGGAACGAAATTAAATGTGTAATTATTTCCTTTAGAAAATAATTATATTTCTAAATTGCGTTTATAAAGGGCTTGGGTGTTCATTAGATAAAATCAAATAGGAGATTTAGATATAACTAATTGATGAGAATACAAATATATAAAAAAATCAGTTTTGTAAAAAATGTCCTTTAGTACTTTTTGGAAATCAACGTCTCAATTTGGCTCCAAATAGAAATAATTGAGAATAAATAAAAATATTATTAGCTTTTTAATTCAAACGGTTTTCCAAATTTTGTAAAAACCTCTTATTCGATTATATTATTTTTTTATTGATAAAATTTGAAATTAGTCAATGATGATTTTTCCCTGATTCTTAGGAGTTGAAGACAGGAAAAATGATATTATTATGATTCTTGATCAAAAAGCCGATTTTTAGGGGAAAAAAGAAAATTAATATATATATATATATATATATATATATATATATATATATATATATATATATATATAATATTATATATATTTATTTTTAAGCTTTTCGAAAAGTGTCAATCACCAATTTTTTTCAATAAATGTCTTTTACACTCCTCTATACAATTTTTTTTCCGATTTTTTTGAAGTGGTGGAACAATATGAAAAAAATTAAAAACTCACTTTTTTTTCTGGAATCTTGCATTTGACTTATAATTTCCTGACACCATTAAAAAAATGTGTTAACAATAATTTCTAATAATAATTCAGAATTACATTACTTCTAAAACATATTTGATAATGATAAAGAAATGATCATCTTAAAGAAATGATTGATAGTGGCTAAATAAACGGGTAATAGAGCGTTAACCTGGCGCGAGTTTCAAAAAAAAGGTTTTATCCAATAATTTTGTAGTAAGATAATTAAAAATGTTTTGTAAGTAATTTAATTTTTTTTTTGTGAGAAATAATTGTTTATACATTTTTCACTAATAATAAGAAATATAAGATTTAAAAAAAACACACAGATTTAAAAACATAGCACACTGCTACGAGATGGAATGAAGGGTGAAATATGATGTAGTAATTATATAATGGAAAAGGAATAAGTCTTGAAAATGGGGAAACAGCCCCGAAACGTCGACTAATATAAAAAATGATAAAGGGTTTATGAAATAAAGTGATTGGGTGAGGAATGGAAGGCAGTGTGTGCTTTTTTTAAATGTTTATATTAAGAAAACTTCCAAAAAAATTAAAAAAGAAATGCAAGATTTGAGAAAAACAAATGAGTTTTTAATTTTTTGCTTATTCTTCCACAACTTCAAAAAATTTGATAAAAAAAATCCTGTATTTGGAGGAATGTAAAAAAAAAAATCAATGATTGATACCTTTCGGAAAGGTTAACGAATATATCTTTTGATGTTTTTTCTTTCGCTAACAATCGGCTTTTTCATTAGAAATCATTCCTTTTTTTCACGTATTTGACTCCTAATAATCATGGAAAAAATCGTCTAATTAATTTCAAATTTTACCATTAAAAAAATAATAAAATCGATAAAAGATCTGGAAAACCGTAAGGATTAAAAAGGTAAACAAACATTTAACTGAATAATTATTATTTGACATCAAATTGATCTCCCAAGTTTAAGTAAAAAAAAAGCTGCTAGAGCACATTTAGCATACTTACTCGGCTCAACACTTAAAACATTTCAAACTAATACATAAAACTGATAATATCATAAGGGTATGCTTCAATTTTTCTTATTCTCGCTATGCATTACGTAAACAGGTAATGTACTGTCAGGACGAAAATACAAAGCAAATCCTTATCAAACTGTTAGTTTTTGTTTTGATACTATATCTTAAACATTCAACAGCCGCAAAGCTGACTTGGAATGACTGTTAAACAAAAAGTATAAGTCAGATTTTTTTTAATCCACGGTTTCGAAAAACGATGGTATAGAATAGCTGGAAAAAATATCATGGACATTAAAACTGTTAAAAAAAATGGCCTGGAAGATTTCTAATAGTTGACCTATAATTCAATTTCTTTACTTAAGTATCAGGTCAAACTAACTAAAAGGAATTATTGATTATGATTTTATTTATTTTTCGTTCCCAATAATCTGATTGTGAGTTGTGAACAATTTGTAAATTAGTGTTTTTTATTTTATATTATTAATTTACTAATTTTTTTTTTTTTTATCTGCAAGGTGTTATACTTATGTAGATTACAGTGTTGTGTTTTTAGTTATTGCTTACCATATACGTGAAGAATTATATTTTTGGTGCTGAACTTCTTTGTACCTTCCTCGTGAGGGACTTTTTCACGTAAAAATGATTTCATTAAAGCTGCTATAATTATCGCTAAAGATATACATGGTTTTAAAAAGAAGGTCTATGAAGATTGAAACTTTTGTTCTCTAAAATAGACCCTGAGTCTTAAGTTTAAGAAAGAACTGTTGTTGTTTTGTTTTTTTTAATATCTTTTAAAAAACCTTTAGACTTTGCCTTTCCATCTTTTAAAGAAAAATATCTAATAGGAGGCTTAAATGAATATTAGAATCACTTCATAAGAATTTATGGTTTCTTTATTATAAATTTTAAAACATGTCCAAAATTCAATATTACTAAAAAAAATTGAAAACAGATATTAGCCTGAGAACCACGGTATTCCAAGTATGCTACACAGTTCCATATTTAGATATATTTCCTCCGGTATTTTCACGTGAGAGGACGGTTGAAGAATGGCGGTCTGGAGTATTTCTGGAATGCAGTCCAGAGAAGAGAAGAAGAGGAACGTCAGAGTATGGAAGATGTGTGAGGTCGAAGGGCAGGACGGATAGAACTTGGTCATCCCCTGGAAAAAGGAACGTTTTTCGTAAGATAGTGTTTTTTTAAAAATTTTTTATCGCAGATCTCCCACACCATAGTAGGAAAATACATTTTATTTTAAAATTAATCTTTATATTTCTAATATTCTAGTTTTATTTTTTTTTAAATGTAACCATCACGATGTAACTCGCGAAAAATCGACCATAGCAGGAAATATTTAAGATATGTGCATATGGTTTAAGTGAGATGAAGTATGAAGTAAGTAATAGTATGTATTAACTATATATCTGTAAAATTAGTTAATATATATTGTTCAGTAATATGTCCAAGAACACTTTTCTCAATAGAATATAGTGAAATAGAAAATATCCATAGTAAAAAAAAATGTATAACCTTTTTTGAAATTGCTAATAGCTCAGAATTTAAAATAATCAACACCCATAGGCAGATTTCATAGGTTTTAAGAGATATAGAACATTACTTTAGGTTTTAATATTCAATATACCGATAAAAGTCTAAACATTTCAAGGTTTTTACGAGGGATAAAGTTTTCCCAAAGGAAATTTTGTTGGAAAACTCGGTTTTCCTCGTGCTGACCTCAATAAATACATGTCAGAAAAATAAATCTATTACCTGCTTTTTGCAATGTAACTTTATTTTTTTATATATAATATGGCTATTTAGGAAAATCATGAGGAAATTCCTTTACATAAATTTATCCGAAAAATTCTTATTTCGAAAGTACAAAATTGTTTTTTATTTATTTACTTAATGCATATTAATTTTATATATGAAAAACTTCCATAAATGTGTGTATTTTTTTTTAAAATATTTTATAAATGTCGTTTTTCAGTTTCAACTTTACTACAAAAAACCTCTAAAAAATCAGTTTTCTCTACACGCTCCCTTTCTCCTCCCTAGAAAACCAAATATGGTGAAATCTGTAACTTTTTATCAGTTATTAAAAGAAGTATAATGAGCAAGCAATATCAGGTTTCGGCTTTCTTATTTCAAATCTAGAGTTACTGTACTTAAATGCTGAAAATGAACATTTTTGCGTGTACGATCACAACAACGAACGAAAAGACTACATAACGTTATCAATATTCACTGAGTAAAAAAAAAAAAAAAAATCTGGTGCGGGCAACACATGACATTCAATTACCTCCGTTTCTAAATCGATTGAAGAATTTTCAAATACAGTTAGAGATAAAAATGAGTGAAACCATTAAAGAATTAATTAAATTGAATTTCTATAGAAACATGTGTTTTATTAAAGAATAAATTAAATTATTATCTAAAACAACCAGATAGTTGTTTTTTCGTTTAACGTCACTTTATGCTACTATGGCTAATCGGACGATGCTACAGCAGGAGTCCTAAATTTTGCCTATCCAGGTTTTATTAGGATAGGGATCTTTAACGAGTACCTGACATCGCACAGGCTCAGGACCACCTTTTAACGTCCCCTCCGAAGGACGGCATAACCAAGGAATTTTTTACTCCCATTAAAAAATCCTAGGGCCACTCGCAGGTTTGAACCCGCGACCTTTGGCATAGAAAGCTGTTATGCTAGCAACTACGCCATGGTTCTCCCCACAACCAGATAGTTTTATCGGTTTTTCATTATTCTTTATTAGCTTTTACAACCTTGTGTATAAAGTAATATTTTTTCTAAAATCTTTAGCTTTCCAACGGTATATTATACCTGTATATTACTCTTCTTATGTTAAAAAAAAAAAAAATTGGACAAAAAAATATTTCTTCAGTTTTCTCCTTTAGTTGTTTATCAAATTCGCTCATCTTGCATATTTTGCTGTTATTTATCAACGTTAATAAGATAATATAGTTATTTTTATAAAATCTACAAAATTAAAGGTACTTTTGAAAAAGAAAATTTAATATATCTGAATTTAAGCCCTTTCAGACTGTTTCAATCAGGATCATATTAAAGCTCATCAAATTTTACATCGATATTTCGAGGTTAATCAAAATTGTTTGAGCCGTTTTTGAGAAAATCGTAAAAAGGTGAAAAATGCATGGTATAAAGTAGATTTTCCTGTCAGCTAATTTTGATGAAGAAGTTTCTGTAACATATCGAACGTACAGTTGTCATAAATATGAAATTTCAGTTTCATAGGACTTTTCGTTTTTGCATGGGAGTTACCACACACAGACCATTTTGCAGGACTTGGTTATTTGGATTCAGGGGACCCTAAAACGTTTATTTTCGTTGAAAACTGGAATTCGAAAATTTTCGCGATCGCAATACTTTCCCTTACTATATATTTCATATATAGGTAAGTAAAAGTAAAAAAAAAAAAAATTGGTGAGGGCAACACACGACTTTCACTTACCTCAGTTTTTAAGATCGATTAGAGAATTTTCAAATACGGTTAGAGATAAAAATGAGCGAAACTAATAAACAATTAATTAAATTGTTAGCTTCAAAATTGTCTTCAGGATTGATGCGGTATGCTGTGTATGCATAGCAACTCAGCGAAGTTGAGCAGCAAATCCAAATCGGAAAATAGTAGTAGTTCTATTTAAACATGTGTTTTATTAAAAAATCTATTATATTATTACCTAAAATAATCAGTTAGTTTTTTCGGCTTTTCCCCACTCTTTCTTAACTTTTACTAGCTTGTGTATTAGATAATATTTTTTTCTAAAATCTTTAGATTTCAAAGGTATATTATACACATATATTACTGCTCAGTTTAATCAAATAGTTAAATAAATTAGTAACATAAAAAAATAGTTTTTCAGTTTTCTTCTTTAGTTAGATATAGAATTAGTTCAACTAATATATTTACCTTACTTACTAATATATATTATAAAAATATATAATATATTAATGGGGAGCCCGTGGCTGAGTGACTAGCTATGCTACAGGTTCTGAGTTCGAATCCCAGTCCCGGCGGGGCTTTTATAAGGATGTAAAAAATGTGGATTCACTCACAATCTCTCCCCCGGGTATGTGAGACCCGTCAGCCAAAGGGTGGCCACTCAAAAAATTAGTCGTAGGGAGTGATGACCCTACACTAAAAATTGCATCATGAAACGTGAGTGTCAACTCGTAGGAGCTTACACCGCGAGGCCCAGGGCCTACACGGCCTGTCGCGCCACTGGAAGAAGAAGAATATATTTATCTGTTTTTGATCAATAATAACAAGTTGCCTTTTCAAGTCATTGCTGAGCTCCAGAGGTAACGGTTAAGCCAATCCTACTCCTGAAGACTCCGGCCCGCAATCTCCTCTTCCACTCCGTATATCCACCTATTGGGTTGATGCAAAATTAATGCAGGTTTTTAGTAGGTATTGTAAATACGCCATATCTTTACTTTAACCATATATATTTAATCAAAATAATTTCCATCTGAATCAATGCACTTTTGCCAACATTCAACAAGCTTTCTTATTCCACCAGAAAAAAAATCCGAATCCCTGGACTCAATGAAATCACGAAAAGAATTTTCAATGTCGTCCTGGTTTTTAAAAGTTGTCCAGATGCCTGAAAAAGTGGAAGTCTGTAGGAGAGAGGTCAGGTGAATAAGGCGGATGTTGGAGAACTTCGTAGCCCAACTCGTGCTGTCGTCGAAGCGTTGGTTGTGCAACGTGTGGTCTGGCGTTATCGTGGAGCAGGATCGGCCCCTTCCGATTCATCAATGCTGGGCAAAGACGTTGCAATTTTTGATTCATGCTGTCAATTTCTTGACAGTACTTGTCAGCAGTTATAGTCTCACCTCGATTGAGAAAGCTGTAGTGAATAACACCAGCATTATACCACCAAACTGTGACCATAACCTTTTTTGGGTGCAGGTTGGGCTTCGGGAAAGGTTTTGGTTGTTCATCTTTGCCCAGCCATTGGCTAGAACGCCTTCTGTTGTCGTATAAGATCCATTTTTCATCGCACGTCACAAAGCGATCGAGAAATGGATCATTTTTATTGCGTGTCACAAGCATGGAGCAGATTTCAAAGCGGCGATTTTTTTGGTGGTCGTTTAATTGGTGTGGCACCCACTTGGCCAACTTTTTTACCTTACCAATTGCTTCCAAGTGGCGTACAACTGTGGATTGGTTCACACCGAGTTCCGCCGCCATTTCTCGTGTGGTTTTGGTTGGGTCTTCGTCCACTTTTGACCTCAGGTGGTCGTTGTCCAGAGCAACATGACGGCCCCGACCTTCCTTGTCTTCGAGGTCGAAATCTCCTCTGCGAAACTTCTGGAACCAACGCTGCACCGTGCACTCATTAATAGCCCCCTGACCCCACACTTCATTAATATTACGAGCCGTTTGCGCAGCGCTGCGCCCTAATTTAAATTCGTAAAAATAAATTTGACGAAAATCGCACTTTGACATTTTCGATTCAAGACCTTTGAACACACTGAACAAAACGATTTTACTAAACAAATTCATGGTGAAAGAGAGGGTATTAGATAAGGTTTGTTTTGGTATAATAATGATCAATGTTAGGATTAGCTTTGTTTACACAATTGGAATTAAGATATTGCAATAGAGGAAACCTGCATTAATTTCGCATCAGCCCGATACTTCTAGGTCGACCTCGTTTCCTCCTTCCCGGTGGCTGCCAATCCAAAACTTGGTTTGGCCATCGTTCGGTAGCCATCTTAGCCTTCGCTGTCCTATCCGCTGGTTTACGGACCCCGGAGCCTCCATCCTAAATAACAAGTTAATATGGCTATTTTCATAGAATATACAAAATTAAAGGTAGTTTAGAGGAAGACAATTTAAAAAATCGGTATTTAAGCCCTATCAAACTATTTCAATCAGAATGAAACCTACATGATGTTAAAGTCCATTAAATGTATATCGATATAGCGTGTTTAATCATAATCGTTGGAGCCATTTTCGAGAAAATGTAAAAAGGTGCAAATTGCATAGTATAAAGTGGCTCTTCTGGTTAGCTGATTTCAACTTGTCTTGTTTATTTGGATTGTGGCTTATTTTCTATTTATGTTTTATTAATATTGGAACAGCAATTCCTTGTCCTCAATAATAGTCGTCTAACCAATAGTTGACGATTAATTTATAAAATGTTTTTAAGTGTATAACATCCTCACACAAGACCGAAACAAAAAGAAACTGCTAAATATTATATAGAAATAACATCTCTACATTACCATTGTCGGGCCTGTTTGAACGTATAGAATTCAGCTATGGGGCTCTACTAAGCTATCTTATTCCTCCCACATCTATTCCTTGAAATCCATAGTGTAATAAATGCTCTTTATTTTTTCACTAATACCATACTTCATAAAAACTAAATATCTTATCTGTCGCTACTTAATACGAAATAAATTTACCTCTTTTAACTCTGAACTAGCAGCCTACACTAAACCACTTGTCCGTGCATCAAAACGCCATATACACCTGACAATCATCCGACTGCGAGACACAATAAACAAGGGACCTGTTAAATTAATGAAAACATTGAAGTGCTACCAATGGGTAGTTTCTTGCTAAGACTTCTCCATGTCCATATTGTTACTTATTCTATTTTTGTTTATATGATCGAAAATGGCTTTGTCAGCAATTTTTCTCTTGAGCGGTTATAGCTTCTCAATGATAAGTCCTTATGGCTTGTTATGGAAATAGAAATAGAAAATAATTTTTATTCTGGGACTGGGTCCCCTAAGAATAACAGAATTGTAGAATTTAAATATATTACATGTCTGGCCAACAGTAATAATTAATTACTTATTACACAGATGGGTTAATTTTAGTGTTCATATCACACACGAATATCCACACATATATATTTAAAAAAAATGATATGATAAAATAAAATAAAAACAGTTCTTGAAAAATATTGTGTTGAACAGAATTAAAAATAAATTAAAATATAACAGCGTTTAAATAAAGAACAAATATTACTTTTCTTTCAAAGTGTGATATCAGGAACATAAGAATCACTGTATTTAAGCGTCTTTTTGGGATAATAAAAGGTATTGGAAAAGTTGGGATTTGAATGAGGAGAGGGAAGCAGCATGGCGGATATGAGTAGGTAGAGAATTCCAGAAAATAGAGGAGCGGACCAGGAAGGAACGATCAAAAGTTTTAGTTCTATGGGTAGGAAAGTAAAGTTCGGAATGGCACGATCTTGTTTCAAGAGTGTGGACTGAAGATGTAAACTGTAGGAGACTGTGAATGTATGGAGGGTGTTGGGATCTAATGATTTGGTAAAGGTATGATCCTAGGAAATATTGTCTGCGGATTGGGGGAAGGAGCCACTTTAACTCGCCGTAAAAATGGGTTACATGAGACCTCTTCGGAGTGCAGAGGACAAATGCATACTATTAGTTATGCATACTATTAAATTACTAATAAATCTCTTTTAAAAAGTTTTAAAAGTAATTTCTTTCTAACGAGTCGAATTTAAAAGCTACAGCTGTTTAAATGCAGGTCAGTTATGCTAAACGTACCCTAAAGATAGTGTAAGTTAAACATGGGTATGAGGCAAATTCAGCACTTAAATAGTTAAGCTAAATTATGGGCTTAATGTTAACTGGAGATGAAATAAAATTTCTGTTTGAAAACCAACTTTTCTTTACAGTGTTGTATGACAAAACTAAGAGTGTTTGTTTCGGTGGCGCGACAGACCGTGTAGGCCTTTGACTCGAGGTGGAATCTACTGGACGCATACACTTGCTTTACTCGATATTTTATAGGGTAGGGTTGGCTGAAAGGTCTCGAATTATCAGAGGAGAGGCTGTGATTGAATCTCTATTTCAAACGCTTGACAAAGCTCTTCTGTGACTGGTATTCGAATTCACAACCTTTGGCGTAGGAGACTAACGAGCTAGCCATTCAGCCACGGGATCCCCACAAAACTAAGAGTGTATTTTATCATATTCTTCGAGCAATAAACTTAGGTTCAACTTTAGGATTAGATTAAGTTCTTAGATCGAGTATTAAGATCAGACCTGAATATATATGTAGTTATAAATGTAGCTTATATTATAAAATAAAATATTACCAAGAAGCATAGAAACTATAGCTCAACTAACCCAACGTAGAATTTTTAAATATAAGCTAGGTTGGAAAAAAAAGGTTAGATTTATATCAAGAACCTTTATACATATCGAAAGTAGAAGAAATTTATGGATGCTTAAAACCTACCCGATTGAAAACGTATAACACGTGATTATTACAGACGAAATATTCCGGTCCAAAATTATTTTAATTTTTGGATACAAAATAAACATTACGCGCGTGTAATTCGCTCACCCGAAAAGTCGCCTCGGGAGGTCGCGCAATAGTTTTCTCCGGCTATTCCTTTCCGCTATTTGATGCCTTCACGTTTCCAACTTGCTCTTGTGCTCAACTAGCTCCGCCCTACTCTACTGTTTTGAATTTTCTGACAAATTAGGCCAAGAATTAAAATGAATAAGAATACGAAATATACAAGGATTCTATCCACCTAAAGATACAAGAAACCAGATGTTTCAAGAGTGGTAAGGGCCGTAGCTGACGATGAAGATATGGAGGAACATACAAAGAAAGAGTGAGCTGTCTTAAGTCGCAATTAGTCTCTTTGAGGGCCAGCAAACCAAACCGACACGCGCTGCTTCTCAAAGGGGCGTCTAATTCTAAGGACACCTCATCTTCACCTTTGGTAAAAATACTCCTCTTTTTTATATTTCCTTTTCTCCTTTGCTGCATTATTCTCTTAAATTTCCACATGCTTCACGAAAAAAAAAATGAATTATATGAGTTGGAGAAGTTAGTTGGGAGTACTAACAGTCATAAAAACAAATTAACACTAATAAGACAAACTTATTATATCTGATTACCGACGTTACGGTCTAAATTTCAAACCTTCATTAGGTTTGGCTCGGTGAAATAATTTAAAAGAAAAAAAATAACTAAGAGAAAATGGCCAAAATAATTTTTTAAATATTTTTTTTATGAACATAGGAATAGAAATATAGATTTATAATATGGAAAGTAATTAGAATTTAGAAAGATAAATCATCTCATGTTTAAAATTGTATAAGGTAATTTAAAATTATTAGAAGCGGATAAAATTAAGTTGTTGCTGTAGATAATAGCTTCTATTATTAGATTATTTGAGTTCAAACAGGTCTAATTTTTTTACACTCTTGAATTATATACCTACTCATATCCGCCATGCTTCTTCTCTATCATTATTCAAGTGTACCCCCTAACAGGCCCAACAAGGATATTTCAAATAATATCAACTTCGATGAAAAATATAATATATGTTCATATTTAACTTAGTTAATAAAATAAATTAACTACTCTACTCTTCATCATCTATATGCATGAAATAATAAAGATTTGCAAGAGAAGAACAGCAAGAGCGGTGATTGGTCATTGGAATATGAGAACCATACTGGCACAAGTAATGGTGTATGCCGATGACATTGTCCTTATTACTGACTCTAGCGTTAAGCTCCAACAAGCCCTAATAGAGTGGGAAGCAGAATTAGGACGGAAAGGTATGATTATTAATGCCAGAAAAAGCAAAATCTTACAAGTGGGATGACAGCCCGAACAAATCCACATTATGTGCAACGACGAGGAGCTAGAAGTGGTAAATGAGATCTACATTGGAACTGTGATAAGCGGAAATGGAAAAATACAATCCGAAGCATCCCAGGATAGGAAAAGTAAAAAATATTTACTATTCCATCAGCAACACAGTAGTAGGAAAGAGAGAGGTTAAAAAAGATGTCAAGCTCCACATATTTAAGGCCGTATACATGCCTGTTCTACTATACGGAGCAGAGAGCTGGGTACTCCCGGACAACAAATGGAGCCGTATAACAGCGGCAGAAATGAAATACCTGCGCAGAGTGGCTTCCAAAACCCGCAGGGATAGGATCAGGAATGAAACAATAAGGGAAGAATTAAACATTCCTGCAATGAAGGAGACCCTGGAGAAGAGACAGTTGGGGTGGTACGGGCATGTATGTAGGATGAGCCAGGTTGTGACCCACGCAAATTTATGGAGGCAAAACCAGTTGGCACCAGACCTAGAGGAAGGCCTAGGCTTAGCTACGATGGCTACATTACTATGTTGGGGCAAGCGAGAGGCAAGACACTGCAGGAGAAGAAGACTCTTGCAGGAGACAGAGAGAGATGGAGATCCTGGGTTGGACTATCTCCACGCTGCAAGGCACAAGGAGAGAGCTAAAGAAGGAGAGAAGAAGAATAAAATAATTTTTAGTTTTGTCCGACTCATTTATTTATCAGAAGTTATTTTTTTTTTTTACTCTTTTGTAGTATTTTATACTTTAATCCTTTTTTTTTTGTTTTCTCTTTTTCTTCTTATATCATATTAAGCAAGAATTAATTATAATTCTTTGATCTTTTGGCCAGACACATTGTATCTCTTAATTCTACATATCAGTTGATTCAGTTATTTTCCCGGAATAAATTTTTTTTTATGTTCTACTTAAGCTTATTCGACAAGTGTAAATATAATTTTATTCACACTCGAACCCGTTAATTCCTGTTGTTTACATTCGGTTCTTTGGTGTTGTTAAGTCCTAGGTGAGGTCGTTAACAGTTCGCCTACGTAAATAGTCAAGAACAAAGCGATAGCCCGGCCTATTTGGTCAGTCCTTTGAAACTCTGACTTTATCTGTCAGCGAGTTGCCCGTTCCAAATAGATTCCTTTCTAATTAACTACACTACAAACTCCATGCTTCTTGACGATTAAGACTTAATTTTCATCTTATAATTATAATCAGCTTGCATTATGTTAGTAATCATTCAATCAGAATTCATAATTTTTACTTTACTATTAGTTTTACTTTTCTGGAGATATTATTAGGATTTTTTATGAGTTAAAACGCAGAAAGTTTATTTATAAGACATGGGATTTAGGAATCTTAAGGTTTCTTCTAGGTTTTGATGTCCATTATCTTCTTCATGTCGAAAACAACGGTTCGATTAACTACAGGTACAACTCGTTGGGTTTGACTGAAGGGCCATAAATCGGTTGTAAAAGAAGAAGATAAATAAATTTGTTTAATTTTCAATTGATAAATTTGATATATTTAGTTGCGTTTAATTTTTTACCTAATTTAATTTATTTATTTTTTCTTTGTATGTTTAATCTTAACGTATCTTTGTACTTATTTCATTTATAACCAGTTCTCCTAAAATGCAACAGCTGATTTTCCCGGAAATATCGTAACTTTAATAACGTAAGAAGAAAATCTCTTCTTCTCCCTCCACCTATTCATAGTTAACTTTGCTCCTACCCATCATCCTCGCTGGACTGACACCTGGTTGGACGTTTACGTTATAGATACAGCAGAGAACCTTCTCTCCTCCTCCTAATTACCGGTTCCATTCTTGTCATCCCACGATTTAATCCAAATATTCTACAATATCTATACTCCAGCAATCCTCCTAAAACTATAGCATTCCGTAACCTTGACGCCCTCTCCCGTGAAACCATTCTACCAGATCTTGAGTCCTGAATTATGAAGAAATTTACTTCACCTCGTCCATTGACTGTATGGTAGATATCCTCCCCTCAAATCTACTCAGGATCCTAGATATCCATGCTCCTCTCAAAATCTGCACCTCTCGTCGCCGTCCTGCTCCATGTTGTGTCAAGAAAGAAAGCTGACCATATAGGATTTGGATTCAAGTCTTGACGGTCATTTGGAAAAAAAAAAAAAAAAAAAAAAAAAGAAAGAAAAGATCTTCAAAAGAGACGTGAGGCTGCCCGAAGATGCTAAGACGCACAAGACTAGAGGATGACTACCAAGCGTTCAGGGTACTCCGTAACTTAACACAATCAAGAGTCAGACAAGCGAAATCTAATTATTTCCACGAAGCCCTTTCCTCTATCCCCGATCCTAAGTCTAAATGGCAACTCCTTCGAAAACTCTCTCTCTGTAAATCCACTACCTCTTCAGACATTCCAGTCTCACCTGAAGAATTGAACTCCCACTTTCTATCTTCGTCCTCTTACAATTCATCATCACCATCTTCCCAGCATCTCTTGAAGAAAAGATCTAAAAAGAGACGTGAGGCTGCCCGAAGACCCTATAGACGCACAAGACTAAAGGATGATACAAGCGTTCAGGTACTCCGCAACTTAACACAATCAAGAGTCAGACAAGCGAAATCTAATTATTTCACAAGCCTTTCCTCTATCCCGATCTAGGTCTAAATGGCAACTCCTTCGAAAAACTCTCTCCTGTAAAATCCACTACCTCTTCAGACATTCCAGTCTCACCTGAAGAATTGAACTCCCACTTTCTATCTTCGTCCTCTTACAATTCATCATCACCATCTTCCCAGCATCTCTCAGTTCCATCCTTTAACTCTGAAAACTTCTTCTTCTCTGACTTAATCACCTCAATTATGAAATCTCACACAAACTCCCATTGGCTTTGACGGAATCCCTGTTAAACTACTAAAACTGTGGCTCCCAGAAATTTTACCAGTGCTCCTTTTCATCTAAAATTTTTCTCTGCAAAATTCAGTATTTCCTACCTCATGGAAAAAAGCCAGAATCCATACTATTTACAAAAATCCCCAATCCTACAACTCCTAAAGACTTCCGCCCGGTCTCCTTCTCATCTAATCTCTCTAAATCTTTAGAAAGATTAGTACAATCCCAAATGTCAAAATTCCTTGAAGAATCCAAATCAATCAATCCTTCCTGACCATGCCCAAGCAGTTCACATTCCCAACAAACCTTTATCTTCTTTTCTTACCGTTTCTTCAGGGGTGGCCCAGGGTTCAAGTGTTTCTCCTATCCTTTTCAATACCTTCATAAATGATCTTCCTAATTCAATCCTCTACTGCTCCTACCACTCTCCTCTACCACTGCTCCTATATGCCGATGACGTTCTTAGATTTACCTATCCTTTCCTCCCTCTGAGTAATTAGCCGCGTTTACCAGTATTCAAAAGACCTAGACAGGATTTGCTATTGTGCGAATCAGAACGAACTAAGGTTAAACGCCGCGAAAACTCAGGCAATCATCATTAGATCCATTTCCCTCCTTATATCTATTCCCTCTCTTCCTACCTTATTTCTGACGCCCATCTTATCACATTCAGTTCCTCTGTAAAAATTAAGGCATCCATACTGACCAAACTTTATCCGGGAAACCACATGTGGCCCAAATCTCCCGAAGGTCAATCAGTACTCTTAAACTATTCCATCGTTCCCGCCATATCCTCCCATATCCCACTCGTAAGCTCCTTGTATCCTCTCTAATTTTCCCTAGGTTTGATTATGGATGTATGATATATGGTGGCCTCTCGATGATACTTGAGAAACGATTAAAGTTAATTATGAACTGTTTTTTAAAATTTGTCTTTGGCACATCGAGACGGTCTCATGTATCTCATCTTTATACCGAGTCAAAATGGCTCTCTCCTCTTACCCGTAGGCAATATTTCCTTGGATCTTTACTATACCAAACCATCAATTCATAACACCCTCCATATATTTACAAACTCCTACAGTTCAAACCCTCAATTCACCCACTAGAGACTAGATCTCGTTTATCCAACCTTTATATCCCTTCCCACAGAACAAAAAAATACGAATGCTCCTTTCTGGCCCGGTCTACTATTTTCTGGAATTCCCTTCCATCAAACATCCATCATGCTCCTTCCCTTTCTACATTTTAATTACTTCTTTTCCAGCACCTTCTAGCATTCCAAAAGACACTGCCTGACAATTAAATAATTTTTGTTTGATTGTATTTAATTTTTTTTTCCTTTGGTTCAATCATTCCAGTATTCGTTAAGATTTTTATATTGTTATTTTCTCACTAGAAGATTTCATTTCTTATAATTGTATTTTTTATTTATATTTTAATTGTTTATCTTTCATTAATTCTTGGTCAGATATAGATCCTTTATTATTTCGTAGCTAATGTTATTTTAAGAATACTGAGTACTAGAACTATGTTACGAATTATTTTTGTTTTATTATTTTTTTTTCATTCTTTTTTATTTGCATTCTGTTAAGAATCCATATATTTCTCATTTTTTTCCAACATAATTAGCTTCGGAAGATTGTTTTATTTTATTTATTTTGTGCAGTATAAAAATTCATCAATTATTGTAAATAGTAGTTAATTTTGTTCATCTTTTCTGTTGGTCAGACATATTGTATTTTTAAACTGTGCAAACCTGCTATTCTAAAGAGATCCAGTCCCAGAATAAAAATTATTTTCTATCTATCTAAATTTTCTCAAAATTTTTCCGCCAATGGGAATCATATTCCTCAATCAAAAAGTTCTGAACAGAAATGGGTTAATTTTTGTTTCGTTCTATAGTAAAAATAGGTCATTTAAGTGTGTATTGTCATATTTTTTTGAAAATAAAGATTGTGCTGTTAATTAGCATTTAACTTAGTGTTGAATGATATTTGATAATATGAAATTATTGATGTAAAAAATGTGAAAAAAAATTACTAGAATGAAACAAAATATCATTTAATTCATCAGTACAGTGTGTAAAGGAAAAATCCAATTTTTCGTATTGTTAGTAAAATTTAGCAATTCTCTCTGTCTATCTTACATAATTTTCCCACATTTCTCGATTACTCTGTGAAGTTTAGCGGACCCCGAGTTAGTTTGTAACGAAACTCTTTACCAAGTTCCCATGAGAGTGCCGCGAACTGTTGGCGTGTCACTAAGTAGATTTATGACCCCAAAGTGTAGCCGGGAAGGCGTTAATGTGAATTAGAACAAATTACAAAAGGGCACATACAAGAAGAGCCCGACCGTGAGAGTTGGTATTCGCCGCGCCGTGGTCCCGGGGCTGCCTTAATTGTGCCCCCACCGCGGTGCAGTTTGCCAAATTGCTTTTTCCATTCTGGGTCGAAAAGAAACTTAATTATTCCAGCGGTGGCAAGAAGACGGAGTGGGCATTAGGCGGAAGATTGCTCCGGCTTCGGAATGCCAGGAGCACTTCACGGGTAAATAAAGGTGGGACAGGGCACCGTAATCATCGCCTCAGGTGATCTCCTTAATAATGCAACCCTGAGGCAGGTGAGATTAATGTACCTGAATATTTCAACGGTTAGGATTTCCCCATGTTTTTTATGTCGGTGGCATCTGTGAGGAACATGAGGAAATGGTCCTGGATCTGTGTACATATATCTCTGGGGAGGAGGGGGGATTTGCGCACTCGGTCTATTATTCAGATACGATGAATGTGCGATTTGGGTCCATTAAACAACTGGAGACCAGGAGCATAAGTTAACACTTCATGCGTGTGCCTTATAGCTAAGGCATGAGGCAGTAAGCTCCTTACTAAAACAGATGGCTGTTTTCCTAACCAGGTTTATTTATATATTTATAATAGTCTTCTGAGAAAACATTTTTTATTAAAAACGTTTTCCTTTTACGTGTTTTTTTCCCTCATTAACAACATTCTATTAATATTTTAAACAAATTATTTTATTTATTTAAAGATTTTTGACCGTATAATGAAATTTGCTATCTGCTTACGCTATAAGAAAATATGTTAACAAGTCATATGGAAGTGCAAAGCTACATTAGATACTATAAAATATAATGAAAAAAAAAACGACTGCCAACAACAAAACAACGCCCTTCTGGGCGGATTATAAGGGTTTGTGGTAGTGGATTGGTGGGATTTGAAATTTGAATTTAGTACTAGTCTATCATTAAATTTATTGCGATCTGTGGCAGTTGCAATGAAGAATGGAATGTCCAGGTCAGTATGTATGTAGTGTCTCGTTAGATACATAAAAAAGGCATTTACAATTTTCCTATGTAATTTTGATTGAAATAATTGGATAATTTTGATGTTTGACTT
The DNA here is from genome assembly GCA_023052935.1 of Piezodorus guildinii. NCBI lineage: Eukaryota > Metazoa > Arthropoda > Insecta > Hemiptera > Pentatomidae > Piezodorus > Piezodorus guildinii. The sequence continues at coordinate 74,854,727 of CM041297.1, read as the reverse complement.
CTTTCGATTACTAGACAAACGTTCCAAATTATCATTGACAAATAAATTAAATATTTATAAAGTACTGATAAATCTTATTTTGGTACTGGTATTTCTGCGTGAACTTTAAGTAGATATATTAAAGTATATTTCTTCTAAAAACCACAGATAACATCAAAAAACTCAAAATGGTATTGTTTCAAACTTTTTTGTTCTACCTTAGGTCTAGTATCTGCTTCCACAATATGACTAGACATTTACGAGTCACCCTGTGTATAAAATGACGTCTTGATATTTTGCGAACTCAATGTAAATCAAAATTTTGCGAACGCGACGCACTTTGATACGGTTTTCAGTATCATTTAGGGCCTTTTTTTCCCTGAAAGTTTATAAGTAAAATAAATTGCAATTAAGTTTTTCTTTGTAAAGGAAAATTAAATTTCCTTTAATAAAGTAATTAAAAATGTATCCCCTTAATGTGTTTAGTAATACAGATTTGTAATACATCGTTGAAAAGTGCAAGATTTATAAAGGTTAATATACAATAAAATTAGTCGTACAAGTTATTAGAAAGTTGTTAAAGTAAGCCCATAGAATTGTAAACATCTGTTAAATTTAATGTTGTGATGAGAATGGGTATAGTGATTCAGTGTTGCCACCGTTAGTATTCTACAGTTGTTGCTTATAATACTCCTTTATAGAATACTCAAGATTTTAGATAAAACATTTCGTAACAAATTAAATAATTGAGTTGTTTATGAAAAAGTTGTTATATACATACACTAATATTGTTATTAATTATTTCTAATTTTAGATCATTTCATAAACTGCTCCACTGTAAACTAAATGGGACTTCCATAAAGACATTTTTAAATGTCTTTTATATAGTCTTTTTGAAATATAAAAAAGTAATAAGGCGAATAAAATAGGAAACATAATAACCAAACAAACTAAACTAATTTCGATTTATTAACCAATGTATGTTACTGATTTCAGCCGATAATGAAATATAATAATGAATAGACATTATAAAATAAACATATTTTCTTGCTAGGTGCTCTTTTCGTTATCTATAACTCAGTGTTCCAAAGTGATTAACTCTTAATTAAGCAAACGGTTTTTTTTTTAAACATAAATGACCCTACATTTTAATAATTAAAATAAAAAGTTAAAAGGAAAGGCACTGCCCTAGGTCTTTGTCGTCTGCTGGATTAGGACTAGACTAATTTAATAACATGTTTTCATATATTCCCTCGTTTTAAAATAATAAGACCCCTAAAACATTATTTTCAAATTTGTATGGCATCAGCTTAGTGGTAATGTAATTGTCTTGAATAACTTTTGAAGTTTAATTTTTATCAATATTTTTGTTTGTTTATTTAACGTCACTTTATGCTACTATGACTAATCGGACGATGCTACAGTGGGAGTCCTAAATTTTGCCTATCAAAGTTTTATTAGGATAGGAATCATTAACGAGTACCTGACATCGCACAGGCTCGGGACTTTCTTTTAACGTCCCTCCGAAGGACGGCATAACTAAGGATTTTTTACTCCCATTCAATATTTTTGTTTAATTATATATGGTTTTTTCTTCATTTTGTATTTTAGGTCTTTTATAGTCAAATTCGTGGTTAAGTTGCGTACTTGGCTGAAGTACTAGTCTGATGCATTAGTATTTAAATTTTTCTTATTATTACAGTAATGATTTTGTGTTTAATCCTTTTAACTTTATTGGAAGTTTCACTGATATAGATTTTTTCACAGTACACTAAATTGAATCGCCGTTTTTTATTTTACATAAAACTGTTGTTTTTTTTTTTTGTTTTTTTTGAAGAATTAAAAACAAGCCTAGGTTTTTTTTTCAATCCCAGTTATAATAGCTAATCTCCAATTAAAATAATAAAAATATAATTTAATTACATATACATTTTTTTTTTCCCTAGCGCCTTATTTTCATTTTTCTGAACAAGTAGTTTATCTTTGAGGATTCTCCTTTTTTTTTTTTCTAATAAGCTTTTAAAGGAACTCTGTCAGTATCATAATTTTTCTTTTTATCCGATTTCTAATTTCTAATTAAATTACATTCTGGTTTATGTTGGACTCGCGAAACGAAAGCGGGTTGGCCGAGTGGCCGAACTGGCATTGCTGTGAACGTGCATTGCCCAACAACCTGATAACCAAAAACTAGGGATAAAATAATTACAAGTTCATGTCTCTGTGTCGGAGGGAGGAGAGGGGGAGGGCTTTTAACTCTTCAGAAATCCTCTTTCCTCACCTCCTAGCCCAAGGCACACGCGTATAGGCTAAAAAAGGGAGGTATGGTTGAAAAAAAAAGTTACAAAAAAATAAATAAAATTTAACTGATATAAAGTTTCGGCCACCATTGGGGTATTCCAGAAGGTATGAGCTTACTATATATGGAGTCGTTGATGTGTAACAAGGATGGGGAAAACTTGTTGCTTCTCTTATTCAAGAAATCAGCAATTTTTTTTTGTTTACAATTCCTCATAGACTCTTGCTGTTCTAGCTCTGGAATAACGACTCTCTAATAATTTTTGTTAATAACAGATTGCAAACATTTTATGGTAGATTTATAAAAAAAAAAAAAAAAAAAAAAAAAAAAAAGCTTTAGTCAGGGGCTTAGACTTATAGAATAAAGTAAATGATTAATTTGGTGCAAGTCAGAAGTAAGCCATAAATTTTAAATTCCTGTATAAATGAATTCCTAGATTTATAATACTTTTTGATAATTTGATTGACTAGTTAAGAATTTTTATATATATATATATATATATATATATATATATATATATATATATATATATATATATATATATATATATATACTGTTATGTTTTTGACCAGCTGCTTTTCTAAGGCAACGGTACCTTCAAAAACTAGATTAGTTGATATCTTTAATTGATATATGTATTAATATTACTGAAATCATTGGATTTCCTTTCCAAAGGTATCGTGTCTACCTATCCAACAAGTAGGTGGCATGCAGGTTAAGATCAAATTAAACAAGTTTTAATAATTTATATTATTATTTTAAAACAACTTATACACATACATAATCTATTCAAACTATGCCTGAAAATACTGAGGGACATTACAGTTAACTTTGCCATACAATATTACGTACAGAGAAATACCTTTAAAATACTTAGTCGGCTGGCGAAGATGGAACCAGACTTAGGCGCCCCTTCTAGGCTTCATCCTCCAGCTGACCCCCGATGGACCCCTCCTCTTCTTGTAGACGGAACCCGACTCTCCTCTTACTGGACATCAACTCCAGTGGCTGGAATAAGACTGGCCTTTTCTCCTTTTAAAATCGCACCCTCCTCACCTTACTCGCTCTTATTTCCAAAATTACTCTTTTTTGGAAACTGCTGATCAGCTGTCAGACAAAGAAAGGCGGGGCTGATATGGGAAGTACCTCTGGGGTCTAGAAAGTTTCTCGAGGTATCGCTGGAGGGGTGGAGGGAGGGGGAGGTATGGATTTAGGCAAACGCCTTTTGATATTTTGCCCACAAAGGCTTTGTAACATTTACTTGGTTAATATTAAAATTATTTAATAATGAGCTTACTCCCCATTATTCTCAATACATAACTAATACTTATTATGGTTGTTCGTGAAAGAATAAAGATAACCTCAAGGGACATATTGATAAATCAAACATAATCACCTATTGGAATTAAAATACCTCAAAAGGAAGTGAAACTTTTGTGGCTTCACATGTTTTACGAATGCTTTTGTTACAAAAATTAGAAGAACAAAACAACAACAACAACAAATAATCGATTGGGTCGTTCATTAAAACAACACAAAAGAACAGATTAAATACAATAATATCCTTTATAAGCTATACTGTATTATGTTAAACAAACGAAAAATTAAGATCAAAGCATTACTATTGAAAACGTAAATCAGTGTTGTCAACAATATTTATTAATTCTAAGTATTAACGGAGGGAATAATACGATATATGAAAAGATCAAAGGGAATAAAATACTTTATGTTGTCTCTTCAGCCGCAGGATATTATGTAATAAATTAAAATTTCAATAATGCACATCATTCAACGGTACCTACATTTATAAATACTCTTATTAAACATTCCTGCATGTTTTTAAAATTGTGAATCACACGTTCACCCTGCGTAAAACGTTAATTATTTAGAGTCAGTAATATTTTATACACTGATACATTAGGTACATTTATATTTTAATACCTGATCTGTTTGTATACAAAGGGCCTAGCCGGATAAGCATGTGAAATCTGCCCCCGCGTGTATTAGAACCAAATTTATACCATTGAGTCACAACTATGAGAAACAACCTTACGCAAATTTTTAGCCCCTTAGTCCAAACGGGAGGGAAGTTATGGAGGGGGGAAGAAAAAACAAAATAATTTGTTTTCTCCTGAACAGCTCAACCGATTTGCACGAAAAAAAATATATGTTATGCACTTTACAAATAGGTTTCAAAAATATTTTTTAAATATTTTTTCCACGAAAATGCTGGTCAAAAAAAAATTTTGAATTTTTCAAAAAAATATTTTCCACTTATGATGGTTTTGTACACCTCCAGTTTTTCGTTACTTTATTTCATTGGAAGGTCCTCCATAACATATATTTTTTTCAATTTTATTGCAAGTGTACCCCACGGTGAAAAATAAAAAAAAACAATTTTTTCTCCTGAACCGATCAACCGAATTTCACGAAAAAAATATATGTTAATGGTTTACTAAAAGAGTTTCAAAAAACATTTTTTACATTTTTTTTATTTTGAAAACGTGTGTCAAAATTTTTATTTTTTAAATTTTTTAAAAAAATTATTTTGAATTGGTACACCAACAATTTTTTGCTAATTTAATTCATTAGAGGATCCTGCACAATATATATATTTTTTCAAATTGATCTAAAATGTACCCAATAATGAAAAATAAAAAAAAGCAGCATTTTTTCAGCTCTCTGAGTAGTAGCTGGTCACGCATTAAGAGTAGGGATAGACCTGTAGGATCGTAATTTCATTAGAGATTACTTACACACTATGCACATACATACTATTAATTATACCTATTGTTGTAAATATCTCATGTTGGATGGAATATATTTATTTGTTTACTTTTTTTTTTGGATAACTACTACATAGCACTCACTATATGCTATATTTATATTAAACATAACTACAATGATTTTTTAATATATATTTTTTCATATTATTATATGTTAATCTAAAAAGCTATGATGTCAGACTTGCATAGAATTTTGGAGGTAAAAAACACTATCTTCGTTAACGAGTGAAATTATTCCGTTTTTTACAAACATTAAAAATTATTTATTCTTTAAATATTGCCTATCTATCTAAATAACCTGAAGTAGCAAAAAATACTGGTATTTTTATTTATTTTTTGAACGATCATTCCACACATCATCATAATTTTATAGACTAACATTTTAACTGGTTTTACAGTTTTATCTTAATGTTATAAAAAATGTTTCGTAGTTTCTTTTTTGAATTCTTATATAAATAGAGCACATAGTGTTATGTTGTTATATAAAAAAAGAAATAAAACAAAAAAAAAAAAAAAAAAATCTAATATAAATTACAGTATTTTTCGCTAATTCCGGATATTTACATAGACAGTTAATATTTAAAGAATAAATAATTTTTAATGTTCGTGAAAAACCGAATAGTTCATCTGGGAGACGAAGATACTGACTTTTTCTTGAACATTTCATGCTGTCAAGTCTGTCATCAAAACTTTTTTGATTAACATATAATAATATGAAAAATATATATTAAAAAATCTTTGTAGTTATGTTTAATATAAATATAGCATATAGTGCTATGTAGTAGTTTTCCAAGTCAAAAAAGTAAACAAATAAATATATTCCATCCAACATGAGATATTTATAATAATAGGTATAATTAATAGTATGTATGTGCATAGTGTGTAAGTAATCTCTAATGAAATTACGATCCTACAGGTCTATCCCTACTCTTAATGCGTGACCAGCTACTACTCAGAGAGCTGAAAAAATGCTGCTTTTTTTTTATTTTTCATTATTGGGTACATTTTAGATCAACTTGAAAAAATATATATATTGTGCAGGATCCTCTAATGAATTAAATTAGCAAAAAATTGTTGGTGTACCAATTCAAAATAATTTTTTTTTTAAATTTAAAAATTAAAAATAAAAATTTTGACACACGTTTTCAAAATAAAAAAAATGTAAAAAATGTTTTTTGAAACTCTTTTAGTAAACCATTAACAATATTTTTTTCGTGAAATTCGGTTGATCGGTTCAGGAGAAAAAATTGTTTTTTTTATTTTTCACCGTGGGGTACACTTGCAATAAAATTGAAAAAAATATATGTTATGGAGGACCTTCCAATGAAATAAAGTAACGAAAAATTGGAGGTGTACCAAATCATTATAAGTAGAAAATATATTTTTGAAAAATTCAAAATTTTTTTTTGACCAGCATTTTCGTGGAAAAAATATTTAAAAAATATTTTTTGAAACCTATTTGTAAAGTGCATAACATATATTTTTTTTCGTGCAAATAGGTTGAGCTGTTTAGGAGAAAACAATTTTTTTTGTTTTTTCTTCCCCCCTCCATAACTTCCCTCCCGTTAGGATTAAGGGGCTAAAAATTTGCGTGAGGTTGTTTCTCATAGTTGCGACTCAATGGTATAAATTTGGTTCTAATACACGCGGGGGCAGATTTCACATGCTTATCCGGCTAGGCCCTTTGTAAGATAGAAGTAAATGATCCAGAACTTTCAAAGATGTTGAAGAGCGCATCATTATGTCATTAATAGTGAACTTAAAAACCCATATAGTTTCTCAAACTACTGATTATTACAAACAAACAAGAAACAATTGATGAGATTTTATACAAACTTTTGTTTTATTATTTTAAATAATGAATCTTTGTAATCTACCAACAAAAAAATTACCCCATCTCCCCTTAAAAATATAAGGGCTTACGTTTCAAAATTCCTAAAACTCCAATTAATTTTTTTTTTATATAGAATCAGTAAAGCATGATAAAAAAAAAACCCTTGAATCTCGGCCTTATATACGCTTGTAATTCCGTTATTTTCGAAGATGGAGAAAATGTTTACTGGTGCTTTTCAACTAAAAAAACGCGAATAATTATAAGAAATTAATTACCCTAATACATAATTCGGTATAGAATCCTCGAGATGCGTAGAACCCGAATAACGAATAAAAAATAACCGTTTAAATAAATGCTATTTCATAGAAAATAATATTTTCTACAAAATGAAAAATAAAATGTTGAAATCGGTCTAGAAATAGCAGAGATATATAGCGTTTTGAAATTAGGAGTGGTGATATGCCATTTTCCTTTGAATTGTTTATTTCTTTACATATTACTTGATTGCCTATAATCAGCTACATAAACAGTTATACCATAATATAGTTATTTGAAAATAATAAACTATTGCGTAATAATTTGCAGCATTTTTTCATATATTTAATTTAAATTTAATTATAATTTAAGATAGTGAGAAAGTCTGTAGATAACACTCTGTCATCTTGAGGAATTGATCTTTGAACCGAGTAAATCTTTGCCACAGAGGGTAGATGAACCAGGCGTTTACTAATTAGCAGACGGTAGGGAGAGAGGTTGGGCCGTTATATGTTCTGCCCATCACCTGCAGTAATCGGCTCATCGAATCGCCCCTTCTGATTGGCTACCGCCATAATTGCTATTGCTACACACCAGGCAGTTGATGCAATGGAATCTCCCTCTGGGTCAATAATTTCTTCCTGGTTTAAGAACTGCCGAGCTTAGATGAAAAGTTTATTTCATAATCTGTAGAAGATATAATTGAACATGGCTCGTTTGTGATACACCTTCTTGGAGTTCTAGGACGCCTTTACCTCGAATTCAGTCATGTCGTGTATAAATTTGGAATGTTGTTTTACTTTACTGTTAGCAGACATGGCAGAGAAGTTTGGTTGTTAGTAAGCATTTGCTAGTCTGCAAAGTTTTGTTCACCAAATCCCAAAATAACTCGGAAGAAACAATCCTAGTTTCTAAGTAGTTCTAAATATTAATATAAATGTTTCCATCTACACATTATGTAATTCATTTAAGTTTTTCAACATTAACTTGTTTGTTGTTGTTTGTTTTATTCCTATTCATCCCTTTTTACTCAGTCTACTGATGTCCCTCAAGGTAGTATCCTAGGACCCATCCTTTACACTGTCTATACAGCTGATATCCCAACCCATCACAAAACCTGCCTTTCTACCTATGCTGATGACACTTGTGTGTTATCAGTCAATAACTATCCTACTATTGCCTCTCAAACTCCTCAATCCCACATCAGAGACCTTGAGGTATGGTGTCAGAATTGGAGAATCAAAATCAATTCCAACAAAACCCACTAAATTACCTTTATCCATCGTCGAAAACCTATCACATCCTGCCCTACAGTGTGCTTTTATAATATTCCGCTTATCCCGGTTGAACAGCTTCGCTATCTAACACTCCTACTTGACAAACGTTTAACATGGAATCCGCACTCTCGACTAAAACGACAAGAAGCTGCCCGTCCCTTTCGCTTTCTTCAACAATTACTGAACAGACGCTCTAACCTTCCACCTATCTACGAAAGGCTCATGTATATCACCATCATAAAGCCTATCTGGATTTACGGAGCTGAGCTCTACTATGTAAGCTATTCAATGCTTACTATCCAAAATCCTCAATCCATCTTACTTTGTCACGAATAAACTCATGCATAAAGACCTTAATACCCCATATGTTGCTGATTTGGCCCGAACCAGATATCAATCCTTCAATGAAAAACACCACTCCCACTCTAACCAACTAGTTTCAATCCTTGCTTCCTCTTCCATTCCTGACAATCCTCTGAGGCGTCCGAAAAGAAGATGGCCTCGAGATCTTCTAGTTTAGATTACTTAGTACAGTGGTGCCAATGGGCATTTTCTCTTCATGTCTTTTTCATGTATTTCGGTTAGCTAATTTACTTGATGTATTAACTAATACAGTTGTAAATTTCAATAAATGATACTTAAAAAAAACTTTTTAAAAAAAATTGTTAAATTGATAGTAAGCAGGGAGATGGTTAAAAGTAGCGTGCTGAGAGCAACATATTTTTAAACACACACACCTACATAAGGACATAGACCCTTAAGAATAACATTGATGTTACAGTAAATATAGCTCTTCTGGCCAGAATACATAAAATACGTGTAGATTGAATTATTTACAAACTTAATTATTTACATAGGTATAATAGACTTACCAAAAAAAATAAATAAATAAAATGAAAAAAATATATATATACATACACTCACACACACACTCATATACAAATCACAAAGTAATGCTCATAATACTAATGATAATAAGTACAATTGAATGACAAAATAAAAAAAACTAATTTACAAAAAAAAATATATATATTTACATATTTAAAGTAGATTAACAAAAATATATCTATATGTACACACACACTAAATAATGACATAAAAATAATCATAATAATTAAAATAGCATAAGAAAATAAAAACAACAATTTTGTAAAAAAAACAAAATCAAAATAAAGTAAGGATTTAGTTATTATAATGCTTAAATTATATCATCAAATATGAGATTGAAGGTCAGCAAGCGTCTGTGAGGGATAATAGATATATATGTATATATGTATATATATGTGTGTGTGTGTGTGTGTGTGTGTGTGTGTGTTGTGTGTGTGTGTGTGTGTGTGTGTGTGTGTGTGTGTGTGTGTGTATTCGAATTACTAAGATGTTGTTTAATGTAGTTATTGAATAATTCACAATTTTGCCTTTTGAATATGAACATTTCAAGTTGTCATGCCTTGGTATACCCCTTATCATTTCTGATTATGCTTTACCAAGCCCTTGCTGAATGTTTATTATACTCTTCCGTTAACTGTTAATTTAATGGATTTAACTGTTCTTTGCCATGATGTGTACCTCAAAATGTATGTCTGCCATTACCCAGACACGCCTTACATGTTGCATTTGGTGAGTAATAAAAAAAAAAAATTAAATACAAAAAATTAATAAGATGAATTAGTTGTGGCAACTGCTCTAAATGTTATAAGGATCAACAATATTTTATGAGCGGTCACCTATGATATAGTGGCTAGCAAAACAGCCTTTTATGCCCAAAGTATCGGGTTGATACCCAACTGATAACCTTAAGATTTTTTTAAAGGTTTTAAAAACTCCTTTGTTATGCCATCTTTTAAAGAGGGCCTAAAACGGTAGTCTTATTCCTGTGCGATTTCAGGTACTCTTAAAAGATACCTATTCGAGTTAAACCTAGAAAGGAAAAATTTAGGATCGCAACTGTAGCATCGACCTATTAGCCACAGTACCATGTGGTTTCATCAAATAAATAAATTAACAATATATTGTATTTTGAGGATAGTAACGAAAAAATCTATTTCCTCTTCTCCTCATTCTGTTCTAAAATTAGGCTTTTATGCATCCATAATTTAATTTAATATGGTTCATAACACATATTCAATGACATTTCATAAGTTAATAACAGTTCATAACATAATAATAAATATAACATATATTTACATATTGTATACATGTGTTGTTTAAAATGTGCAACTTTTGTTGTCGGCAGCTTTCTGTAAATCCTTCTATATAATAGGGTTTAAAGCATACCATTCTTTCAAAAAACAATTTCCTTCTAGAATGTACAGCCACTGAATATGTAATGCCAGTAACAGATTGGAGAGTATAGGATAATGCGGCGGTGGTAGGTGAGAGGTGGGAGGTGGGAGGTGGCAGGTATTATTGGTGGGATCCCACCACTTTAGTGACGCACCCAATAAACGTCCCTTCTTTACTCTGTCGGCTGGCAGCCTTTATTGTGTTAGTGGCAGCTTTATTTTTCTTCTTCCTTTCACTTTCATCCTCTCAGATTTATTGAAATATTATTTAACATTGTCTGTTCCGTAGCTGATTTAAAGGATAAAATTATAAACTTCAAACATTATCTCTTATTTAACTACTTAGAAAAATATATATAATAAAGTGATATATGCAATAACTAATAGAAACATAATATTTTGACCGCAATATTCAGAATAGCTTATCATATATATTATTTTAACCTTACTCTAATTTTGTTTCTAGAAAACATATTTTAGATGGTTATTTATTGAAATTTACAACTGTAAATTTTAGCATAACTTGTTAGTATGCTAAAATACAATATTCATGAACCATCCCTATAGAGAAACTACCCATACTACCCCGCAGTAAATATCCTTAAGCGAAAGGTCTCGTTGCCGTCTTCTATTTAGATGGGAATTGAAGTATAAGCAAGAATTGAAACTAGTGGGTTTGGGAGGGTATAGGGTTGGTTATGAAAGGAATGGTACCTGGTTTGGGCCAATTCAGCGACAAGAACATCATTTAAATCATTGTGGATAAGTTTATTCATGACTTAGTAAGGTGTATTGAGGATTTTGGGATTTTACGAAGGATTTGGGATTGTAAGGATTGGGTAAGAGAAAAAGTCGGTGGTTTAGTATAGCCCCAAAGCTCAACTTGTATATTCAGATTTGCCTCAAAATAGTCATATAGATGAGTCGTTCTTAGTTGATTGGGATATTTGAACATTAGTCTAGTAAGTATTAAATTAGCCGAAAACGTCTTGATGTTTCGTTCTTTTACAAGGATTTCATGAAAGACGTAACCTTAAAAAAATAAACAAAAGATGTTAATGTTTATGTAAAATAAAGATAATAAATATTACCGGCTAATCGTGCATATCGAACAGAATGTTTAAATACATTATTACGATTTTTTGGTTCTTTTTTTTTTCCAAATTCTGGGTTTGAGAGTGAAATGCTTGAAAAATATTACAAGTGGTGATCATGATAGATGTCAAGTGTGCAGCGGCACCTCTTCATGTCGTGATTACTTTTATGTTATTACGCAAGGAGGTCCCTCATCGAGCTTCTTCTTTTCAACCTTCTAAGAATGTGTTGTGGCCATGTTTTGAATTAGTGGGTTGGTACGTCTTCGTAAGTTGAATTAAATTGTTTATAGTGGGTCCGAATCAGTTCGTTAACTGTAGGACGGTAAACTGTAATGTTGCTGATGGTTTATTGGTTATGGTATTGGAATAGGTGCGCAACTTCTTGGTTATTTGCACCAAATAAATTTATATTAACACACTTATTTTCCTTCTTTTTTTTTCTTTAAAACGTTCAAAATTACACACCTTTTTCTTCCTTAGTTCCCGGAACAGATGACATACTTTGATGAACCTCATTAGTGAACGAATTGTTTCACTAGAGTCCATCAAGCTCTTACTAACCGATCTTGGTAAATTAAATTTATCCATTAGTACTTGGAATTCGGGGCAGTGTTTTATTGAGAGAGGCACTCTACATAAGTCACACATTGTTCCGGGCTGTCTGAGGATGAGATAGAGGGGTCTATATAACTATATATACAATTTAGATAGACTAAATAGTTATATAGTCTTTCTTGAAACCCTGACCTTGGGCATGAAATCCTGTTAAAGGTTAGTACACCACTACACAACATGTGACCCCATTACCTACAGATCCGGTAATCCAATCGTGATTTTATTTTTATTTTTTACTAACATAGCAGTTAAAGACATCAATAGAAAAAACAAACGTTGAAAAGATCTAGAAAAACTTAAAATGGTTCTATAGGAAAATATCTTGCACAGGTGTTGACGTAATGAAAAATAATTATTTTGGGTTTTTTTAATGGAACATTTATCGGGAAAGGTTGCCTACTTCTTCGACAAGGACGAGTAAGCCTCCTAGTAAGGATTTTTCCCTGTAACAGTTACGAATCTGCCATTTATAACATTGTCAGTTGAAAGTCCGATGTGAAGTCTCGCCAGTTTTCTTGCGGCGGTCACTTAGTAATGATGTCTTTCAGGGAGAAGGTGATGGCTTGATTTGTTGTAACTTTGTGTTGTCAACATCTGACCACATCTGTTTCCAGACCTGAGAAATTTTTATTTTTAGATAATACTTGACGTCTTCCTTTAAGTAAGTATTGTGAATTTGGACGTTGGATAATCCAACTTCTTTTGCAGCCCTATCCGGTTCTTCATTGCCATTAATGCCTGGGATGTAATCCTCAAGAACACAAGTTCTGTAATATTGCTAATGTATCAGGGTGATTTAGCAATAGCCATTAACATTTATGACAGATAAATATTTCTAAAGGACAGTTGACATTTTAAAAAATTAAATTGTAGACATTGCAAGGAGTGTCTACAAGTAGAGGTGAAATATTTTACAGTTGATAACAGACATATTCTTCCAACTGATCGTCTCTGAATTCTATAAAAAACAAAATCCAATGATGTCCCGATTTGAATACAGATCAATGCTTTCTGTGAATAATAAATATTACAAGATATTTCCGGATCTCTTTGAATAGAATCTAGCACACTCTTTTAATAGAAACTGACACCAAATTATCGCTTGATAAATAATTCCGAAGAGAACTGAGGTGACAAGCGGATCCATACACCACGCCATTCCTCTGACTGTCAGCTACAAGATAATGGGGGATTGTTAGGAGGGACTTGTTGATAGGATAAGTGTATAATGGTCGCTTCGCCCCTGATAAAAGGTCGATTTGCTAAATCGATTATGTGTCAACTGTAGAAGTTGCCCTTTCATGGCTCGCTTCTGATTGTCCTATTAATAATTCCTTACTTGTCACCACTTCGTTTGGCTTTCTTGTCCGCGTTTAGGGCTTTGAAAGCATTGCTTTTGTATGGGGCAATATACCTATGACGCCAATAAATTAAACAAAAATGAGACTGGTTTTATTAATAATAATTCTGAATGTTTTCAAAGATAAAAAAAAAAAAAAATAGTGCGCGGAACACTACTTCTATTTATTTCTAATAAATCAAAACAAATTTTTAACAGTATTACTAAATTTAGTATATAAATTTCTTTTCAATGGATACATACTCAAATTACCTAAATCTCGAAATCAATTATGAAAATCTGGAGCGCGCAGCTCACAACCTTTACTTGCATTATTTCTTGAAATCAAGTCTGAAATGATCAGGGAAATAAAAAAAATGACAAACTAAAATGGAATCATATTATTCAGACGGGAAAATGTCTTTTACACTAATAAATAAAATAAATTACTATCTACAACAATAAGATAAGTTAATGTGTTGTTCAGTATTCTCCTTGTTTCTCATATATTTATGTCTCTAAAACTTATAATTTTTCTAGTGGTAAATTATTCTATATAATTCTGATTTGATAAAAAAAAAAAAATCAAGCAGGAGATATATTTCTTTAGAATACTCCTATATATAAAACAAAATATTTACGTTTATGGAATTATTTATTTGTATAAATGTCAACGCTTACTAATCCTATTCCATGTGATAAAGTTTATATACTTCTGTAGCAATTCGCTGCTTAGAAATAATTTAATCTTCGATGTCAACATGTGATATTCGTATACTTTTGTTTTACTAGCTTAAACTTAGCTGGTTGGGGCATCATAACTAAGTCCGAAAAAATCCTACGGGGGGTGGGAGACTTCAGCCTTGAAGAAGGACATCCTTTCCTGAAAATCATCAGGCTCAGATAAAAAAACGCCAGAACTCGAGAGCTTCTAGAGAAGACTAATCTTAGCAAATCGACCGTCAATGACCTCTTGAAGGGGAATGAAAAGGTAAAAAGCTTGAAAGTTGGGTTCCACAAACACTAATGACCGCCAAATACCTTATGCTACACTTCTTTGCCGAAACAAAAACGACAATTTCCTGTCCAGAATTGTTACTTGTGATGGCAACCGTTTGCGTTTAGGACAGTAGCTGGACAAAGGAAAAACATCACATTTTCTAAAGTCGCTAACTCGGAAAAAAAAGTGATGGTCGGTATTTGGTGGGATTCATTTGGCTCAATAGCATCTTAATATCTGGGGAAACCGACCAATGCTAAATCGTATTGTGACCATCTTAATTCAATGCATCAGAAACAGGCAATATTGGTCAACTGTTTCACGTCTGTTGGTACTATGTTTGAATTTATCGGTACCTACTCTCCGGATCTCTCGCCTAAAGATTAACAATTTTTTAGATCATTACTTACGTGGAAAAAAAATGGAAATAAAGAAATGTAAAAAGCTTTTTCGGAGTTTATCGATTAGGAAATTATATTCCGATGGAATGGAAAAGTTGTCGGAAATGTATTGGTAGTACTGGAGACTTTTTTTATTAAATAATAATATTTTATAATACTGTTAAAAATCTTTTATTTTTATTTTTAAAACAAAATCCTGCATTTTTTTCCGGGTTAGCCCAACATTTCACGATTTGTAGCTTAGACCATATTTTTTACAAAATCTTTCCCACGATTTATTATATATACATATACGCAATCAGCGTTATATACAATTAGCTCCATCTATAATACTTTTCTTATTAAAAAAAAAATATCTGGAAAGTCAAGTTAGGGAAAATGTTACATTTTTTGGAAAATACCTCTAATACGTGAAATGTAATTTTAAAAAATGATCACATATTTCCCTTTATAATTTATTTCATTTATATCTAAGTTTAACGTTTTAGATTTATCAAAATTTGATATATTTTCACTTGTTTTAAATTAGATTAATTACTTTATTGATTGTTTCGGAGAATATTGTCCAATATTCTTATGGTCCAATAACTTATAAAATATCCATATAAAATATCCAATAACTCGTCTTATATTTATTATAATAATACAGGTTTAAAAATGTATTGATAAATATATCTATATAAGTTAATAATAGTACCAACTTACTACGTTGTAAAAGTAACTGCTGAGATCAAAGGTTAACCACGAGGTTCCTAACTCCGTTTTGAATACCAACAGAGTTAGTGACACCTATGATTGGAAAAGTTGCAACTTATTCAATGATTGCGTTTCAATTTCATGATTAAACGGCTGATGGAGTTTTTGTGGCTGGGCCTACCATGAGCCTGTTCATAGAAGAGTTGAGGAAACTCTGTTAGGCGATAATTGTTTCTCTGCGGTCTTCAACATCAATAGAATTTATAGGCAAGCCTTTTCATATCTGGGTTATATCGAACATAGAGTTTGTCATCTCGATTCATAGGCATGGCTGTTTCTGAGGCCTTGTAAGTTCCATTGATAGGTTTTGAATAATTATCCTTTGCCGTTAATAATTATCCTATACATTTGACGATATAGAACAATATGTGGATTTTTAAGAATCAATGGTTAAGTTCTTTTGGGAGAAGTTGGTTGAGGGAGCATTCAAATAAACACACAATTAAGTATAAACATAATTTATAGGTGCTGAAGTTTCGGCATAAATTATAGGCCTTTTCAGAGCTATAAAAAACTAAAGTCAAAAATATTTGACACAAAAAACTATTGTTTGAGTAGCCATCAAGCGTTTTATTTACGTGCACCTTTTAATTATTTTTAAAGTTTTATTCCTCTACTGGAGGGATACCAAGAAGTAAAGTCATTCCTTTATCAAGTTGTTGGATGGACCCTACAAAGAGCAGAAAAATCTCGACGGACTTGATAACTCTGAGGTTGTGCAGATGACTGGGCTATACATGAAACACTTGTTAGCTGAACTCCATCTCCGAAATATGGGGTTAATAGCCTTAGCTTACAAATTAAACTACCTATTATGTGACATGCAGTTATTTGGCGATGACTGTATTCATATCCTAAGCTTTGTGAACTGATCAATCCTCACATATTTGTCGGATTCACAAAGACAATCCGCCTGTATTAACAGGACAATGGACAGCTCACAAAGATTCTACATGGGGTTGAATTGCAAGATATAAGACCGGATTTGTGTGCAATAATTTAAATTCTGTTAAAGAGACACCTAGCTTATAATAATATTTTTGGAATGTGATGATAATTTTCTTCATTAGAGTTGTTTTGATTCCTGATGATGGGAGAGAGATCCCGAAACGATGATATACTGAAAGAATAAAAAATTATTAAGATTAAAATATATACGACTTTTTATTATTTTTTGTCAGCACTTTTTTTCTATCCTTAAAAAATCATGTTTATTCAAGATCCAAATACTCATTGTTTGAGTTTAATAGTTCTTATATTATTAAAGGTTTGATATTGCGGTTAGAACCTTAATGTAACTACGCCCTAGACAAACTGGGTAGGAGATAAGACAGACAGACCGACTGGCTACGAGAGACGGACAGCTGTGAGGGCGGAGATAAGGACGAACGTGCCCGGAGCGGGCGCACACAGACACCAACACATACACATACACAAGTCAGGACTTACACACACACAGACGCCGACATAGACACACATGAAGGGCATGGCTTCCGAGTTATCTTGCCCTCTTCATCCCTACAGCAGCTCTCATATCGTGAGCTAGTTCTGCCCTTTCCTAATCTCGGCTATATTACTCCTGTCAGCGCGGTTAAGTCCCCAGTATACCCAGGTCAACCGACTTATTAACTTTGTTAAACTTGATTAAATACCTGCTGCTTCATGCTACATAATATATGTTATTTCAACAAAAATAGCTTTTAAAGTATTAGCTAATAATAAAAATATATATATATATATATATATATATATATATATATATATATATATATATAAAATAATACGTGGGCCGTTTGTTTAAAATTATCTGTGAACCCACCTCTATATTTTTATTAACTAATCTAACGCATAAATGAACTTACTTATTCAAAATGCATGAAAATTACTACATAAAATCACCTTTTTTAATTGAAAATTTTTCATTTTGTTTTTCAAGACCTTCTACAATGCATATTATAATTTAGAATTTGTATATTCTTTAATATAGATAATAAGGTTCAAGCAATTCCAAAAAATTCACATTGAATTATAATATTGCAGATCATAAGCCCGTACTCCTACAACCAATAAAGAGTTCCTGGTTCGGTACTTTTTAAGATTCGTATTGTTTCTAGGTCAACGGCCGAGCAAGTTGATGATTGGGCCTAGATTACTCCTTTTTTTTTTTTTTTTTTTTCATCACCCCAATTTAGTTAGATGTTTTGCCAAAATAGTTGCTGAATAATTTTCTTTTACTGTATCCAGATAAATTTTAAGGTACTCTCTTACCCTTTCACATTATATTCTAGAAACGAAACGTTAAATTCTATGAGAGGGTACATAAATCTGTAGGTTAAGATCTTGTTTTTAGGATCTGCACGGAAGAGGTCAAGGTTAAAGGAAGATTTTTTGGGTCCTAAGGATTAGAATCAGAAGCTAGCTACATAGTAGGTATTTTTCACCCTTGACCAGACTACCATTAAGGAACATGTGATGGTCTTGGGAGGCCATAAATAAATCTTACAGAGCTAATAATCTTTAGTATTTTTAGCCATGTCTCGTTATCCCCTGGGAGTCCTCCATTTAGTATCGAACCGTATCGAAATCCGTCGCGTGGTTTAAACAGAGTTAGCGGTAACCAAGATTCATGACACCATTTATTATATATATATATATATATATATATATATATATATATATATATATATAGAGAGAGAGAGAGAGAGAGAGAGAGAGAGAGAGAGAAAGAGTGAGAGATGTACGTTATTCGTTGAATTCGCCGTAGCTATTTCTAAGTGTTTGAGCCAGAATAAATTCTTTACCATAGTAAACTTGCCAGAGTCATTTATTTTAATTACAGAAATTGCAACAGAAGAAACTGAACGAAAGTTTGACCATAAAAAAAAAAAAAAAAAAAAAATACGGATAACTAAAGAAAGGGCGCTTGGAGTGAGAGAGAGCGGGAGAGAGGAGAGATAGAAGAGTGAGAAAAAGCAGGACTAAGAGATAGCCATCCATCAGTTGGCGGCTAAACGAAAAACTTGAACCTACAGCTATTTACAACTCCCACAGCTGCAGTTAAGGCCACTCTGTTGTCTTCTCTATCCCCTTCCCTAGGTTCCTTATCTCTCTCTCTCTCTCTCTCTCTCTCTCTCTCTCACACTCTCTCTCTCTCTCTCTCTCTCTCTCTCTCTCTCTCTCTCTCTCTCTCTCTCTCTCTCTCTCCCTCTCTTTCTCAAGGATAGTAAATAGTATCCTCAAGGAATATATTTTTGAACATTTACACTATAACATTACAACATTATGCCTTCCCACTGTTGTTATACGACGCACTCATGGAATTAGTGCAAAAGAACTCTTGAACAAACCTAACCTTGTCAGGATATAGAATAAAGCAATAATTTATAAATAAAAGCGTTAAATTCTAGAAACAAAGTAACTGTTATATTATGTTATAACTAAACCAAGCCACTCTCAATCACTAGTCTCTTGAAAGATACAGTTAAGAAATGCACTTTGATCATGGCAATCGATTTTCCATTTTTCAACTGAAATATACGACTCATAGTCTTGTGAGTGCAAAAGAAAAATTGTCGACGAAAAATCTTAGAAAGTTAAAATTTAATTTTCAAGACAAGTCTATGATCGGAATGTAACTTTTACATTTTTATTTAAATTGACCTACCAAAGTAATAAATATACCATTTATTTGCCACCTTTTGGCAGTTTCCTATATATATAAAACGGCTATAACGATTTTTATTAAACTCACTATTTCGAAAAAAAATAAAATAAATATTAATGAGCTTTATTATCATGTACGGTAGATTTCATAATAGTTTGACAGGCCTAATGCCCGGAATTTTTCGTTATCTTCCTCTAAAGCAGTGGTTCTCAACTAGTGGTCCGCACACCCCTGGAAGTCTATAGACGATGTCCATGGGGTTCGCGAGATGTCGTTAGGAAATTAATTTCAATTACATTAATGACAAATATTTGATAAGCCTTGGCTTATTACAAAAATCACTATCACATTATACACATACATTAAATTTCATGTTTTATTTTATGAAAAATAGTTGCATTACTATATTTCTAAATTTTAATCAATTTTAGCGTACAGTGGTTTCGTGAATCATAGTTGGTTATTAAAGTCTGGATTTGGCAAATACCATCCGAATTATCATTAACTACTCATTTAATTAGCTTACACTAAATCATTAGTCCATTATTTATAGAACGATTTAGTCCAACTGTAATTTACTAAAAACTTACTGTTGGTCGGATGCATCTTAAAATTAAGACGATGATTTAAATTAGGTGTTATATCCATTTTAGAAAGTATTCAGTATGAACGAATGTTCTTCATCATTTTTTCATGGCAATTTAGAATTGTCTATATAATACATTAATAACTTTTTATATTTAGTTTTTTTTTTTTTATGTTATGAAAGGAAAGTTGTATTATGCTTTGGAACAAAATTAAATATGAACATCGCACTCTTTGGAAAGGTAATTCAAAATCGCTTCTCAAGGACTATATATAGGTATATGTATGTATGTATATGCACTGTTTTTTTTTAGTTTTTTTTTTAAATTTTTTTTTTTAATTTGGGAGTCAAATAAATTTTAAATGGATAAAGGATTACGCGAAAAACTTTTGTTTGGAACCACTGCACTATAAAGCATCTTTGATTTTGTTGATTCAAAAGTGTGGTATTTAGGAAGTAATTTTTTTTATTTGTTTAATGCATTATGCAAGAAAAAAGTACATTAAAAATCATAGCTTTTAAAAATATTTTATTTGAGACGACCTCAAAATGAAAACTCCCATCCCTCATAAATTATATAAAGACTGTTTATTATTTAGGAACATGAATTAGTTTTCGCTCCGGGAAACCGTTAATATTTTCCGTTACATAAAAGTTCTGGTATTTATTTAGATTAAATGAAAATAAACCGCGATTCGTAAAATAAAATAAAAAAATATATCGGAAAGGAATAAATATAAAAGCGATGATTGAAGGATAATACTCTTTCCCTCTTTCATTATTTTAGGTTTATTTGTGTTTTTGTTATATTCCGTTGGGAGGGCTGGATTATAAATCGGCAAATAAAGATTAATGGAGTCTGGATGGTAAATAACGGGAACCCGCACCGCACAGAAAGAATATTTCGATTTAATATCGATGGCTGAGCTGCTTTTGATTCCATAAACACCTCTCGATGATGGTTGATTGCTCTATGCACTTTGTGTCTTTTACAATAATATTTCCTCACGGTTAGCATAAAATATGTTTATAGTTTTTTACAATACTTAAAATAATGAGGCTAAAGTTAATTTTTATGTAAATTTTATTGTTTTATTTAAATTTATTAAAGTTGTTTCACGAATGCTCGAAATACAGTTTAGTTTTTTAATTAATTATTTTACTTTATATTCTTGCACCAAACCTAGTATTATTTTTGTATATTCATAACCTTTTTTTAGTTTTTATTATAATTGTTCGGTATATTATCAAATTGTTTTTATTATTTAATTCTTGGCAATATTTATAAATTTATAATCGTTAAGGGTGTCTTTTGTACGACTATACCCCCACTTCTTTTTTTGTTACGAGGATTAATAATTATTCTTTTATGTTAAAAAAACAAAACAAAAAACACGAATGGCTCGAGCAGCCGATCTTAAAAAAAAAAAAATTATAAAAAAAAAAAAAATTAACTTAAGCAAATACAATTCAGAAATTTTAAATATTCTTAAATGTTCCTGATCTCTGTTATGCTATTTTTTTTAACTTATAAATCTCACTTGTTTACCGCTTTGTCAAAAAATATTAGGCGTAAGCAGAAAAAACAAATGTTGATATAAAGCAAAACTAAAAAAGAAAAATCCATTACATAAAAAACAAACATTGTTTCTTGATGAAGAGCTGTACAAGGAGATATGACAAGGTTGATAAGTATTTAACAATGAAAATACCAGTTTTTATTACTACCCAAGGTAATTTTGTATCCAATTCTTTCTTCTACTTCTTTTTTTTTAATTATAATCAATATTTTATTTTATTATCCTGATTTTTTTTTAATTATAATCAATATTTTATTTTATTATCCTGATTTTTTTTTTTAATTTCCACATAACTCGTTATCAGAGTGAGTTAGTCAGGAATACCCCGAGACCATTCGTGAATATGCGTCATGTGACTTTGAGATCGCTAAGTTTACTACTACTTAGCTCAATCAGCTATCACGATATATTTTAAATTAAAGTAATTCGCGTAATTGTTAATAACTATAACGAAAACTGAAATTCAACCGCCAGGTGTTAATGCCAAATTTATGGTAATAATAATGATTTTACTCTCTCAAAAAGTTATATTTTTAGCTTGGAATGTCTGATTGAATTTAACTGTTAGGATTTTTTTTGTAATCTTATAATTTTAATTATAATATTAAACCTTTTTTAAATCCAGAAGCTGAATTGCAGTATGTATCAGAAGGGCGGCGTATGCATCGTACTCGAATTAATAGAATCTGTCTATATATAAACCGCTGCTCAGCATGCAACAGATGTATGATTTAGTATCTTGACTGATGGCATAAATTGTGAACCTAATTTAGAAGCTTTTAGTATGATGGTACGACATCGTTTTAGACTCATCATGCTGATAACTATAAATATTACAGTCAAGAGATAATCTTAATTGAAAATTTCAATTTCCTGCTAGGCCATTAAGATGAACCGGGTTAAATCTCATTAATTGGTTACTTCGAGGTTTTGTTATACAAGACATGCTTCAACCCTCTCATTAACCGTTAAAATTATGTTCATATTTATAAATTTATCGAGTTATGAAGTAAAAATTGTTTCATGATCAGAATTACGTTTGATTAATATAATTGTTTGTGGAAAAATATACAATTTTTTTTTTCATACTTATTTCTACATAGTAGAAAATTAACCTAAAGGGGAATTCACTTAATTTAAAGTTCCCATTAATAATAATCATCGTTTATTTGTAGAAATTTAGAATTATACATTCACAATAGAATCGTTTAGTTCTAAAATAATGCGATCTTGCTATTTTTCGTATTTATTTATAGGCTAGCTAATGAAATTTTCTTTATTTTGAATAAGCTCATAAATACCAGTGTAATTTAGGAGAGCAAAAGGGGACTTAGTATCCCATAAACTAAAATAATAGATGAATAAGGAAAGTTTTTCTGACCTGAAAGTAAATTTATGACATTTTCGATAATCATGACATTAGCATGCGAATATATATATATATATATATATATATATATATATATATATATATATATATAGACGTTTTAGACGTTTATATTGATAAGTGTAGTCTTGTTTTTGATTTAATGATCTGTAATATTTGTAAAATATAATTGATCGATGATCTTAAGTTACCTTCACTTAAATCACCTACCAGACAAAAGAAGAAGTTCTATGAATTAATATTGCTATATAGTTACTTTGTAAATATCTTGGTGCATGTTACTTTTTTATGACAATAAATAAACTATACGAGTTATGAATATATTATTATTAACTATACGAGGTATATTGACCTAGGGCCAAGACACTAGTCTGCTAGAGAACCTCTCACCAACAATAATAAACACGGCGGTATTATTGGGTTGATGCAAAATTAATGCAGGTTTCCTCTATTGCAATATCTTAATTACTATTGTGTAAACAAAGCTAATCTTAACATTGATCATTATTATACCAAAACAAACCTTATCTAATACCCTCTCTTTCACCATGAATTTGTTTAGTAAAATCGTTTTGTTCAGTGTGTTCAAAGGTCTTGAATCGAAAATGTCAAAGTGCGATTTTCGTCAAATTTATTTTTACGAATTTAAATTAGGGCGCAGCGCTGTGCAAACGGCTTGTAATATTAATGATGTGTGGGGTCAGGGGGCTATTAATGAGTGCACGGTGCAGCGTTGGTTCCAGAAGTTTCGCAGAGGAGATTTCGACCTCGAAGACAAGGAAAGTCGGTGCCGTCATCTTGCTCTGGACAACGACCAGCTGAGGTCAAAAGTGGAAGAAGACCCAACCAAAACCACACGAGAAATGGCGGCGGAACTCGGAACTCAAAAATTGCAACGTCTTTGCCCAGCATTGATGAATCGGAAGGGGCCGATCCTGCTCCACGATAACGCCAGACCACACGTTGCACAACCAACGCTTCGACGACTGCACGAGTTGGGCTACGAAGTTCTCCAACATCCGCCTTATTCACCTGACCTCCCTCCTGCAGACTTCCACTTTTTCAGGCATCTGGACAACTTTTTGAGGGAGAAAAATTTTCAAAACCAGGACGACATTGAAAATTCTTTTCGTGATTTCATTGAGTCCAGGGATTCGGATTTTTTTTCTGGTGAAATAAGAAAGCTTGTTGAACGTCGGCAAAAGTGCATTGATTCAGATGGAAATTATTTTGATTAAATATATATGGTTAAAGTAAAGATATGGCGTATTTACAATACCTACTAAAAACCTGCATTAATTTTGCATCAACCCAATAGTACCCCAAGAACTTGCTCAGTTAATCAGACTCAAAAGTCAAAGTATCTCTGCATTTCTATTCCTAATTTTGGTGTATCGCTATTTCTTGCCGTTTTAGTACCTTCATCCTTGTTCCTTCTCAATCGCCCTCATAGGCCGAGGTGCTTCGGCTTCTACCCTTGCACAACTAAGAGGTGTCCTATCCGCAGGCATGGCCCCTACCTAGCAGAGTAACTTTGATCCTGGTCTAGCAACCGAGCTTCTACCTAGACGGTCACTGACCCCTTTCATACTCTCTCCTATTTTAAACTCACATAATCGAGGCCTTTTATGACCCTATCTCTCCATATTAATAACCATCCTCGACATTGGTGTTCCGATGATGAAATAGTGCAACTAGCAATCATTGTCATTGGCATCGGATCTTTAGTTCCATTTCTCAGTAGGCCTTTTAAGTATAAATGTGCGATGAAGGTAATGTGGGGTAACAGATAATGAATCGTTTAATAAAAAAAAAAAAAAAAAAATTAATAGCGGCGTTTATTCCAGTACCGATCATAAACAAAAATATATATCAACATTAACATTAATATGAATGAAGAAAGTTCCTTTAAATAAAATAAGATTGTATGTACATTAGTGTAGCATGTAACAAACCCTGTTTATTATTGGTATATTATAATTAATTGTAAACTAAAGGAAGCTAATAAATTAATGGAAATAATTACTAATTTCATTTTTTATAGATAAATTTTAGGTTTTACTTAAAACCAGAAATATGAAAGTAAAGGTTGGGTCTAGGTTCAAGGGGGTGAACGCTAGTTATTTTTAAGAGCTTTTTACCAATGACCTCTTTTATGTGTATGTGATTGAAGCAAACGGAAGGAAAATAAATCAACAACCTGTATAATAAGGTTTTCAGAAGTGGGGGGGGGGTAGAAATAAACGAGGTTCAACCTTATTTTGATGATAAAATTCAAAATAACTCCATTAACATTTTTTTGACTTTAAACAGAATTATTTATTTTTCTGGCAAAGCAGTAAAACCTTCTAAAGGTTTGTGCGAATGCAAAGCTTAACACATAGCTTTGATTACCTAAGTTTATAAAGTTAAGCTTAAGCATGAAAGTATCGTGGTCGCTTTGACATAGGCGACCCGACACTGCAACCTGACAACAAGCGAATTCCTTCTACAGCTTTTACAGCTTTGTCATCCATTCCGACCACTGTATATTCTAGATAGTGAGATACTTTTGTTTCGGGGTTTAAAATGTGTCATTAAAATATTCAAAAGCATATTATTGCCATAAAAAAATCATAAATAAATAAATGGTATTTCACAGAAAATTATATTTCCTTTCATAATTATATAGATTTATAATATACCGCTAGAACGCTAAATATTTCAGAAAAAAATATTGTCTTGTGCACAAAATTGTAAAAGTTGATGAAGTGTTGAAAAGCCAATAAAAAACTGATTTTTGTAGATGAAAAAAAAGGTTTAATAAAACGCACGTTTCTATCGAAACTCATGTAATTAATTCTTTCATATTTGTATAGCTCTAACATTATTTAAAAATTCTTTATTTGATTTTAACAACGGAGGTATGTAAAAGTCTTGTGTTGTGCTCACTAGATTTTGTTTTGCGATAATCTATATAAGTTACATTTTATTACTTATTAGCTGTCTTACTAACAATGAGGTTTGTCATTTTCCTATTTTGATTTACAAATGTCTATCAAATGTGTAGATGCTACATTTTTTTGTTAACAAATTATATAGCACTATTCATTGTTTTGTAAGGGTATTAGCGTTTCCAACTTATGTAGTATTGTAAATGCTTTTGATGCAGTACATTTAGTTTAATGCATTACAAAATACAAAAATCTGAATAATTTTTTTTTTTTTTTTTTATATTTATTTATTGAAATTTACAACTGTAATTTATATTACAACAAGTAAATATGCTAAAAGAAAAATCACATGAGACAGACTTGTTGAGGAGCAACACAATGGAAGCACTCCAGTAACTATTTTAAACAAGAAGGTCTCGAGGCCATCTTCTTTTCAGACGCCTCGAATCGCCGCCAGGAATCGAAGAGGAAGCAAGGGTTGAAACTAGTGGGTTAGAGTGGGAATGGAGTTTGTCATAGAAGGATTGATATCTAGTTCGGGCCAAATCAGCAACATATGGAACATTTAGGTCTTTATGGATGATTTTATTTGTGACAAAGTAAGGAGCGTTGAGGATTTTACGAAGGATTTTGGATTGTAAGGATTGGATACGGGAAGAATTCGATGGTTTAGTAGAGCCCAAAGCTCAACTCCGTATGTCCATATAGGCCTTATGATGGTCATGTAGATGAGCCTTTTGTAGTTAAGTGGAAGGTTTGAGCGTCTGTCTAGTAAGTGTTGAAGTAATCGAAAGCGGCGAGCAGTTTCCTGTCGTTTCAGTCTTGTGTGTGGATTCCATGTGAGACGTTTGTCAAGGAGCAGTCCTAGGTAGCGGATCTGTTCAACAGGGACAAGAATAAAATTAAACTTAATAAAAGCAAAATCGTAGGATTTAATGACAGAAGAAATAGAAAATATTATTTTTTTCTTTTGCTATTTAAGCGGTGCAGAATCCTCAATAGAATGATTCAATATCGCGTTAAGGTACTCCTTAAAGATAACTATCTTAAAACTGAATTGGCAATATTAAGAACTCGCTTTGTTGCATCGTCTTCAAACAAAAATAAAAAACAGGTCAACTTTAACATTTATCGTCTTCCTTATTTAGAAATAGAAATAGAAAATAGAGTTAATAGTAATTTTTCTAAAAAAAATAGAAGGGATATTTAATAAAACACATTTTTTTTTTGTTAAAAAGTGTCTATAGTTTTATATAGATGGAACTATTCGAGGCTGATTCTAAAACCTTTAGGGAAGAGGGGAGACGTTACTTGTTGAAAGTAGGCCTTCCCATCACCACCAGCGGCAGCCGAGAAAGTTTACCAAATCAATGGTCGCTAAGACTCAATGCCGACTCACCCCTGACCTTTGAACCCTCATCTTCCGTTTATTTTCCCTCCTTGGAGTACCTGATCCACCTATCTACCAGTTGATACCTTCTCTGATGGATAACATTATCCAAGAAGAGCCCTCCTAGAAGTTGAGTAGCTTAGAAATGTTTCAGCCCGAAATCCAAACAATAAAGTAACTCTTAAAAGGCTTTCAGCGGATTTCATTGAATAAAGGAGGAAAAGACCAATAGAAATGAAATTTAAAAAAAAAAAAAAAAAGTTTGGCTGTCATAAGGACTGCCAGTAGAATTGAAAACTTAAGAATCTCAAATATATACGTCTAGTTTCTACATCTATTGGTACTTTTCCTTTTGATATAGCTTTTTATCAATCGAAATGGGCAGTATGTACAAAGTAATTTAATAAATAATAGTTACAATACCCCTATGGAGGATGTGTGGTTGACTGTTAGTATTCTCATAAATAGAAATAATCGGAAGCCAGTCGTGAGAAAAATATTTTAATTTTGCAACATTTTCGGCTCTAACATGTGAGCTAAAAATTTGGAGAATAGGTATTCAGTCCTACCAATCCAGAATTTCCTGCTGTATCTATTGTCTTCTTATGTAACCATAATAAACCTTCAATCTTCATTATTTTTGTTAAAGCTACGTACCTATACTAGTTCTCTAAGATGTTTCCAATCGTATTAATAGACAATGGAATCATAAGTACATCTCTGCAACTTTTTGAATATTTATTGCTAAAGGAGAAATAAGTGGAAAAGTTTTGCTGTTACAGTTTCATTGTTTTTAAGTGATATGGATGATGTTTGAGGGTTAATAGGTACTGCGTTCATATTTATTATATCCAATTTCTATACAGCAAGAGGTAACTTATATGTCATTGTTTTATCCACGATGTCTTTAATCATTTCATTAGCAACTGATTTTAATCAAATTTAATTGCTGAAATACCGATATTATAAATATTGATATCTTATCTCTAGTGGACAGGTGTACAGAATAATGCGGATTCGCCAGCATATATAGACTATATTTACACACATATTGTTCTTTCAAGATGTGTGGTCTACACATGTCTATTTAAGACAATATTTTGTCCAAAATTGAATGATTATGAGAACAATAAATTCTCGAAACGTCACATAAATAAAATTGTTTATTCATTGACTGAAACCTGAGAACAACAGAAACTTAAACTTTCAACAGTCGAGAACTGATCAAACAATACATATATATATATATTTAATGATACCACGATTCTTGGTTACCGCTCTAAACTCCATTTAAACAACTGGACAGATTTATACGGTTTTTACTATCATTTAGGACATTCTTCCAGATAGTTTAAAAGTAAAATGCATTGAATGCATGGGAAAAATAAATTGTTTGTAACCAAGTCGTCAAAAATTTATTCTAGAAAGATAAGATGCAAAAGATCAGCTGATGCGCCAGATGGCAACAGTCGCACTTAACTTCGTCTCTGAGATTTTTGATTTTTCAAAAAGAGTTTCATTGATTCCAGTCTCGAAAAAGTTGCCAGCCTTTTGGACACCAACAGTAGTAAAGTTTGGAGTATTATTTCGGTAAGAAGAGTTATTTTTTTTACCGCAAACATTGAATGCAGAGGCACTTTTTTTTTTTTTGGTTGGTTGGTTGGTAACTCATTTTTTATTATTCTCTTAACTTGAGGAAGTTTTAATTTTTTTTTTTATTTTCGTTTCAAACTACTACTATAACTATTATTAAAATCATCCAAAAAAAGAATTGTTCATAATTAAAGTTTAAAACTAAAAAGAAAGAAAATTCACAAATAACAGAAACATATGAATAAGTTAATCAAATAAAAAAAAATCAAATAAAAAAAATGTGACTCCAATATTGTAGTATATAATTATAAAGCAGATCGAATTCAAATTGTTCATAATATCAAATAATAATATTGTAAACACGCAGCATAGGAATATTATTATTTCATTTTATTACTATTTTAAGGGGCTTGATGCAACAGTACCGCCCTAACATGTAGGTGTCGCGGGTTAGTATCTCAGCATCATCTACAAATGTCATAAGAATCACAAGTTAACTGCTTTAAGAAACATAATTTAAAATAAGATTAACCTCGATTTTATATGTTTTAATATTTTCATATTAACATCTTTTATGTTGTATCAGTTATAATTTTTCAATGAAATCGCAAATCAGAAATGGTCTTTACCTTTGTCCAAAATTTTTTAAATAGAATAACGGCTCCTTTTGTTTTTCAAACGGAACTCTACTCAAAAACGAATAAGTCTTGTTACAAGTAAAGAAATAGTATTGATTCTTATGTTTTTCTACAAATATTAATTAATTTTTTTTTCAGACGAGGAAACCAATACAGATAGTTCATGTATATGGTTAAAAAAAGTAACATATACATTTCTTAAAAATCTATCTTCCAATGTTAATTTTTTATTTTATATTCTATATCTGTTTGATTTCAATTCCCCTTTAATCATTCTTTATTGAAAACTATTGTGAGAAGTTAAAATTATTTGGCCCTGCTATTTTCTTTCACCTGCTCACGAAAGCTTCGTTATAAGGGCAATTGTCCTTACTGTCTATCTGAAGGAAATTGTTCTTAGTAATGATGTAGAGACCGGATTCCCTCTGTATTTTAGTCCTTATTGCCTTGAACGTGGTGCAAGTGATGACAACGTGTTCAGAACACGACGACAGAGGCACAGGGGTTAATGTCCTTCGTCAATTCTTGGAGCTTGAAAATAAATCTTCCATGTTCGGTGAGAAATTCTGACATCGAATAACCAAGGATAGATCGTTAGACTTTTACTCGCGGGTAGCGATTAGACGAATATTTTCATGAGATAGCTTGTTTATTATTAATCAAACGATCAAATCATTGAATGTATTCCGCAAGTCTGTCACTTCGTCTCAAAACTTTGATATACAAAACCATACTACGCCTGTCACTATTGTATTACACGCAACTATTTCTGCACATTGTGAAGTAAACATCAAAATGTATTCAGTCACTACAGAATGGTTTACTAAAAAGAATTGTTAAAGGGACAACATTACAAAAAATAAAGTCAAATATGGTCCACAACGAATTGAAAATCCATAGCTTCTTTACAGAGAGGAATAGAAAGTTTTTTGAAAAGTAAAGCTTGTGACGAAACCCTCATTTTGTCAGATTACACCTCTTTGAGTACTCCAGCGTTGGCCAAAATCGTTTGACAAATAAAATTTTAGTTTTAATTTTAGTAGTAGGGCCAAATCAAACTAAAAGGTGAGCCCCATCACTGGATCCATTACATAGTTTTTACTATGATTAGTTTTTTTTTTGTTTATTATTTTCAATAATGAACCTTTGTAATCGACCCAAAAAAAAAAAAAAAAAATCAATAACCCCCTCTCAAAATTTGAGAGCTTACGTTTTAAGATGTGTAGATTCCGAATAACGAATAAAAAAAAATCCGTTTGTCCGCCGTCCGCGGCATTTATCTGAAACTACTAGACCAATTTTTTTTAAATTAGCCACAAAAATGCTAGTCCATGCAACGATGATCCTAACACCTAGACGTTGATATCAGCTGGTTAGTTTCAAAATGGTGGCCGATTAAAAGTGATTTAATTCAATAACTCAGCTATTTTTGAAGATAGAGAAAAAATTTATTAGTGCGTTATAACCAAAAAAACGCGAATAATTATATATAAGAACTAAAATAAAATAAAAAATGTAATTTTACCCAAGAGAAATGTATGAAAATCGAAAGAAAAGAAAAGGAAATAGTAACGCAGTCCTGTATAAATGCTTTTGGTTTATAATTTTCAACAATGAACCTTTGTGATCGACCAAAAAATAACACTCTCTCAAAATTTGAGGGCTTACGTTTCAAGATGCGTAGATTCCGAATAACAAATAAAAAAAGAATCTGTTTCTTATAATTAATAAATAAATTTTAGTGCTATTTGATAGAGAATTAAATTTTGGACCAAATGATGAAAGAATCATTGAAATTGGTTAAAAACTAGCTTAGATATTGCATTTTGAAATCGGCGGTAGTGATATGATATTACATAATTGCCTATCAACATATATATAAATAGTTATACTTTAATGTTGTTATTTGGAATTAATAAACCATTGTGTAATAATTTGCAGCGTTTTTAGTATTGTAAGACTAACGTAAACCAAGAGGTGCCCCATCACCTGCTTATAATTTTTAAGTTAGCTAAATATTAGAAATTATCATAATGACAAAGTTCTTTAAAAAGGCCTTTTAGCAGAAAAACTAAAATCCTTAGTCAGAAGATTTATGTACAGACAAATTAAATAAGGGGTTATAGAAAAACATAGCCCTCTCATCAACTCGGCAAAGACTTCCTTCCAAAGCATACCCCGAATTAACAGCTATGTTTACCTCTACGCTCTCCTTGAGTAGATGCTTCAACTTATATTTTCTAATCCATCTCTAACGTAACTTATTTTTAAAAACATACAATATTCCATTAGGATTATGCTTTTTTAGGTTTGGAAGAACTTTCGGCTGCCATACTCAATCAAAGGCAAAGGATATATCGAATAGAATTCATGTTTATCTCACTTTTAACCAAGCGTCAGTGGTTTCGTTACCTCTGGTTGTTCTATATTGCCGCTAAAGACCCATTTATACATATAAGGCCATTCTATAATATGTAATATTTTACCGATGATACTTCATTTTCCTTCCGTTTTTCGTACATATGAAGCGAGCTTACCTTTGTTAACCAAAATAATTAAAGAGATGATGGGAACTATGATTTTTTAAATGCAAAAAAATCATGGTTTAAGTTGCATACGGGTCATTCCATACCAATGGGTCTAGCACTAGTTGTTCGAAAATCGCAGGGAACTTTGATATTTGTAGGTTAATTTTCCAAAGGCTAATTGGACTGAAGTTTGTTTTTACTTCTCATTTAGAAATAGCGGATATTTTCGTTTCTAGATTTAAGCGTTTGTACGCACCTGCAAGCATATGCAGTTTTTTTAAACATTGGATAACGACTTGCCTTAGACCTTTAAAATAAGAGTTGTATAGTTCAGCACACTCTGCTATACAAACTAAAACCGTTGTTTCCGAGCTGGCTGCATTTTTTTAATGTATTTTGGATAGCTCAAATCTATCAACCGCTGATTTTTAACTAAGGGATAATTTATGCGGCTAAATATGTTTCGTGCTGGTACAATATTAAGAATAGTTACTTTATACAGAATATCGATGGTAAAATGATTATTTATGTTTTTTTCTTTTTTAATTTTTTTTGGAAGTTTTCTATTGGAACATTTAAAAAAGCACATACTACCTTCCATTCATCATCTAATCACTTTATTTCATAAGTCTTTTAACATTTTTTCATCCTAGTCGACGTTTCGGGGTTGTTTCCCCATTTTCAAGACTTATTCCTTGCTACAACATTTTTCATCCTTCACTACATCTCATAGCACACTGCTACTTGTCTATCTACGCACCTGCAAGCATATGCAGTTTTTTTAAACATTGGATAACGACTTGCCTTAGACCTTTCAAATAAGAGTTGTATAGTTCAGCACACTCTGCTATACAAACTAAAACCGTTGTTTCCGAGCTGGCTGCATTTTTTTAATGTATTTTGGATAGTTCAAATCTATCAACCGCTGATTTTTAACTAAGGGATAATTTATGCGGCTAAATATGTTTCGTGCTGGTACAATATTAAGAATAGTTACTTTATACAGAATATCGATGGTAAAATGATTATTTATGTTATTTTTCTTTTTTAATTTTTTTTGGAAGTTTTCTTATTTGGAACATTTAAAAGAGCACATACTACCTTCCATTCATCATCTAATCACTTTATTTCATAAGTCTTTTAACATTTTTTCATCCTAGTCGACGTTTCGGGGTTGTTTCCCCATTTTCAAGACTTATTCCTTGCTAAAACATTTTTCATCCTTCACTACATCTCATAGCACACTGCTACTTGTCTATCTACGCACCTGCAAGCATATGCAGTTTTTTTAAACATTGGATAACGATTTGCCTTAGACCTTTCAAATAAGAGTTGTATAGTTCAGCACACTCTGCTCTACAAACTAAAAGCGTTGTTTCCGAGCTGGCTGCATTTTTTTAATGTATTTTGGATAGCTCAAATCAATCAACCGCTGATTTTTAACTAAGGGATAATTTATGCAGCTAAATATGTTTCGTGCTGGTACAATATTGAGAATAGTTACTTTATACAGAATATCGATGGTAAAATTTATGGTGCTTATGACGTCAAAATTCAGTATTAATTTCAACATTGAGGCTCAATTGGAAGTTTCAATTCAAATCTCAAAAAAAAATAAAAAAAATAAGAATATGATCCTAATTATTTGGATTATCAAGTTTTTATATATCTTAAACTTTTATCAGATAAAGTTTACGAATATGTTTAATAATGATAACGTATTATTCATAAATAATTATAAGAGCTCAAGCCAGATTTCATCATGGTATTTATATTCTACATCAAGTGTTATACCGAAGTAGTGAAGTGTCTGGTAATTATCTTTGCGTCAAAAGAAGTTTCCCTACTCAGAAACGATAGAACATTTTCGGCTAAGACATTAACAAACAACCGACCGACGGAATGGAAAGTGCTTTCGGCGGGGCCAAGTTATTGCGCAGATTCTTGCGAGCAGACAAATGGGGACTTGGACAACTTCCTCCAGAGAGAGCAAACTTCATAACTGCATTTCTCAATTAATCTTTGACATAGTTTCCGAAAGCTCTTTAGCCGGATCGACGGCCTAAGAAACCCTTTCAGAAATGGCCGGGAATCTCCAATTTCTGCCACTTATTTACTCTGGGCGCTCCCTCTCATAGCGTTACCAACAGTATTTGTTACTCTAAGAACAAGATGTCAAGTAAAAAAAACAAAAAAAAACTTAAAGTAAATGAAAATAAGAGGGGAAATATGTTAATTAATGGTTTCTTAGAATATAATAATTTATATATAGAATTCAGATTTTACAGATACTATATTATTACAGATTTTATTGCTTCTGCCGGATTATTCACCTACCCGAACTGAGTCAAGGGTTCGACAACAATTTTAAACTATATTTAAAATGTTCTAACTTTACGGAGAAGAACTGCTTTCTGTCCTTCTTCAAGAACTTTTTCGGGCAGGTTTAGGTTATTAGTTGAGCGAATAGTGTCTTCCGGAATGAGACCATTGGATAGTACTATAATTGGATTGACTAATATTTGCTCCAACCTGTAGAGTTGTAGAAGTTCCTGGCAAAGTTCTTGGAACTTTCGTATTTTTCCGAAAACCGTTTTATCGATATTTTCATCATTCGGAACATCGATATTGATGAAATTATAATTATTATTATTTCACGGCGCTTCACGGGTCTTGGCCTCCTCCAACCGTTCCTCCAATCACCGCGGTCTTGTGCTGATGCCATCCAGCTCCTAACTCCCAGCATGCTGCGAGCGTCCGCTGCCACACCATCCGACCATCTCAAACTTGGTCTTCCTCTTCTTCTTATTTCATGGATGGCTGAGTGGGCTATATTTTAGGCATTTCTCCATTTGCCTTCTTTGCAATATGCCTTGCTTCTTAAGTTCATAGCCCGGACCACATCACCTACTCCACAAGCATTGTAGAAGTCCTGATTTGTGCGCAGCTTCCACTCCTTCCCAACTTTCATTCCTCCGAAAATACGGCGGAGAACTTTCTTTTCAAAAATAAGGATTTTATTTTCGGTCACCTTTGAAGCCGCCCAACACTCCATAGAGCATTACGGAACCAACAAATGTCTTATAGAGGTGGAGCTTGGTCTGTCTTGAGAGTATCCGCCTGCTTAGCTGTTTGCCTAACACAAATTAGCATTTGTTTCCTGCTATGATTCTTCTTCTCATCTCAATATCGGTGTTATTACTTTGGGTGACCACAGATCCCAGTGTATGTGAACTCTAAGACCTCCTCCAACATATGAAGCCCGATAGTGACACTCGCCTAGCATTGGGATTGCTTCTGCTACCATATATTTTGTTTTGGACTTATTAACTTTTAGTCCAAGTCTGACGGCAGGATCCATCAGAGCCAGAAATGCATCAGTCACAGCCTGCAGAGAGCGTCCCACAATGACTATGTCGCCTGCGTAAGCGAACAGCTGGACAAGTCTGGGAAATATATTTCCTTCTCTTTCGCGTAAACCAGCGTCTCTTACGTCCTTCTCAAGTGCTAGATGGAACAGCAAACAGGCTAGTGTATCCCCTTGTCGATGATATCGATGACATAGCCATATTTAATGTTTCGATTAATCATGACAATATCTGGCTTATTGTTCACAATTAGATAGTCATTAATAATAGAACGGCCCAAATATATTGTTCTGTCATCATCCGACAGTACCTGTTTTGGCTTATAACGATAATAAGGAACCTGGTTTGCTATCATATCATATAATAATGCTTATGATTATAATATGTATTATAATAATGCTAATGATGGGAATTATTTTGGCCAGGTTATTATGCCTCATAAGGTATTCTTTCCCAGCCAATGCTTGACACCCAGAGTCCTGTCAACATAAACATGCATATTCCTAATGTATTGGTGTTCAATGGTTCAAATAAGTCTCAATGAAAACTTCATTATTGTGAATAGCTTTGTATGCTGCCATTTCTCTGAGACCATTAACTTGTCAAAGTTGATCATTTAATGTCTAAATATTATCTCCGGATTATACTGCTAAAGTATTTGTTCCGGGCAGTGGTCATACCTTCATAATTCTCATCTTTATTGTTATTTATGGTAAGTTCTGTTACTTACATTATATTATTTAGTTCAGGATTTCGGCTGCATTTATAATTCACATTCATTTCGTTATTATGATATATAATATGATACTACTACTATTTACTACAAAAAAAAATATAATATACGTCCCTATATTATAATGTAAGATAAATATAGTAATAATATTGTTATTAATATTAATAATATAATACGAGTATAATTATATACGTTCTTTATCCTAATTTAACTAAACAATGTCATTAAAATTGATAACCAATTTTGATTATTGGATTAGGCTTCTTCTACTTGTTGAGGGAGAAGCCCAGTCTGGGATCACGTTAGTAGATTGTATATAGTTAAGTTTCCCAACTTAATTTATTTCTCAACATTGTATTTATCTCTACTACAGGTTGTTGTTTTGATTTGTTTATTTTTTTTTGTTTACATTATTTCTTTTTTTTTTTATATATATATACTTAAATTTATTTATGTAATTTGAATTTATCATTATTTTTGCATATATTGTATGAATGTGTATCACATCAATATTACTGCTGTTCATTATGAAACAATCTGTAATATATCTCAATAAATGAATATAATATAATAATTTCTATATAACTACAACATTTAAAACATTTTACTAAGTTACTATTGGTTTTAAAGAAGTATAAGATCTCTAAATACTTTATTTGAAGGTTTTTCTCTTTACCTTCTGACATTAAATAGGAAAAGCTTTCAGTTTCTTAACTTTAGTGTAAATATCTTAAAAGTAAGAAAGAAAAGTAAATTTTATTCTGGGACTATCTGTCCCTTCAGAATAACAATAACGTACAAAAATTGAGTCTTGTGTCTGGAATAATAATAAAAAACTTAAAAAAAAAAACTTAGGGTTATACTATTATTTATAAAAGTATTTAATATGATTACTTGTATGACATACAACTACTGCTTACATTATTTATAAAGTAGTGAGTACAACAATAGTTGTATATATATATATATATATATATATATATATATATATATATATATATATATATAAATTTATAAATATACCAATGTGTTGGTTAAGTAGTATTTTTAACGTTTAAGTCAATGCTTTCAACTAATATACCGATATTTACTTTGACAATTAACTAAAGAAGAACAATTTTTTTTGGTTGAAAAACGTTTTATAGGAATAGTATGGTGTAGTTTTTAAGTGTAATATACTATTAAAAAGATAATGTATATAAAACGTAAATAATTAACGTGCAAAGTGTCAGAAGGTAAAAGGTGCTTGTGTGGAACTTACGAACGAATTGATCACTGTAAACAATAGTTTATGTTGTTACTATATTTAATATAAAGAAATATTTTCACGGAAAATCAATTAAATTTCTACATTTATATAGAATAGGAATTTAAGTGAAAGTTGTGCGGTCGGAGGTCTGATATTTAGCAATGTAATTAGAACAGCAATGATCAATTAGATCTGAAATTTCAAAAGATGGTTGTTATTTCTTTATATAGATGTTTCGCGAATAGTTTACTATTAAAAGAAAAAAAAAGAAAGGAACTAGAAGACATACTATCGAAGTAGGTGACTGTTAGAGAGCCTTTAATCAGGAGAATAGGGGAGGAAGAGAATATAACTAAGGAAGACGAAGAAGGAAACAATAGAAGAGAGTGTCCTTTGTAGGGCCGTGCCTATTTAGCGATGGCTAGCGAAGGACAATGATCACTACCGAAGGGCTCTCTCTCGGTTGTCCTTACAGTTGAGGCGTCTCTTAGGGTTCCAGGTTGATTGGGGTTTAGCGAAATGGGGTTTGTACCTCTCAAGAGGGTAAAGGTGTTCTCATTGTAGTAATAATTTTCTTTACAGTTTATCTTAAGTTAATACAAAATTTGTTTTGTTAAAGTCCAACAACGACTTAAAGCCAAATGTAATGTTACATTTTACTCTTATTTGTTGCACAAGAAAGGGGATTAGGTATATAGATCATCAGGTATGTTGCTTTAGGATTCTTCGATGCAAAACCTGCTTAGAAGAAGTGGTGCACTTACCAGGTATACAAATATAATAATAATAATAATAAGGCTTAGCGAACCCGAAGGTTCGATGCCGATACCACCAAATTCCGCCTACACAGACTCGTCCAATGTTCACCATTCAAGCCCAAGCCCCTGAGATCAGCCTTAACGCAATCCTCCCATCTCCGCTTCGGCCTACCTTTCGGACGCCTACCAGTCGGATCAGCAAACACCAACTTTCTCGGAATACGCTCGTCATCGAGCCCAACAACTTTACTCGCCCATTTAAGTCTCCGCGATGCAATCAGCTCAATTATATTCACAGGATGCAAGTTCCGCAATTCCGCGTTGTGCAACCTTCTAAACTCCCCAGTGGCCTCATCTCTCTTTGGACCAAATATTTTACGCAATACCTTATTTTCGAAAACCTTAAGCCGTTGTTCATCCTTCAAAGTAAGCGGCCACGTTTCACATCCGTAAAGAACCGTTGGAAGAATAATAGTTTTATAAATTCTAATCTTTAAGTTTTTAGATAGAAGCCGCGAACTAAGTAACTTAGCAACTGAATAATAACACGCATTTCTCACCTGATACATCAATATCACCAAGATCGACACCGTTTCTGCTACTAATCATATACTTCGTTTTATCGGTATTTAATTCGAGTCCTATTTCTTTACCGGTTTTTATTAACACACTTGTATTTAGTTGTATGGTTTCCGTGTCTTCACCTAGCAGTACCAGATCATCGGCATACCCCAAAACCGGAATCTTGTCACCCATATTTAAGCCTTTCTCGGTACACATCACCTTTTCTATGACATATTCTAAAGCTAAATTAAATAACACAGGTGAAAGAGAGTCACCCTGTTTCAAACCCGATCGCACCTCAAATCTCTCGGAGTAATTATGACCGATTCTAACTTTATGGAATGTTTCCGACAAACACATCTCTACTAGGTTTACTAACTTCTAGGTATTCCCTGTTCAATCATGATATTATATAGCTTCTGACGGTCTATTGAATCATAAGACTTTTTAAAATCGATATAAAGTTGATGGACTACACCGTTGTATTCCAATTTTTTTTCTAATATTTGACGTAAGGAAAATATTTGGTCAATAGTCGAGCGATTCCGCCTAAAACCACATTGGTAATCTCCGATAATTTCCTCAGCGTATTCCGTGATTCGACTAGTTAGAATTGACGAGAATATTTTATAGCATACTGGGAGAAGAGAGATCCCACGATAGTTGTTACAATCCGACCTCGGTCCTTTTTTGTGAATCGGAATAAGTATTGATTCTTTCCATTCTTCTGGCATTTTTTCAGTTTCCCAGATCTTTTTAACTAAAAAATGTATTTTGGAAACGCCCGCTTCTCCACACGCCTTGATTAATTCACTCGTGATATTATCATTTCCTCCAGCCTTATAACGTTTTAATTTTCCTATCGCCATTTCAACTTCCTCTTTACTCGGTGCGTCTATCCATGGTTCAGCGCTCTGATATTCAGAGAGAGGAGATTGATTATTATTTTCCGTATTTAAGATGCCGTCAAAGTGTTGTTTAAATTTATTTAATATCTCAGAAGGATCCGCAATTTTATTGTTATTTGCATCTTTAACCGCATTCAATAGAGGTTCAAATCTTTTACGCGATTGCTTTATACCTTTGTACATCTCTCTTACGTTATTTTCGTTTCTGTGTTTTTCTATTTCTATTATTTTGCCTTTAAGATACTCTCTTTTCTTATTTTTTAAGAGTTTTGAAGTTTCATTCTTTACTAACCGAAAATAAGCCACATTATTATCGCTTGGATTATTTAAGGAATTCAGTTTAGCGGTTTTTCTTTTTTCGCACATATTTTGACAATCCCTGTCGAACCAAGGTTTGTTCTTTTTATTTTCGATTTTTCCAAGACATAAATTACCGACCTCTTTAATATTATCCCTGATCCCTTCCCATAATTTGTTAACATCTTCGTGTTCCTCGTCTGAAGATTCCAAAGCTTCGAACCGATTTTTTACTTCTATCGCGAACTGTTTTCTAATTTCGAGGTTGTTCAATTTAACTAAATCAAAATTCTCGGGACGAATATAGTTCGGTGTTCTCTTTTTTGTATTTAGTTTTTGTCGAAGTTTCGCGATTACTATTTCATGATCAGAACCGCATTCTGCACCCCGATACGATCTCACGTTAATTATGCTACTTTGCCATCTGTTTTGTATTAAAACATGATCGATTTGATTCCGTGTCTGTCCATCCGGCGATGTCCACGTATACTTATGAATATCCTTATGTTTAAATGTAGTACTTTTGATTACTAGGTTTTTCGAAATGGCAAAGTTTATTAGTCGGGTCCCATTATCGTTACTATATTCGTGCAAACTTTCTTTACCGATTGTAGGACGATATACTTCTTCCCTTCCAACCTTTGCGTTCGCGTCGCCTAGTATTATCTTAATGTAATTTCGCGGTAATTTATCGTAAACCGACTCTAGTTTATCATAAAATTCGCATTTTACTTCATCATCACTGTCTTCGGTGGGAGAATGAATGTTTATAAACGCGATTTTAAACCAACGCCCTTGAAATATAGCAACCGATATTCTTTCACTAAAGAACTTACTTCCCGTAATGCGGAAAGAAATCTATTCCTAATTAGAAACCCGGTACCTAGACAATAATTAACGCTCCCTCCGTACCAAATAGTATACTTTCCTTCTGTTAACGAACCCTCCCTGGCCAGCGAACCTCTTGTAATGCAACGATATCTAAGTGGTACCCCTTTACTTCATTCGCGACCGACTTTAACCCACCTGCCGTATTTAAACTTCTAACGTTCCACATCCCTATTGTTAGATCTCTAATTTCCATCTTGCGCCATGATTCCCCTGAAGCAGTCCCCACCCGGAGACCCGAACGGGGGACTAGTTTACATCCGGATAATGAGCGTTTTACCTCAGAGGAATCCATGACTTTTGGTGATATTTTGTGAACTAAAATATGTGAGTAGGGCGTTCGAACCTACGTCACACCCTCCAGCAAGCCTGGGAGGCCGCTCTCATTGTTGGTCAGCGAGTCCATCGGACTTAGCCGGGAGGAGCTTCCGAGGAAATTCCACCGACCATCCCCACATCCGCCACCCGTGGGACGCTCCCCATACGCGGTAATGAGATCCGCGCGAGGAGGTATACAAATAAATAAATAAATTATAACTAAAATGCATATTATTAGATTATGTTATATTTATCATAGAAACTAAACTGATCTAGACTTTATGCGAATTCTTCCAATCTTGATGAATCTTCCGACATTATGTTTTGGTACAGGCCAGCTATCTTATGAAGGTTTTGTGTAACTGCAATTTTTTGTTTCGGGTAAGGTTTTAACTTTTGAGATGTTTTAGGAGCCCGATATAGCACTTGTTTGCAACCATCATCCTTTTCGTATAGCCATTATCTCTAATGACCTCGGATATTAAATAACAAATTCATTCACCCGCTCAAATGTGCAGTCTCCTATTTCTATCTGGAATCTATCCTATTTTTACCTGACCCATTCCTTGAGAACCTGTTCTCATATCCATCGTTGTTGCTTCATTAAGAGTTAGCCCTCCTCTGATATGCTACTGTTGCTAATTATGAGTCATAACTTGCTATTGTTCTAGACATTTAAAAAAATATATATATTTATAATTTATTGAATTTTACAACTGTATTTTAACAAATATACAAACATCTGTTGCGGGCAACACACGACTTTAACTTACCTCCGTTTTTAAAATCGATAAAAGAATTTTCAAACACAGTTAGAGATAAAAATGAGTGAAACCATTAAAGAAATAATTAAATTAAATTTTTATAGAAACATGTGTTTTATTAAAAATCTATTATATTATTATCTAAAATAATCAGTTAGTTTTATCGGTTTTTCATCACTTCTTTTTAACAATTACAAGCTTGTGTAGAACATGTTTTCTAAAATCTTTAGCTTTTTCCAACGGTATATTATACGTCTATATTACTGTTTTTATGTTAAAAAAAACAACAAAAAAATGCATTAAAAATATTCTTTTAGTTTTCTCCTTTAGTCGTTTATCGAATTCGCTCACATTGCATATTTCGCTGTTAATTATCTATGCTAACAAGATAATATAGTTATTTTTAGAGAATCTACATAATTAAAGGTACTTTAGAGTACTTAAAATTTCGGCATTTAAGTTCTGTCCGACTATTTCAATCAGAATAAAACCTACATCTTATTAAAGCCCATTCAATTTTACATCGATATAGGGAGTTTAATCAAAATCGTTAGAGCCTTTTTTTGAGAGAATCGTAAAAAGGTGCGAAATGCGTAGTATAAAGTAGATCTTCCGGTCAGCTGATTTTAATGAAAAAGATTATGTAATATCTCGGGCGTATAGTCTTAAATATGAAATTTGACATACACACACAGTCCTTTTGGCGGGACATTTGGACTCAGGAGACCTTAGAACGTGTATTTCCGTCGAAAACTGGAATTCGAAAATTTTAACGTTCGCAATACTTTCCCTTACTATATATTTCATATATAGGTAAATGAAAGTAATAAGTAAAATTGTTGAATTAGAATAAATGGCGTGAAAGACTTGTGAAGAAAGTACCCAGCGGTAGAACTTCGATGTTTATTTAAGTAATTAGATCCCGAGGTCATCTTCTTTTCAATCGCCTCGGAGGGTTGTCAGGAATATGTGAGGTTGATAGGTTGCGGACCAGAGGATTTATATGGGCTGAGAGTTTGGAATTAAAAGTGGTACGAGAAAGGTCTGCAACAAATAGGATATTAAGATCGTTATGGATGATTTTATTTGTGACGAAATAAGGAGCAAGAAAATTAATTTTTTAAAATTATTAAATTATAAAATACAACTGGTTTGGCTAACTGAGAGATATTGCTACCTCGTTAGAGAAAAAAAAATGTTTATCTTACCCAGCACTGTTAAAAAAAATATACATATTTTCACAAAAGATACCAAAACTTTTAAGTAATATCCGGTAGGGTGTTGAACTCTTGTGAAAGGGAAGTGCGTAAATTTGCAGCTGCACTGACTAACCAATTAAGCAGTTTTTTGGAAACCAAGTTCCAAAAACCACAAGGTACAGATACATCGACAACACCCCTCGATATAGGGCCAGTCCATTAGAAGATACTCTCACCCCGGGATAATTTTACTAATAAAAAATTAGGAATGCGCTAACCAGTCAATCTTCCCTAATTTGTCGCGAAATAACGCATCAATAATGACTTTTATATTCCATATGTTGCTGAGACCTGCTGGTATAGAATATTTTTTGTTCTACGAATGGCTAATTTCTGTTCATGTGTCATGCCACTGTTTAATATTTTTCTCTATAAATATTTTGAGAAAAAAAAATGCATTTTAATTACTATAGATAAATGAATAAGTGATATTCCCAAGAAGAGAAATTATAGATGTTTCCATTAAAAACATATTTTGAATGATCACCCCTGGGCCAGGAGTGCCAAAGCGGAAGCAATCTCTAATTAAAGGGCTAATGACCATTGTTTTGTCCGATCCAGGAGGCCTGTGGCTATAGAAGGCCGTGCATCACGTAGGCCTCGTAAATTCAAGTCAGTACAGTTTAGGGGCTGGTCCTATACCTGCTCGGGTGCTACCGCTCCTGTCCCAGATAACGCAACTCTCATTTATAGGCCACGGTTACTTTGATATCAATCCTATCCTTCCACCATTATGTGTGGCTTTTGTAATATATGTACATAATACTACGCATGTTATTTAATGGAACATAGATATGATTCAACTTCTACTTAAAAGCATGTAATAAAAAAATCGACCTCCTTTTGAATATTTAGAGGAGGTGAGGGTGAAATGAATAATAGCCGGGAACTGCACAATGGTATCAAAAATATTCCTTTATTGTCCTGTAGGTATAACTGATAAAAAATGAATAATAATAAATTAACCACAGAACTGAGACAAAATGAGGAGCTCACAGTAATAATAATAATAGAGATAGAAGACAACAGCTGCTGAGAGGTTGCAATGGATTTGTCACAGTAAAATAAAATAATCTTTCTATTATAACAAAATTCAGAAAATAAAATAAGAGATAAAAATGAGCTTCAATTAAATATAAAGAGAACTAAAATATAAACATGTTTAAGGCAGTGACAAATCCTTTTCACATAACCTCTTGCTCCCACCAGCTGTGTGTTTATAACCT
Source organism: Piezodorus guildinii (assembly GCA_023052935.1). Classification (NCBI taxonomy): domain Eukaryota; kingdom Metazoa; phylum Arthropoda; class Insecta; order Hemiptera; family Pentatomidae; genus Piezodorus; species Piezodorus guildinii. The sequence goes on along the minus strand of CM041297.1, from coordinate 74,810,179 downwards.
TACTCTATCACACACTCAGACCCGTCACAAATATAACTGTATCCAATGTTTGAGTTAAAAGAAGGAAGGGGCAGTCAATTAGTTGACATAATTTGACCGAATAGTTTTTAGTTATCTTCATTAGTATTACTATGTATTCTATATTTGAAATATAGAATGCCAAAAGTAATTATTGAGGATACATTATTTTTTTATAATTGTAAACTAAGGAATTTGAATTGGAAGCTGTTGGTGTTTTGTGTTTTCCAATTTACTGATAGACATTATATACCTTGAAAAATAATTTATTTTGAACAGATACGGTTACATAAAATATATATATTATAAATTAGTAATGACTTATCTTAATGATCATGTTTGAGTTGTCTGGATGATTATTGCCAGGGTTGTATGTCGAATCTGCAATATATGTCTTTACAACCTTCCGTGTCTTTCTTCTCTTACAATCGAGAACATAGCTGTCGTTTTACACATACCAGAGCTCCAAAAGCTTCTATATCCTTTCTGAAAGGACAGTACAAAGACATTAGTCTTGGCGGTATGTTCAACCTGATGACGATGTTTTCTGTGAATTATTGGGCCAGGGTGAGCGCCTTGCTAGCATTGGTACTGGATGCATAGATCCCGATATCATCCGCATAGGCTGCTACCATTGCTTCTGTATGCTTCACTGAGACCACTGGCGCTATTAAAATGACGAACAAGGTAGGCCCTAGAGGATTCATAATGAACTCCGCAGATGGTATCTCGACAAATCCTCGATGATCTTCCCCGGGATAGCTTCTGATCAATCGGCATAGGGAGAGGGGGAGGGGGAATCATTACTTCTCTAGGTGGCGTAGTTGGAGACCTTATGAAACGCAGTCAAAGCCCTGCGTACAATCCAGGGAGATCAGCACTGTAGTCTCATTCTTGTCCACCATATGTATGGTGGCCCTGCAGTTTCACCAGTTGATGTTCGCATGCTGGAAACCAGGCAGTTCCGTTAGCTCTGTGCTGATGCTGCTAAGTTCCCTGCGGTGTTTCACCAGATGGTAGTGAACATGCTTCTTGAATATCTTGCTAATGTGCGAGAAAAGTCTTATCTGCCGGTTATGCTCTGTTAAGTCTCCAGTCTTCCCAGGCTTGAGTACGATTGCACAATTCCAGGCAATAATATAGTAGGATATAATCAACCGCATGCAAGAGTTGATGAAATTCAGTAAGAATGAATTACCTCTCCCAGGGAGCATCCTCAAGAAACATATAGGAGATCGTCCTCCCCAGACGACTTATTACCCTTAGTACGATGTAGTGCCGACTCAAGCTGGCTGAAGCTAGGATAGATAGGCTTTTAATTAAGGAATGGAGTTCTCCCTTCAGGAAGCATTGGTGCATCCGCATCCCGAGCCTTCCTCCCTCGTATAGTCTTAGGCCAGGAGTTAAGCCTGTTAGTAGTTAAGCTAAGCCTTAGGTGTCAGCAGGTCATTTTTAGATCTTATGTGGACGGTCCTCATCTTCCTCTCGTGAATACTGACGAGACTTGTGGAATTGAAGGTGGCCATCCTGGGTCCTCGGAAGCTGTTTTTCCCTGACGGAGGTCTTTAAGTCGCCAGAAAATATCATTATCTCAACTCTAGTTTTTCAAATTTAGATTTTGATGAATACGTTGGGAAGGGGAAATTTTCTTTTACATAACAAATAAAAAAAAATAAAAAAAAACAAAAAAAAAACGAGAGTTGTATCGCTATATTAATAGCATTTGTTCTTAATCGTAATGAAAAATCTTGTTTAAAATGAATCACTATTTTATAACTTTCACCGCGCCATTACTTAAATTGACTAATTTCATTCAATATAATGGCTATCACGTCTAGTTCAACTAATTTTATTGGTAGTTAAACGAAAAATGTATCAACCGGTTTCCAGTTACTAAATATATTGAATACTGTCCCGGCCTTTTCATTATCGATCTTATTACAATTTAGCATTAAAAGAATGTTAAAGAATGCCTAATTTAAATGCTAATTAACTGCTATATTTTCTAATATTATGTTTGCTAAAATCAATTTAAACCTGATTGCTGTGTTCTTAACCAAATCATGTCCTTAAATAGAATGGATTCTTATTATATATTGATCAAAAGACCCTTCGCGTGTTGATATGAAATGTACCTTCCTGAAAAATGTTGAAATTACAATTTGAAATTCTATCAACAAATCAATGTGTTTTTAGTTCAGTAATAAGTGATAACATTTCCAATGAAGTAACATCATCTTCATCTTTCAACCAGTGCTGAGTTAATTGGAAGGTTTGACTTTTTTCTTCTTCTAAACACACTTCCATGGTTTCAATCATCCAATATTTTGAAGGAAGACCGACTCCAATAGCCATTGAAGAGGTAAGAATAAGACAGGGCATTGACGGCTATCTGGAACTGGCCAATAGTTGGAAATGCCAGTATTGACGGCCGGGGCGGGAGATATTGCTTCCCCATTGTATGCGGAAAAAGTTATCGAATGTGGCCCAACAGCTCCCCGACAATGTTCCGTACTCGTCAACAAGTGTCGTCCGCATTGACAAAGTTAGTCTCGTCGTCACCAACTTGCATATTCAACAATGTTTGTGTCGTACTGAACTTCTGTCTATCTAATATTATGGTTCCCTTCGGTTATTTAGCGAGTGAATCCTAACGAACAAATATATATTTATTTGTTATAGACTTTAATTTATATATTATTATCGTGAAAGTGTAGTTGTCCTAGGGATATGCTGATATCACAGAATTTTGTTACATTTTAGGTTTAATTATGCAGCAGTGTGGTCTAGTAAATAGAGCACTAGACCTGTTACCTATGTCCGTGGTTCGAATCCTAGCTGTAGTAGAATATTATTAATTCTGTTAATTGGGCCGGGGGGTGACCCTAGGTTATGGAGACCCTCTTGGGTTAGACCAAGCCTCTTTAAAGTAGATACCCAAAATAGAGAAAAAACTGGCGGCTGAGCGTGATCAAGGCCTAATCAACTCATTGTACAGCTGGCGACCCTAGGGTATGGAGACCCAGCCTCTATAAAGTGGGTACCCAAATTAATTGGGGAAAAACCTGGCGGCTGAGCGTGATTAAAGCCTAATCACCTCATTTATCAGCCGTTGGCCTAGGAACAGTACGAATCTCTATATGTACTGAGCCCAAGACCCTTCATGGGTTGTAGTGGTACAGGTTATGCTACTATGGCTAATCGGACGATGCTACAGTGGGAGTCCTAAATTTTGCCTATCCAGGTTTTATTAGGAATATAATATGATATAAGATAACAATCCATTAAGAGTTAAAAGGAAATTACCTATTTTGATTTAGGTTAAATTATTTCTATTATTGAAGATATCTGTCTGATAGCTGCATGTGCTTTTCTCATCACATTGTCATCCCTCTTGTTGTCTTGCTCACAAAGGATTCTGGTCTCAGTCGGAGTTTTTTCATATGCCCCCAGAAGGCCCCATGTGTACTTTAGTGTATTTCTGCATGCAAAATGACATATCTTGAAATGAGCTATGGGTCATATTCCCTTAACAGCTAGTGACTCTGTTATTTTCGAAGTTCAAATTAGCAAATAAAAATAGAGCTATTGTACTGAGAATTAAATTGTCTTCAGAATGAAAAAAATTATCATAGTATCAGTTTAGAAATAGCAGAGATATAGCAGTGGTGATAGACCGTTTTCTGTTGAATTATTTATTTCTTTTCATATTAATTTATCGGCTATTAACAGCTATATAAACGATTATACCAGTATATAATATATATAAGGAGCGGCGTGGTCTAGTCGATAGAGCTCTAGTTTACTGTGCCCCGGGTCCTGGGTTCGAATCCTGGCTGTGCCGGAATATTATTTTTTCTGTTATTTCAGTGGGGGGGGGGAGGGGAAGGTCATCCTAAGATAAGGAAACCTCCTGGGGCAGACCCAGCCTCTATAAAGTGGATACCCGATTTGGGGAAAAGCCTGAGGGCTGAGTGTGATCTCCTCATTGCACGGCAGTTGGCCTAGATATACTGAGCCTTCATGGGTTGTAGAGGTATATATATATATAAAATATATATATATATATATAATATATATATATATATATATATATATATATTTTCAATTATTCGGTTATTCATTATTGCTTTACTCCAACTTAATTCTGGAATCTAGAAATTCAGTGAACCACTTTCGTGATTTACATGAATTCTATAAGTAATTATTCTATTCGAATTCGAATTAATCTGCTTTGAATCAGTGTATTTTTCAGGACTTCGTGGAGAGTAATACTTAAATTATGTAAACATTTATGTACAATTAAATTTAAATCCAGCCTGTGTGAGGTGGGATCCTCAATACATATTATATGAAGCTAAGCCGCACTAAAAGCAATTTACGCGGGATAGGGCTTAAGAGATATCAGCAGGTTTAGAGAGCGAATTGTATTTCCACTTTTACAGTTCAGCCTTTAATCTGTTTGGGTTCTGAAAAATCTTTAAAAAAAACAATTACTTTATATTCGTTTCCTTGAAGGTAAATGAAGAATGAAAGTGGGGTATTAAAGCTCTTTCTTTTTATTTTTTATTATTTATTTTAATTTCAATCCTTAATGTTGACCTTTGAATTAAACCGCACGAAAGAAGAATTAGTATAAATATTTAGTTTGCTTCGATCCTTTCGGTCATTTAGCTTTGAGGTTATATTTTAAGAATTACAGATTTTTGTGAATTTAATCTGTTTTACTAATGTGTAAGATTTGTAGAATTTACTAATGATTATTATATTTTTAATTCATGCTGTTTTAAAAATTATTGTTCTGTTTTAATTTTTTTTTATTTATTTATGTCTCCCTACCTTGCCATATGGCAATACAGGCGTCGGTAGCCAGGACCTGGATGACATGCTACCAGTAGTAATCTTGATTTTTTTGTTTTTTCTCTTCTCAGCTTTTTCACTCTGGTCTCTCCTCGATGACCATCTCTTCAGCTTCTTCTTCTTCTCTCGGAGGTGATCTTCCTCGATCCGTCCAGTTCCACCTATCCAGATTTAATGTTGTTAATAAAATGTTTGTTTATGCTTAAATATGTTTAAATATTTTTGATTATTGCCGAAAAATTATAGAGAGAAATTAAATTATTTCCTGGGGTTCTTTCCCGGGGTTCTGCAATCATGTCACATCTCGGTCCTCAGTATCTAATCGAATTGTAATATTTGGTTAAATTCGTGAATTAAAATTCGAAATAGGCATTTATACAGTAGTGCTAGTATTATCTTATATTATTTCATAATAATTTAAATTATTTATATCTAATCTATAATGATATTTTAACATAACTTATTACTAAACAAACGAGCTGCAAGTAGGTTTTCCGATTCCCATAGAGAACTTAATTTGGTGTGAGCTCAACGATGGGCTATGATTTTACACACTTTAGAGCCATCATCTTCCGACACGACAGGGATAAGCTCCAATGGAAAGAAACTGGAGTAATGTCGTTAATCAGGTGGTAACATGGAAAACCTTCCAGCAGATTATGGCTCAGCTGGAGAACCGATCACTGAAAATGTGGTATCGATCCTGTACTGAAATAAAGCTGCTGGATAATATCTTTTGGGCAGAATTTACGAGAGCGATTTATTATCTTTGTCATTATTCTTAAGAGGAATACATATCAATATGTGAAAATCAAGTTAATATAAACTATAATCTGTATACGAAGCAATAAAATATAAATTCCAATTTTTAATTTGTCTAAAAATATACACAATAAGTAGGTTCATTTGCTGGAATTATATGAAAATAAATGTAAGTCAGAAACATTTTTACAGGTTTTATAATTATATATATTAATAACTTTTTATTTTAAACTTTGGTGCTGCTTCACGATGTAATTTTATTTTTTAATTTAACTTTGGAGTCGGTTTTTAATAATTTTGGCTTGATTTCGTTTACGCTATGTTGCTCATTTCAAAGCGATCCGAAATTATTAGGTAGATCAAGAATAATTCGTATAATACATATTACTTTGGCCTCGTTATGCAAGATTAAATTTAAACAACAATAATAACTCAGATTTTTAAACACAACAATTTAATGAATACAATTTAATAAATAAAAAAATACAAACAAAAATATAATAACTAAAGAAACAAAAAGATCATAAAAATTTAGACAGACAAAAGATAATAAACATAAGGCTGATAATACGCTTACTATGAGCTCATACTATAAAAAAATGTCAATAAGACAGCGCTGCACGGTGAGAATTAGGGTATGTGTAGGTGAGGTGAAATTCATGATTCGAAGGTGAAAGTTAATATCACATACTTTCAACATATTATAATAAATATTCAATTTACATAGTTTTATATATTACTTTATCATTTTTTTTTTTATCTTTTATTGTAAATAATGTTTAATTTCTTAAAACCAAGTTTCTATATTAAAAAACATGTTTTCATGATGTGTATATTAGACTTATTTGTTTTGATATAACTTTATCATTCAGTTTTTTTTCTTTTTAAAAAAGTAATATTTAATGATATTATATGATTTTTCTAATAGTATTTGGTGTCATTATCCAAATGTTTTTTTTAAAAATAAGCCTTCCTCCTCTCCTGCTACTCTCGTGAACCCATACCAGACTTGCTTTCGCCTCCCCTACACATACACTGTTTCTCACCGTGTAGCGCTGCCTTAAGGCAGGCCTTGATCTTACACGGTTTCTAATATGTATTTTATTATAACTGGAAACTGGAATGAATATATATTTTATAAATAAGAACGTATAGAAACTATCAACACACACTTATATTTGAATTAATAATTACATACGTAAATATATGGGAAAGTTACAGGGAAGCAGTGGTATACAGTTCCTGGACTCACGCTGTGTATTTTAATCTTCCTTTCAAAAAAAAAAAAGTTGTTTTTCAAAATAATACTCATGCAGTTATTTATTAGCTATTATCGAGCTATCGTGCGCTTAGCTACATAAACTGGTATAAATTTGCCCATCGGTTCATTATAATATTCAAATACCTATATTTAATATTTATTTTTTTATACATTGTTACTTACGGTTTATAATGTTTTTTGTTGTATTGTTTGTAATGATTAAAATCGAAAATTTATGAAAAAAAAATATAAGAGAAAAGTTAATTCCCCTATAGCACTTGAAGGAGATATATAAGTTTTATAAAAAGAAATACAAAGGAAAATCAAATATATTTACGTTCGTCATGACCTTATATAACAAATTAGTATACTAATAGCTACACTAACACAATGTTGTAGTTAGTTAGTTACCTTTTACTCTCGCCAAAGAACAAACTTAAATATAACTATTCAACTTAGCATCTAACACTAATTAGGCTGAAACAAATTTGAAAGCAATTAAGGTATCTCAGTTATCAACGCATAGGAATGCCTTTCGTTTCATTATGCGAAATTACATTTTCTTAATTATATGTGAGTCTTAAAGATTTCTATCTTAAACAAACGTCTATTCTTTGAAGTAAAATAAATCAAATCAGGACTTTGAGATGAAAGGGCCAAGTCCCAGTTGTGGCAAAGTGGATTAAAGTCTTTGAGGAAATAAAACAACGGTTTGTGTGATGAATTTCTTAGCATGTCTTTATGATTAATCATATATAAATTCTCATCTTCACAATGTGAATGTTTTAAATAAAATAATGATATTTCTCTTACTATCGCATTATATATAGATAGAAACATGAGTTGAAGTTTTTGACTTAGTCATTGCTAAAATAGAACAAGACTAGAGTTTCAGAGTGCTTAATAGGCTGACTAATATTTAAGATTAATTAGTGAAATTAAAAGCCGGCTATGCCAAGTGAATGTTGAATATAAAAATAACATACGAGTCAAACGACACTTCAATAACTATAAACTAAATAATTAATAACAAATATTCAATCTATAACCTAATCTTTCGTTATTTCGATTTACATTCTAGAATAAGAAAGAAGTAGAGGAAGTTTCTGGTACTGGCGGGATAATTAACGAAATTCTTAACAGATTTAATGTTGATGAGTCAAGGTAACATCTATTATATTCCTTGTTGAAATGGAAACGGTTAAGATGAATAATTATATTGAACATTTCATTTTATATTAAAAACTATAATAATTAAAATTATTGTATATAGTGATAACTTAAATTTCTGAGCTTTTCATCACTGCCTAATTCTCTTAGATTAAATTTGATTTTTTTGTTTATTAAACGTCACTTTATGCTACTGTGGCTAATCGGATGATAATACAGTGTGAGGTTTAAATTTTATCTGTCCAGGTTTAATTAGGATAGGGATCTTTAACGAGTACCTGAAATCACACATACGCTCGAGACCATCTTTTTACTCTAAGGATTACTTTTAAGTCCTCTTCATAACTAAGGATTTTCTATTCCCATTAAAAAATCCTAGGACCACCTGCGGGTTCGAACCCGTGACCTTTGGCATAGAAGGCTGTTATGCTAACCATTGAATTTTTTCCCTACATTATATACCTTACGAAACGTCTATTTTGTATTTTTATTTGATGAAATTTTTTTCAGGTCTAATGGAGTACTTATATATCATGACAATAAGTAACAGAAAAGAAAAATACATAAAACATAATAATAACATTATATATATATATAATAATATATATACACATTTTTTTTTGTTTATTGTACTTATATTTTTATTTATGTAGTATGTCTGAGTAATAGTCATGGAATATGTAACTAAGGATAATTAAACACTCCTTCTTTGGAGTTACCTTGGAGAAGTAAAATAATATATAAAAAATCCAGGGAATATGGTTTTTACTAAGCGGCACATAACGGGAGAAAACTCTTTCACTAGGACGTAAAATTATGTCGGAGGGCGTAATTTCGTATTATTATATATTATATTATGCTAAAAATAAATAAAAAGACAATGAATTATATACTTTCTATTTTATTTATATGTGGATGTACATATACTCGATATGTTTCACGTTTGGCGTATTTATACGTCCTGCTGGCTTAACAGGTTAATAAGTACTCTGACTTTTAAAACACTAGTAAAATAGTAAACAAGGAGAGAAATTCATAATCTATAAAAATTAATTAATAGAATATATCTATTGAAATCAGGCTAAAGGAAATAATTATTATCCAATTTAAAAAAAAATCCTTTAGATTAACCTCGGGTAGTAGAAATACTACCTGGAATAATAATAATTCTGATACTACTATAGTAATAAGACTACCTGTATTATATAAGCTTTCTTGAAGTATTTTATCTGGTGAAAAAAACTTATACATACTAAACGAGAGACATACATATATCATTTCCCATACAACCTTATAGAATTGAAAGCAGTTTCGATATCAATCTTGCAAGCGATCCTCCGGTTCCGGAGGGTAAAGCCGATATACAGTTGGCATTGGATAAGCGCCAGGATTGGATTCGGAACAAACTCCGAGGCTATGTGATAAGCTTTTTATAATAAGTCCTAAGGAGATTGCATGTCATGGCGGATCATCCTTACTACAGCCATTGGGACAATCCGATTGTCATCCTTGTCCTAGTTCTCGGAACTGTAACAAATATAAAAATAACTAAGAAGTCATGAAAGGGTATAAAAATCATTCATGTCATTCCTTACTTACAGTATGCCAATTGTATTTTAAAAATCTGTTTTAATTATATTTATAACTTTAAATGAAAATAAAAGTAAATGGGGTTGATAAAATCCAGCGAAGAACCTACCCAGCGGTAGCACTTCAATACTTCATATAATGTTGCCTTCAAACAATAATTTATTGCTGTAACTAACAATAATCGATACTTGTTATTATTTAGTGGACGTAATTGTATAATAATTAGTTATCATGAATTCTGAAGAGGAAGTTTAACCTTTACCTATCTGTGAATGTGTCACTTATTCTATCACTATATTGATTGGAAGCATCGTAGCATTTTAATTAATGAAAATGATTGGTAAACTAACATGAATAGAATAGAATTAATTTGGCTGAAACTATTCCCAGTGGTGTGTTTGCTATCGCTGGGACAGTTCTCTTGTTCTCAATCAATTTGTTGCCATTAGACAAATAGTTGGCTCTAGTGTAACCTGTTGGTCCGCGGTCGAATCGATAATTAGATTTCTGTTCATCAATTATATTTAATTAATTCATATCTTTCAATTTTCAGACATAGTATTAAAGAATAGAATACATTAGAAAATAAAAATAAACTTTTATTCTGGGACAAGGTTCCTTAAGAAAAATTGATATGTATAATTAAGATATACAATGTGTCTGGACAAAAGACAAAGGTTTATAATTAATTCTTATTCACAATGATATAGGAAGAAAAGAATCTTTACGCCACTTATTTCATTTGTCCTCATTTTTTATAATGTATTTAAATTCCTCAGAAACTTTCTTCAATCAAGATTTATGTTTTTATCAAGTGTTCCTGATTATTTCTATCAAAAAGAAAACATATGGTTTTTTTATAACAGTTGGAACAGAGTGGATCGAAAAGTGTGGTTATTACCTATTATTGTGTTGGTTATTATCTCACTATTTTTACCTTTTATCTTTTATATTGTACCACATATACCTTACCTTAACCTTACCAATTACCAAGTACTCACTTATTTGTTTATTCATTCACCAATTTATCAGTTCTGCATAACATAAATTAATATCAACAAGCAAATCCTTGAATCAGCTTAGCTACCAGGCACAGCGTAAGGAAATCCGTAGGACGACCCCGCTGGCTCCAAAAAAGAATGGATTAAAGTATACAATAAAACAAAAAAGTAAAATAAATCAATAACTAATGATAGATTACTGTGTTGCACAAAACTAAACATTGAAACTGAATCGTAATAATTGATCCATTAACTAATTTAAATAGGAACAATAAATAATAAATTTTCTTTTTGAATTGATGTTTGATTTGAAATATCAGGCTGTTTGAGCGTCTGTTTGGGATGACATTAGGTACTGGAACCGCTGGGGCTTGAATGATGGCAGTGAAGAAGAATGGTGGATATGAGTAGCCAGAGAATTTCAGAGAGTAGTAGAGTGGACAAGAAAAGAATGATCAAAAGTTTTGTTCTAAGGTCAGAATAGCGCCATCTTGTTTCGGAGGAGTGGTATGACGATTTAAAGTGTAGTAGTCTGTGGATATAGGGAAGTAGCTGGGAGAAGACAGTTTGGTAAAAATATGATCCTGGGAAATATTGTCAGCGGATGGAGGGACTCGCTTTATTAATGGGACACATGAGACCTTTTCAGTGTACAAAGAACAAATCTTAAAAATATATCAAATTAATCTTTATAATTATACTTTTTTTTCCCCAAATCTGTATCCATTTACTTCGATAATGGGTTTCATGCCTAAGTAGGAAAAAAATGTTAATACCTTTTTATAAGAATAAAAAATAAAAACTCAGTATTATGTATGATGTCCTTTAAACAACACTTAACCGAAGTTGTTGGATTTTTCATTCTACATTCTGTTTTAAGGTGGATATTTATTTTTTACTCACCGCAAATATGGATGAAAAATTTAGGATAAAATATTTTTTCAAGTATTTTACTTCTAAAAAAAAAATAAGTTAAGTAAAATTAGTTGAAAAAATAAGTATTTAAAGTATCAGCATCAAAACATAGTTACATTTCTATGATATACAATAAATATATATAAAAACCGAAGTAATTACATTAATCACCTATGGTAAAATGGTGGCATTTTTTAAATTTTTCTTTATTTTGTTTTAAAAATATTTTAGTAAAAATAAGGAGTTAATATAAAATCATTATTATTATTTAGGTTTATATTAATATTTACTTGTTGATTCTAATGTTGTTTATGTTTTAATTATTTTTTTCTATTCCAAAAATGATTGTTCTGTCACAGCCAAAATCAAGATTAAATTGGACACTGTTTCGTGCCAGTGCAGCAATTTTCAGATGTTCAAAATTTTTAAAATTACTATTATGTGGTTTTATCCTGGTTAAGATTGTTTTTACTGTTTCCAAAATTTAGATCTTATCAAAATCTGAACCATTTATATTTCACAGTTGATTAAGTTTATTATAGTTATACACGTATAATTTAATATTTGGTGAGTCATATATAATTACTGTTTTCGATCACTTTTTTTATTTTTCATGTTTGTATAAGCCTATCATATTATTTTGGTTTGTTTTTTCAAGTTTAATTTCTTTTACACACACACACACACACACACATAATATTATATTATATATATTATATATTATAATATTATATATATATATCCCGTACACTACAACCATGAAGGGTTTGGGTCAGTACATATAGAGATTCGTATGTTTCTAGGCCACGCAATGCAATGAGGTGATTAGGCCTTAATCACGCTCAGCGCCAGGTTTTTCCCCAATTATTTTTGGTACCACTTATAGGTGGGTCTGCCCGGAGGTCTCCATACCCTAGGATCGCCCCGATGAATTAACAGAATAAATATATTTCTGCCACAGCCGGGATTCGAACCCAGGACCGGCACAGCATAGTGCTCTATCACTAGACACGCCGCTCCTATATATATATGTCTGATAGACAAAACTTATCAAACGTCTATAAACATTAAAAAACCTTTACATCGAAACGGATAAGTTGTATAAAATTTAAATTTCATATTTTAGAAGCGTGTCTGGTGTCCCTCAAGGTAGTATCCTAGGACTCATCCTTTACACACTTTATACAGCTGATATCCCAACCCAACCTAAACACCTTCTACCTATGCTGATGACACTTGTGTGTTATCAGTCAATACTGATCCAACTATTTGCTCTCAAAAACTCCAATCCCACCTCAGAGAGCTTGAAGTATGGTGTCAGGTCTGAGTATAAATAAATTCCAACAAATCCAACAAATTACCTTTACCCTTCGTCGAAACGCATGACATCCTGCCTACTGTCTCTTCAATAATACTCCTCTTGTACCGGTTGAACAGGTCCGATATCTAGGACTGCACTTTGGCAAACGCCTTACTTGGAATCCTCATACAAGACTGAAACGACAAGAAGCTGCACGACGTTTTCGACTACTTCAACACTTACTAGACAAACGAGTACAAAAGACTCATCTACATGACTATCATAAGACCGATATGAACTTACGGTGTGGAGCTATGGGGCTCTACTAAACCATCAAATTCTTCTCGTATCCAATCTTACATCCAAATCCTTGTAAAATCTCAATGCTTCTTACTTTGTCACCAACAAACTCATCCATAAATACTTTAATGTCCCATATGTTGCTGATTTGGCCCGTACAAGGTATCAATCCTTCCATGACAAACTCGATACCCACCCTAAACCTTTCTTTCAATTCTTACTTCCTCTTCAATTCCTGACAATCCTCCGAGGTGTCTGAAAAGAAGATGTCCCCGGAACCTTCTAGTTTAGAACATTTTGAAAGTGCTTCCATTGAGAAGCTTCTCTACATGTGTTTCATGCCTTTTCATATTTCATTCAAATATACTTGTTGTATTACTTGTTATACAGTTGTAAATTCTAATAAATAAATATTTAAAAAAAGAAGCGTGTATGCCTGAGATATCACCGCAATTTTTTAAATAAAATTAGCGAACTATAACGTACTTTATACCATGCGTTTTCCACATTTTTACGACTTTTCCAAATACGGCTCAATGAATTATATTAAACTCGTTATATTCGAAATTAAAAAATTAACCATTTCATGTTGATTTGTTAGTATATATCTATAGGGAGAGGAAATAATGATATATATTCTATAAATAATAAGATGAATGCGTTGTAAAATATAAACGAAAAAGTAAATTATGGTAGACTATTTGCGTCTAGATATAAATTACAAAAGTTTTATTAACAGTTGATAAGTTTTGTTAATTAGATTGTAGCACGTGGAGCATTTTGTTACCTTGATTGGCTGCTTTAATATTATCTGCCCGTTAATAGTCTGGGGAACAATAACTCTGAATATGAATGGATATAAAGTGATAATTGGAAGGTAACTAGGCGAAAACAATTAGTGCTAAAGTAATTTATGTGCTAATTAGTCTATAAACTTGAAGGCATTCGTATCTTGTAGCTATTTGAAATTGAGTCCACGCACCATTCATCATTAAAGATAACAATATCGCTTTTATAAAATCTATAATAGATTTACGAATCCAAATCAAACAAAACTAAGAAGACAACGTTTGGGCATTACTTTTTATAAAGGGCAAACGCTTGAGTGCAGAGCTCACTTTAACAGCAAACACATGATTTAATTCTTTAACGTTTAGTCAACTGTAAGTTTATTTTCGATGAGGAAGATGGTTGGGGGTGAGGTCATAAGAAAGAAACAAACATTAAAAAAGGAGTACTTATTTTAATTGTGTCCCGAAGATTCGGCCTACGTTGTGGGGGGTGACTTCATCAGGGGGACTCTGAGACAATGTCTAAAGAAGTGTAAATGACAGTCACCCTGATGAAGTCACCCCACAATGTAAGCCGAATCGTCGGGACACAATTAAAATAAGTACTCCTTTTTAATGTTTGTTTCTTTTTGATGACCGCACCCCTAACCATCTTCCTCATCTAATATTCTCAACGGTCAACTAAACTCCATTATTATAAATTTATTTTCATGTTCTCAATTTTGTTAACAAACGAGGTATGTGAAAGTCTTACAAGATTTTTTTTATTTATTTGTTTTTAATGCATAAATAATTAATTATGTAATAGATAGAACAGCAATTACTAACACTATCCAACAAAAAGCGGTGAACACAGGTGGAGAGCGCTGAAGTCTGTCTAATAAGTGGATGGAAATTGGAACAATTTGTACCTGCCCTTGTGTCTTTTATTATTCATTTAAAGTTAGAACGTTGATCGCTGCTGTCAGCGCAGTGTCATTTGGTCACATATCCTTTCAGTTTCGATCAATATCCTAAATTATTACATATAATGTTATAAGATCATTCTCGTAAAAAAAAGTATTGTTATTTTTACTTTCACTTACTTATATATGAAATATAGAAAGGAAAGTATTGCGATCGTGAAAGTTTCCTAATTGCAGTTTTCAACAGAAATGCACGTTTTAGGGTCCCCTGAGTACAAATAACCAAAGAAGGCCTATGTGTGTGTGTGTGTGTGGGTGTGTGGTAGGTCTATCGCAAAAACGAAAGGTCGCATAAAACTGAAATTTCATATTTAAGACAACCATACACCCGAGATATTACAGCAACTTAATACCGTTATACACTCACTCAAAAAAGTGTCCATACAGCATGCTTTTATTTTGCAAAGTTATTTATTTTCCACTTAATAATTTCCTAATGTACAAATCATTAATACTAATATTTGATAAAAAATGCATTTATTTATTTTCATTTCATCATTAATATAATAAGAGGCAGAATGTCATTTGTTAATGGTAGGTCAAAAAAGTTTCCACACTTTCAATATTGATCCTATTTGTTGTACTATGACCGTCTTTCCCTGTTCTTCTTATCTTGAAAATTAAATCTTAGTTGAATAATAACTTTGCTTGGGCCTGGGAAACTGATTTATTTTCAATATGCGCGTTTCTCGTGATTTGAGAGAGCTCATGGTTCGCAGGGCTTATCTATAAGAAAAATTGCATATCTGTCGAATAAGTCACATGCTACTATACACTACGGACTACATAGACATAGAGAGTTAAAATCTTTGGAAGATAGAATACGTGAAGGAAGACAGGAGACTGGAGAATCGCCAGGGGCCATTCTTGCTGAAGTCCATGCAAATTCTCACACTACTGACACCTCAATGGCCATCAAAATAAATAGGTACTATAGGATTCAAGTCCACCCAGAAGCAGTAAAAAATATTCTAAGAAGGGAAGAATACAGTGGTCGTGTCGCAAGAAGAAAGCCCTTATTCAGTAAGTTGAACCAGAAGAAGCTTCTGTAATTTACTAAGGAGTTTTTAAATAAACCCAAAACTTTCTGGGAACGGGTCATATCTTCTTAGGAATCCCAAATTTAATATTTTTGGGACAGATGGAAGATCACAAGTGTGAAGGAAATCGACATCTGCTTTCAATTTAATCTGAATTTATTAATGGGTGTATGGATATTTTTTTGAGTAAGTGTATATACCGTTGGAAGATTTTAGAAAAATTATTATCTGATACACAAAGCTGCGAAAGGTGATTTAAAGTAAAGAATAGTGAATAAACCTATTACTGATAAACAATTTGAGATAGTTATATTATTTAATCTCAATCAGATGTTTCATACGATGAAGCCTTCAGGTTTTAATAAAGTCAACTCATAGTATTTTTCAAATTGAAGTATAGTTGATTGGTTTTAACAGTCGGGGTAAGTGATAGGTTTAAATTTGATTATGATGATTTCAGCTAATACAAATTACGAATCTCTATATAAATCAAAATACAATCAGAATGTTACAAACAGATATTTGGTATATTATTTTTAAAAATATCAATACTAACGCACTCTCTTTTAGTTATGTATGTTTTTGTATTTATTTATTAATTTAGTAGAGAAAAAAAATGATCTCATAATTTGAATGGTTATGTTCCATTTCCAAAAATTCTATGCTTATGCTATTATTTTGTTTCAGGTCGAAATACACCACATGTGTCTCTGAATCGTAAGTAGATAATTTATTTGTTGTTGATCTTTGTTTTTATATGTAATAAACATTTCAAGATCCTTGGGCTAAATAACAAATTCTTGCAATTAGATCCGTGTTTTAGCTAATAAATGAGTTGAATTAAATCATTTTTAATCGGCCGATATTTTAAAAATAACCAGCTGATATCAATATAAATTCACGTATAAGAATTTCCGCGATATAAATAAAACCCTATTTTTTTAACTATCAAAAATACTACTGTGAATTTGAATTTAGAGAAATATATTTTCCTAGTGAGTATTGTTATGATTCTTCTTGACAATATGCAAAAAAAGTTGTTTGTTCTCCCTTAATTAAAACGTGAAAATTATTACAGATGAATATGGTGCTTCAGAAGACGAAAGCTAAAAGAGACTTTAATAAAGATAATTGGGAATCGATTGTTGTGTATCAAATGATTTCTTTTTAATAAAAATTATTTCATTCGTTTGAAAGAACTAACTAACACTATTTACTAAAATTTTTATCTTTACAGCGGTATATTATACATCCATATTACTATTTTTTTGTTCAAAAACACAAAACAAAAATGATTTAAAAAAAGTTTTCTGTTTTCTCCTTTCGGTTTTTAATAAATTAATAATAACTTGCATGTATAGCCGTTATTTATGAATACTAACGATATGATATGCTTATTTTTACTTTCACTCAAATATATATGAAATATATAGTAAGGGAAGGTATAGCGATCGTGAAAATTTTCGAATTCCAGTTTTCATTGGAAATACACGTTTTAGGGTCTCCTGAGTACAAATGTCCAAATCCCAAAAAAGGCCTGTATGTCCGTGCGTGTGTGTGTGTGTCTTATATAAAAAGGTTTCTATATTTCTTAAATCTTTAGCTTTCTAATGGTATATTATACATCTATAATACTATTTTTTTTTTTTTTAAATAAATTTAAGAAAAAAGAAATACGTTAATTTTTGTCTGTCTAATTTTTTATTAAATTTATTTAACTTGTACATTATGCCTTTATTATATCGATCCTTATAAAATTATATGGTTAATTTTTTGCAATTTCTCTTCTGGTTGGTGGATTTTGACGAAATAGTTGCTGTATTATCTCATGCATATTTGATTCACAACTACGAAGTTTCAGTTTTTTACAATTTATCGTTTTCGAACTAGACTTACACGCAGAGCTTTTTTTGGGACTAGTCATTTGGAGTCATGGGGATCCTAAAATGAGCATTTCCAGTGAAAACTAGAATTCGAAAATTTTCCATTACCCTCCTACTTTATTTACAATAAATACAGGCATACTTAACCTATGCATATATAGTATAGACTATAACTATGTATACATTCCTCGGCTTTGCCTAACATTGCAATACTTTGCCTAAATATATATTTCATATTTAAGTAAGATAAAGTAAAAATATCGTAGTTAGAAATAATCGGGAGACAGTCTTTTTTAATATTTTAATTTTGCAGACGTTTCGGCTCAAACGTGTGCATAAACAATTTATGCATGACATGGCTCAGTAATGCACTGATGATGGCTCACATGTTTGAGCCGAAACGTCGGAAAAATTAAAATATTAAAAAAGACTGCCTCCCGATTATTTCTACAGTCCACTATACATCCTCAATAAAGTAAAAATACATACGTCCTTTTGATTGAATAGTACGCCGTGTAAAGGAAAAACCATGCATTGGACTGTTTTCTTTCTCTACATGTGAGCACTGTTTTCTTTTGTTAATTAAATAAAGCATTTCTCTTTCTCTCTTATTCATGATGTAACTTCTAAATATTCGTATATATTTAAATAATAATAATATTATATTAATATATAATTCCGAGAACTCTCTTACATTCATCTAACGCATGAAGATGGTTGAAGTATAGGTAGAGAATGGGCCCTGAAAGATTGCCAAGGGTACTTATTTTTGATGGGCGAAAGCTAAAGGGGAAAGCTAGGCTGATGTGGATTGACGATGTTGGGCCTTGTTGGAGGCGCTGGGACCTGGCCAATTCAAGTTCTTTGAGCCGGACTTAACAGCCTCCTTAATAAGTCCTGGTACTTCATTTACTTTATATTACACAAAATACTTTTCATGGTGATGAAAAAAGTAAATCTTTTTCAACATTCTGAAATATTATTCTATGTTTTATATATTATCCAGGAGATTATATTGTATAGGATAATTAGGCTATATTTCGTCGAATATTACAAACTCGCCCGGATTTGTAGGAATATAAAATACCACAAATACCTTTAAAATTAAAAATAAGCAACTGCGAAAATGAAGTATTTAAACAAATTAGCTTTCTCGGAATTATTTTTGACAGACATTTATAGTTTTCTGTCTATTTTTGTAGGACAATTAGAACAAGATTAAAAAAAAAAGAAAAATCTTAGCCATTTACTTAGTTCTTCAAGTCTATCTCTTCCAGTAAAGACATCGATATATAAAGCCATTAAACGTCCACCTCTAGTATATGATGCACAACTATTTTCGAGCGTTGCCAAGACGAACGAAAAACGTTTGCAATCTTTTTAAAATGTCGTAATAAGGAAAATTGTTAAAGGAACGTCATTCCAAAGTGCTAAAGCCCCTTGAGTTCAAAAGAGTTAAAAACAGCTATAATTTTTTAATTCCTTAATGTGAGCAAGTTCTTTGAAGCGGCCAAACTTATATATATTCCCATACTTCGTAATCTGACACCTTCAGGTATATTTCAACGGTAGTAAAAAAAAAATCGAAAATAAAATTTTACTTTTAGATTTAAGTAATCTATCAACCAAGTGATGAGCCTCATCACCTGATCATAATTTATAAACTGGCATTATTACAA
The DNA here is from genome assembly GCA_023052935.1 of Piezodorus guildinii. Lineage (NCBI taxonomy): Eukaryota > Metazoa > Arthropoda > Insecta > Hemiptera > Pentatomidae > Piezodorus > Piezodorus guildinii. The sequence continues at coordinate 74,790,644 of CM041297.1, read as the reverse complement.
AGATTAACTTCATTATAGACCTCCTTAAAATCTATAATCGCAGAAAAAAATCCTCAAATAACCTAGCTTTTGAGATGAGCTAACCAAAGAGTATGAAAAAACGATAAAAAAAAGCCTTAACTTTCAATACGTTAAAAATTGGATTTATCTTCAAAATTATGTGTTTGCTTTTATTTTTAAGAAATTTTAGCAGAGAATGGTTTTCTGGTGTATATGTAGGGGAGAAATTGATTTCGGGAGTAGTCCATAAAACATTAAATTAAGTATACAAATTAATTTAACTTCATGACGATTGAAAGAGGGAGATCACAGCACTGAAAATTAAGTAATATTAACTTTTAATTAAATTAAGTTTTTTACTCTATTTAGTGTTTTATTATTCTGATAATAATATTTTGGATATATTATAATCCCTATAGTTTTCATTGGATTCAAGTTTATTAGTTTTACAGAGATGTTTTTTACTTTCACTTACTATCTATAGTAAGGGAAAGTATTGCGATCGTGAAAATTTTCGAATTCCAGTTTTCAAAGAAAACACACATTTTAGGGTCCCCTGAGTCCAAATAACCAAGTCTCGCAAAAAGGTGTGTGTGTGTGTGTGTGTGTGTGTGTGTGTGTGTGTCGGTGTGCGTGCGCGCGCGTGTGTGTGTGTGTGTGTGGTAACTCCCGGGCGAAAACGGTAAGTCCTATGAAACTGAAATTTCATATTTAAGACAAATATACGCCACGAGACCATGAAAACCTTTTTCATCAAAATCAGCTTACCAGGAGATCCACTTTATACTATTGCATTTTGCACCTTTTTTCGATATTCTTGAAAACGGTTCCGACGATTTTGATTAAACTAAAATTTAATGGGCTTTAATATCATGTAGATTTTTATTCTGATTAAAATGGTATGACAGGGCTTAAATACCGATATTTTAAAATTTCTTCCTATATAGTACCTTTAGTATTGTTGATTCTATAAAAATAACTATATTATCTTGTTACCACTGATGAAAAATAGCTAAATATGCATGCTGAGCGAATTTGAAAAGCAACAAAGGGAGAAAACTGAATAAATATTATTGTAATGCAATTTTTTTGTTTTTGAACATAATAACAGCAATATACATGTATGATATACCGTTGGAAAGCTAAAGATTTCAGGAAAAATAGTTTACACTCAAGCTTTTAAAATTTAATAGAGAATGCTGAAAAGAAGATAAAGCTAACTGATTATTTTAGATAATAATCTAATATATTTTTTAATAAACACATGTTACTATATAAATTCAATTTAATTAATTCTGTAATAGTTTCACGTATTTTTATCTCTAACTGTATTTGAAAATTCTTTCATTAAATTTAAAAATGAAGGTAAGTGAAAGTCGTGTGTTTCCCGCACCAGATTTTTCTTTATTGCACATGTTTTTAGATTTAGAAATGCTTTTTTTGTAGAAAAACTTTTAGTAAGCATAAAATTTCCTATGAAGATCAGTTGCTAGAGGTTGCTTTTTCTCCAAATAGCTGATTCGGTTTAAGGCGAACTAGCTTTCATGTTTTTATTCTTTAAAACTTAAGGATTTTTGAAAATTATATAATTTTATTGTTACAATGTACGATTACCGGCGAATCACTGGACCGATGGAGCCGGATTATTTATTAAGTTCTACCAAACGGGAGACAATGGAATGATTGAGAGGGTTTAATAGTAACGCGGAGCTCCATCAGATACAATGGATGCATTCTGTGGCATCATGTGGGAGGATGAGCAAAAGTTTAATAAATTCCTCGCGAACCGGGGTTTAGAATGAACCTTTGGTATTTACCCATAAATACAGCTGTTTCTGACAGGTTACCTCTGTCAGCTATGGTGTATCATAAAAAAAAATGATTATATTAAATTTTTAAAAACAAAAATTCTTCAAATTCAAAACTAAAATCTCAAATAAAAAACTCATAGGCTCGTTTGTTTTCATGGTAAAAATTTGTTAATCTCTAAGAATATTATAATGATGTCAATCAATATTTATATATAGAAATTAAATAAATTATAAAATAATAACCTAATCTGAATGTTCAAAATTAACCTAATTTATAAAAGTTTTGGTACGCGCAATACACGACTTTCACTCACCTCCGTTGTTATAATCAATTCAAGAATTTCAAACTAAATTTAGAGATGAAAATAAATTGTAGGGTTGAGGAAAAAAATCTTTGATTTCGTAACCATGGTAACGTTACCAACATGATCTAGACTGGCGAATGCGCTCTGTTTATACCTGTCTATTAGAGATACGATATCAATTTCAGTGAACGTTATCGAAACCGGTGTAATATCTGCACAAAAATATCGATATTTATAATACTTTATTTCAGTATTTAATTGAATTAAAGTCAATTGCAAATGAATGAGTAAAGGCATGGTAGATAAACTATGTATTAGAACTTACCTCTTACTGTATATATAATTAATATAATGAATATCTATTCTATTGACTCTAAAATATCGATATTTATAAATATTATTAAAACATTACTTTGTATAAAAATATTCAAAGATAAGAAGCAAAATCATGATGATCTGACTGTCAATATTTAAATCATAACAAAAAGAATATCTCGATCATATGAGCATAGAAATATGATATTTGAATTTTTTTTATTTATTGAGATATATTACAATTTGTTTCTGTATGAACATTAGTAAGAGTGATATAAGATCTCATTTACACAATATATACAGTATACAATGATAATGTCGAATTAAATGAAATATAATATATATATATATATATATATACAAAATAAAAAACATCAACCTATAATTGAGATAAATAAAAAGTTGGCAAATAAAAAAACATAACTATATACAATATATAAAACTGCTATAGGGACCCCAGACTGGGCTTCCTACACTTGTGGAGAAAAAAGCGGAATCCAAGAGATCCTAGCGCCTCGCTCTCAGCCGCGTCACTGGTGTAACTCAGTGGAGGCCGAACTAAGGCGCAATAGCCACAAACATGTTTGAAAATTAAATTCATATGAATAATATAGATTTCAATTAAGCCCAATGTATATTTCATTGCTAGTTAAAACGAATGTTTTTTGTTTACTTGGAAGAGAAACTAAGATTATCTCTGTGAAACAACTATAATGCTTATTCCCACATGCCTGAATTTCCTTGATACAAATGGCTGGTCCATAAAAATAAATGCGCTATGTGTACCACCAACTCATTCAGTCTACAGTCACATTCAGATGAAAATGGCACGATTCAAGTTGATATATCTCTGCCGGATGATGATGTTTTACAATTAAATGAAACAACAATAAAAAAAACAAAACATGCATTCTCAACATAATATACAATACTTTAACCAACGTTTTTTTTCTTTTTTCCAACGAAATTCCAGCGCACATCGAGAATTTCAAAAAATGTTTTCAGTTACATCGGCAGTCCCTATGACTGCCTAAATTGTATTTTTTTACTTTCACTTACTATATATAGTAAGGGGAAGTATTGCGATCGTGAAAATTTTCGAATTTCAGTTTTCAAAGGAAATACACGTTTTAGGGTCCCCTGAGTCCAAATAACCAAGTCCCGAAAAAAGGTCTGTGTGTGTGTGTGTGTCTGTGTGTGTGTGTGTCTGTGTGTGTGTGGTAACTCCCGGGCGGAAACGGTAAGTCCTATGAAACTGAAATTTCATATTTAAGACATCTATACGCCCGAGACGTGACAAAACTTTTTTCATCAAAATCAGCTGACCAGAAGAGCCACTTTATACTATGTATTTTTGCACCTTTTTACGATTTTCTAAAAAACGGCACTAACGATTTTGATTAAACTCTCTATGTCGAAGTAAAATTTGATGGCCTTTAATGTCATGTGAGTTTCATTCTGATTGAATTAGTCTAACAGGGCTTAAATGCCGTTATTTTAAATTGTCTTCTTCTAAAGTACCTTTAATTTTGTAGATTCAATAATAATAACTAGATTATCTTGTTAACGCTGACGAAAAACTGGTAAATATATAAATTGAATAAATTCGATACCCAACTAAAGGAGAAAACAGAAAAAATATTTTTTTAATGCAATTTTTCGTTTTTGAACATAAGAGCAGTAATATACATGTATGATATATCGTTGGAAAGCTAAAGATTTTAGAAATATTATCATCTCATACAGAAGCTTTTAAAAGTTAATAGAGAGTGATGAAATGAACATAACACTAACTGATTATTTTAGATAATAATATAATAGATTTTTTAATCAAACACATGTTTCTATAGAAATTTAATTTAATTTATTACTTTCACTTACTATATATAGTAAGGGGAAGTATTGCGATCGTGAAATTTTTCGAATTCCAGTTTTCAACGGAAATACACGTTTTAGGGTCCCCTGAGTCCAAATAACCAAGTCCCGAAAAAAGGTCTGTGTGTGTGTGTGTGTGAGTGTGTGTGTGTGTGTCTGTGTGTGTGTGTGTGTGGTAACTCCCGGGCGGAAACGGTAAGTCCTATGAAACTGAAATTTCATATTTAAGACATCTATACGCCCGAGACGTGACAAAACTTTTTTTTTGTGTAAAAAAAAACACATGTTTCTATATAAATTCAATTTAATTAATTCCTTAATAGTTTTACTTATTTTTATCTCTAACTGTTTTTGAAAATTCATTCATTGATTTTAAAAATGGAGGTAAGTGAAAGTCGTGTGTTGCCCGCACCATATTTTTTTTTTTTTTTTTTTATAAGCTTCACTAGTATGAAATAATGTTACATGAGCTAGAAACGGATTACTGGAATGTACGAAAGGAATGGTAGTTGCAAAGGCTCTCAGCTGAAATTACTCTGACTGCCAATAGCCGAAACAAGTTGGTGGCTTGGCAACCCGCTGAGAGACAGACAAGTAAAGTCCTCGTTGAAGATGGAAGGGCGGCTGCGGTGGAATGATGAATACACTCCTGTCCGCAGAATGCACTTAATAATTCACAGAGCGGCTCAGCCTGTCTTCTGCTATCTACTCTATGAGCAATCTTCTATCTCAATTCCCTGCGTTTTGTCTGTGTCAAATATCTAACCAGTACCATATGGACGAGAAGCCTCCAACAAAATTTACGAATGAATAGGAACAAATGAAGCTGTAGAGGCTGACGATGGAAATGGTAAAAGCTACAAAGGTTACAGACAATTTTTTCATCAAAATGAGCTTACCAGAAGAGGCACTTTATACCATGCATTTTGCACCTTTTTTCGACTTTCTCGAACGGTTTCGACGATTTTGATTAAGCTCGCTATATCGATGTAAAATTTAATGGGCTTTAATATCATCTAGGTTTTATTCTGATTAAAATGGTCTGACAGGGCTTAAATAGGGCCGATATTTTAAATTTTCTTCCCCTAAAGTACCTTTAATTTTGTAGATTCAATAAAAATAACTATATTATCTTGTTAACGCTGATGAAAAACTTGAATAAATTCGATACCCAACTAAAGGAGAAAACAGAAAAAATATTTTTTTAATGCAATTTTTCGTTTTTGAACATAAGAGCAGTAATATTCATGTATGATATACCGTTGGAAAGATAAAGATTTTAGAAAAAATACTATCTCATACACAAGCTTTTAAAAGTTAATAGAGAGTAATGAAATGAACATAAAACTAACTGATTATTTTAGGTAATAATATAATAGATTTTTTAATGAAACACGTGTTTCTATAGAAATTTATTCATCAAAATTTTTTCATCAAAATCAGCTGACCAGAAGAGCCACTTTATACTATGTATTTTTGCACCTTTTTACGATTTTCTAAAAAACGGCACTAACGATTTTGATTAAACTCTCTATGTCGAAGTAAAATTTGATGGCCTTTAATGTCACGTGAGTTTCATTCTGATTGAATTAGTCTAACAGGGCTTAAATGCCGTTATTTTAAATTGTCTTCTTCTAAAGTACCTTTAATTTTGTAGATACTAAAATCATAATTTTGTTATGAACGATAAAAAACAGGTAAATACATTAGTTAAAGAGATTCGGTATCTAACTAAAGGGGAAAACTGCAAATACATTTTTTTATTGTTTTTTTTTTCGTTTTTGAACATAAGAACAGTAATGCAGATGTATAATATACCTTTGGAAAGCTAAAGAATTTAGAAAAAATATTATATTATACACAAAAAGTTGCATAAACTTGTAAAAGTTTATAAAGAGTGATGAAATGCCGATAAAACTAACTAATTATTTAATAATCAGAATATTGTAAAGATAATAATATAATCGATTTTTTTAATAAAGCACATGTTTCTATAGAAATACAATTTAATTAATTCATTATTAGTTCCAATTATTTTTATTCTCCAAATGTATTTGGAAACCCTTTAATTCACAACGGCCGTAAGTGAACGTCGTGTGTTGCCCGCACCAGAGTTTTTATCTTGCGATGCCGGAGGGCACAGAAACCACCCAATTATGTTCTGAAACTATACATTTTTTCTCCACTTTCCGTTTTATAAAATATAACGTATAGTAAGAGAAATTATTGCGATATAAAAACATTTTGAATTCCAGCTTCTCTGAATATACGTTTTAGGGTCCCTTGAGTGCAAAAGACTAAGTTTCGCTCATGTGTGCGTGTGTGTGGTAAACCAAGTTGTAATTAATATAACTGTAATTCTAAATATTACCAGCGTAAATGCGTGAAATGTAAGAGCAACTTTTTCGAAAAAATCGGCGAACCAGATAAGTATTATACACATTTTATTAAAAAACGACTCTAACGGATTTTATTCAAACTCGCTAGATCTTTATTAGCCTTAATATAATATAGGTTTTATTCTGATCTAAATAGTCTGACCGAGCTTTTATGCTGTTATTTTAAATTTTCTTCTTCTAAAGTATTCTAATTTTTTTTTAGTTCGAAGAAATTGACTATTTCATGTTGTTAATACTGAAAACAAACGATAAATTTATAAACCGACTCGGGGAAAAAAGACCTATATATTTGTTAAAGTTTTTTTTTAAACATTAGAATGGATTAGTAGCATACTGTTGTAAAGCTCAAGATTGAAGAAAAAATGTTTTTAACCAATAAAGTTAATGAAGTTGTTCTCCCACAGTCCACTCGTAAGCTCCTCGTACCCTCTTTAATTTTTCCTATATTCGATGATGGATGTGCGGTATATGGTGGCCTCTCGATGATGCTGGAGAAATGATTGAAGCAGATTATGAATTGTTCTTTAAGATTCGTTTATGGCACGTCGAGGTGGTCTCATGTATCCCATCTTTATACCGAATCAAATTGGCTTTTTCCCCACACCCGTAGACTATACTTCCTTGGATCTTTCCTATACCAAACCATCAACTCCCAACATCCTTCCTATATCTATAATCTCCTGCAGTTCAAACCCTCAATTCATCCACTAGAAACGAGGTCCCGTATGTCCAACCTTTTTTTGTTCTGTGGGAAGGGATATAACTTCCCACAGAACAAAAAAAATATGAATGTTCCTTTCTGGCCCGTTCGACCAGTTTCTGGAATTCCCTCCCATCAAACATCCGTCATGCTTCCTCCCTCTCTAAATTCAAATACCATCTCTTTCATTACCTTTTAGCATCCCAAAATGACGCTACCTGACAATTTTTAAATAAAATTGTATTCAATTTTCTTATTATTTTTATTTCTAGAAGTATTTATTTATGATTTTTCCGTTGTTTTTTTTTTGTTTTTTTTTATTCTTGAAATTTTCTTTTGTTTCAATCGTCATAGTATTATTATATTGTAATTAGAAGACTTTGTTTCTTGTTTTTGTAGTATATTATTTTCATTTATGTTTTAATTAGTTTATCTTTTATTAATTCTTAGCCGATTAAAGATCCTTTATTATTGTAAAGCTTATGTTATTCTTAGAAGACTAAATATCAGAATAATGTAAATATTCATTTATTTTTTTCTTCTTTTTGTTTTATATTTAAACTCATTTATTTTCCATTTTGTTCAACACAATTATTTTCTGAGGATTGTTTTTATTTTAATTTTATTTGTTTATTTTATTTTGTATTATGTATATATTTATCCATAATTTTAAATATTAGTTAATTATGTTTATTTGTCTGTTGGCCAGACATGTATATTTTAAACTGTGCAAATTTATTATTCTCAAGGGACACTGTCCCAGAATAAAATTTATTTTCTATTCTATTCTATTCTATTCTATAAAGTTATCGAGAGTTTTGAAAAGCGGATAATCTTAGTAATTATTTTAGAAAATAATTTCTGTTGTTAGTTTATTGTATTTATGATGATTGTCTCTGTATGTAATTCTTTAACCTTTTTTTTTAACTCTAACTTCATTTGAAAGTTTTATTTATGATTTAGTCGTGTGGTGTTGCACCTGATTTATTTTTTTGTTATACTGATACAATTTAGTTTCCTCCTTTTCTTTTTTTTACTAGAGGTAAAATATTACCTGCATAAAGAGGTACTAAACACTGATTTATAAGATTTTTAAAAAAGTAATAGTTCATTTTGGCATAATTAATCATTTTCACGTTTTATAAAAAACATATATTCTGAAAATGTCAATAAACTTCTCATTTATGATCAGAAAAAAATGATTATAGCTGCGGTTTGTTTGAATAGGATTTAACAGGATTTGTATAATTTTTTCAACCTCGACTGCCTGGAATTATCAGGAGGTGAACATCGTTTATTCCAATGGGTATTATTTAAGCGGATTTGGGAGCAACCTCACTCCTATTACGGGCATCAAATATGTAAAATTGTATTACGCTTAAAAGGCCGTAAAAGGAGACTGAGGGTCGTTTTCAAAATTTCATGTGAACAATGGTCTTCCTATTTTCCACGTTAAGAGGCGTTCATAATTTCATGAAGCTTGAAATATGATTTTTCATGTAGATTTACTTTAAATACATGATACATAACATATTTTACCTAATATGTAGAAATACTTATTTATAACTATATCTATTTTGCTGAAAATGTGTTCTGAAGAAGGGAGAAAATATATTTGCTGGAAGCCTCAATCCTTTCGTTTATGAGCAACTGTTGATTTAAGTGATTGTGTTAAAGTATTAAGAAAAAATACTGGGAACATAAATAAACCTTATAATATTAGAAAAATAATATAAAATTTATTGTTCTGCGTGTTACAAATGACGATTTCTTCATTTTGTTTTAAAATTATTCCTTATATAAGTGATTGAGCCCTTTCATGTCGTTACTGATTTGATCTGCTACAACTATCTTGCGAATCCCAATTACGAATCATTTGCAACAAGGGTCGGAAACTACTTAAATGCTATCTACTGCGCTACTCATAAAACAGTCAGATTACTTATGATAACGTCATAGCTAAGCACAAGTCATGTGGCAGTTTCCAGACATTTAAATTTGATCAGAAGAGCGTAAAAACTCGTTTTCTGGATCCCACAGAAGCTCAAAGGCGTCAGCAGTCAAAACGTCAAGGGACGTGTGATTCTATGCTTTCTCGTCAAATAAATATAATTATATATAAATCCCACTCCTATTAATACCACGAAAGTCATGGAATACGAGATAAAATTACCTATCCAAAAAGGTACGATATTCGTATTATTTCCTTTCATAACGTAAAAAAATAAATATGAAAAATTATTAATATATTATTTAAAGAATTCTATATTTCTATTAAAAAATAATCAATCACATTCGTTGATACTGTACATTTCCTTTAATTGATATAGCATATATTCCAAATCACCGTTTTAACTTGAAAATAAAGATGTATCCGACCAATAATAACTTTTGTTCAATTAATTTGGAATAAATCGTTCTATTACTGATGGGCTAACGATTTAGTGTCCGCTCTAAAAACCGACTACAATCCGAGGAGCACTGTACGCTGAGATTTACTAAAATTTAGAAATAAAGTAATGTAACTATTTTCCATCAAATACTACGAGAAATTCAATGTATGTGTGCAATGTAAGAATAATTAAAATAACAAGCTAAGGCTTACCAAATATATCTTATTAAGATTATTAAAAATATTTTTTTATTTTTCATTTCGCGGACACCCTGGACATCTTTTGCGGACCCAACACATTAGCATTGCGTTTACTCAAGTTCTTTCAACACTTAGCTCAAAGTTTTTCTCACCTGAGATAGAAAAATTGATATGCCATTTGCAGAAATGTATAGAAAATTATAGTACATACTTTGAATAAAAAAGCACGTAAAATTTTATTTTAATTTCCTTCCTTTTTATGGTGTGTAAATATCGTATGAATGTAGTATGTATGATATCTTTCAGCACTACTATTGATGTCCAAATTGGGACAGATTGTAATTTTATGAATAAAAAATTTGTTGTTGTGAAAAAAAAAAAAAAAAAAATTTCCTTCCTGATCCTAAAAACTGTCATTTCTTTTGTTATATCCCTATACTTGGGATTGTTTGCAAATAGAATGGATATCAAGTATGGTTTTGAATGGACCCGGATAAATAGCGTTTGTTATAAGCTCAGTTTACATTTTAAACAATTTATAATGCGACCCGAAGCACTTATCAGTTAGTATGCAGATCCTTTCATTGAACTACCAATTCAAATAGAAAAAAAAAAAAAAAGTTCATACATGTGCTTTGTAAGATAAATAGAGAAGCTTTATCTCAATAGAGGTGCATGAGAAGTTGCCCTGAAGGAGGAAGTTCCTTGCAATAATTTATAGAAGCCTTTGAAATAACCTCTCGGTAGGAATATTGGAATGCGTATACCCTCTCAATGTTGTCAATGCTATTTCATTAGGGATTCCCTTTCTTATTTGATATGCCTTATTGATATATAATACCACTTAGGGTGAGATTAGGGGAATAAAAAATCCTGCAGATTTCTGATGATGATTTTTAAAAATGTTTTCCTTGTATCATCGAACCAAGGTATACTAAAGCACGTGTAAAATATAATTTAATATTTAGAACGTATATTTTATAATATTTAGTACGTATTATAAAGTAGATGAAACAATTGATTTTGTTTAGTTTTTGTGAATATCTAAAAAAATATGATGTTTATCGGAAATATTTTTTTATACAGACTGAAAATGATTTTAAGAATTATTAAATACTCTTAGAGATGAAAACAGATCAAAGAATTAATTACATAGAATTTCGAAAGAAACATGTTTTTTATTAAATAATCCATTATATGTTTATCTACTACAATCAGTTAGCTTTCTCGGTTGTTCATCACTCTCCATTAACTTTTACAATTAAGTAATATTTTTTAGCTATCCAACGATATATTATACATCTATATTACTATTCTTGGGTTCAAAAACACAAAAAAATGCATAAAAAGATATTGTAGCCCTTTTTCCTTTAGTTGTTTATCAAATTAGCTGAACGCGCATATTTAGCCGTTATTTATAGAATATAACAAGATGTGCCTAATTTTTTAAAACCAACAAAAATAAAGGTGGTTTAGAGCAAGAAAATTTATGATATCGCCATTTAAGCTCTGTCAGACTATTTCAATCAGCATAGTAAATTTCACACCCATATTGCAATCAAAATCGTAAGAGCCGTTTTGGAGAAAATCGTAAAAAGGTCCAAAATGAATCGTATAAAGTGGCTTATCTGGTTAGCTGATATTAATGAAAAATTTGCTGTAACATCTCGGGCGAACAGTTGTCTAATATATATTATTTCAGATTCGTACGACTATTAGTTTTGTCGCTTGAATTACCTCACACGGACCTTTTTGCAAGACTTGGTCATTTGAACAAGGGGGACCCTAAAACTTATATTTCTGGTGAAAACTCGAATTTGAAAATTTTAACGACTGTATTACTTTCCATAAATGTATATTGCATGTATAGCTAAGTGAAAATAAAAATAATCATTCTGATAACTTGGTAAATTGAAGAAGTATTATACTGAGCTTTCCCCTATAAATTACAAACTCCAGAAAATATGAGCACTTAACTTAGTGGTTTATTGCTGCTGTGGTTAATTTTGTTTTTATGTATAATTGAAGAAAAATGTATTAGTATATTAATCGTAATTGAACACATGCACAATCAAAACGCTTTTCAGCTATTTTGTCTAGAAGTTCTAATTAAATCCAAACTTTAATGTATTATAAATAAAGATAGAATTTTTGAAAAACCAACAACGAGTAATTAACAAATTTTTGGTTAGTTTAATTCAATAATAGGGAGTAGCGTGGATTAATAATAGAGAAGATAAGGCTACTGTTCTCCAGGTTCCGGGTTAGAACCCCGGCTGAAGAAGAATTATTTATTCTATGGTGGGACACTGAGGTATGGAGACCCTCCTGGGGCACACCCTGCCTTTCTAAAGTGAGTACCCGAAATTAGGGAAAACATGGCGGCCAAGCGTGATTTAAGCCTAATCACCTACTTGCACGGCAATTAGCCATAAAACAGTATGAATCTCTGCAACTATTGAACTATTTTTTTTTTTATTAAATTAATTTTACAGAAATTATCCTTCAAATATGAATATAATAACTGCTTTATGAATGGCTTTAAGTTGAGTGTTATTAGACATTCGTAGGTCAAAAAATAACTAAGTTTTACTTTACTTTACTTTTTAATTTCGTGGATACAGAATATATTTTTAGTTTTTAATTATCTTTTAATATATTATGCTTAAATATGTTTAATACTACTAAAGTTAAAACTAATTAAATGCACCATGAAATAATTTGTTATACTTCTAGGAAGAGTAATTAACATGATATTGGATTAAATAAAGATAAAAAGTTTTTTATCACTCCCTAAGCCACGCGCATCAAACTATTCTCAACTTCAGATATAGTTTTCTAGCCTATTAATCAATAGAATAGTTATGAAGAACCAAACAAGGAATATTTTAGCCTACATTTTTCATTTCTAGTCGACCCTTGGAATCTGAATCCAGTGAGAAAAACTGAAAAAAAATACTTTTGGGACAGATTATTCGTATTTTGAGTTTGAATATGGTCGGAAATGTTCATCGTCTAGGAAGAAAATCATGCGAATCCTGGCTGCGCTTGATAAAGAATGAATATCTTGGAGGTGTGGCGGTTGAATAGGTTATACCCAGATGAATAGAATCTTAGTAGATAATCATTACAGTATAGCTAACAAAGGTGAGGTTGCGGTAAAAACAGAAAACGCTGAGAATTATCACACAATGGTTTATTACATCTCCATAACTATATAAAGGTATAAGTGTTTAAAGGCAATTAAATAATATGAAAAGCAATAAATAATTCAATGGTCTATTACCAATGCTAATTTCAAAACATATCTTTGATATTTCTAAACCGATTTTAACAATTCTTTTTTCGTTTTGTTTAAAATAAATAAACAAGCGTTTATATAGGCCAGATTTAAAATTTTAAAACGCAGGTCCTTAAATTTTAAGATGTTGCATTTTATTTTTATTATTATTATTTTTTTTTGTTTTGTTTGATTACAAATGTTCATTATTGAAAATTATTTTCTTTTTTTATCCTGCTTAACTGATTCTAAAACTCTTCATAGATTTTCTCCATCTTCAAAAATAACTGAATTGTGGGCATATATAGCATTTCCAAGTCAAATTCAACCTTTTCCAAGTCAAATTCAACCTTTTCCAAGTCAAATTCAACCTTTTCCAAGTCAAATTCAACCTTTTCCAAGTCAAATTCAACCTTTTCCAAGTAAAATTCAACCTTTTCCAAGTCAAATTCAACCTTTTCCAAGTAAAATTCAACCTTTTCCAAGTCAAATTCAACCTTTTCCAAGTCAAATTCAACCTTTTCCAAGTCAAATTCAACCTTTTCCATTTCAAATTCAACCTTTTTCGATTTCAATAAAATAATAAAAATCAAATTAACATGATTTTATGTTTTAATGGTTATTTTAATTACACCTTGTGTTTTTAACCCTTGTGGCTTGTTAAATGTTCCCAGGGGCCTTTCTACATATAATTAGTCACGAATATAATAATAAGTATAACCGATACTTTAATTTTAAGACATTTGCGATACAAGGTCTGGTAGTCGGATTAGCGGGATTCGTTTTATTTTAGTTTTATAATCGCGGTCGAAAATATTATCAATAGAGATTTATTTTAACTTTTTCGTATTTATTGGATAGTAGGCTCAGCAGATGCGTTCCCAAAGGTTCGTTACCGATTATACTAGTAATTTTAATCGCGCTTGCTCAAATATGGGTTTATTATAACTTTTTCGTATTTATTAGATACAAGGCTCAGTAGCTGCGTTCCCGAAGGTTCGTTACCGACTACACTATTAATTTCAATAGCGCTCGCTCAAATATGGGTTTATTATAACTTTTTCGTATTTATTGGATACAAGGCTCAGTAGCTGCGTTCCCAAAGGTTCGTTACCGATTACACTATTAATTTTAATCGCGCTCGCTCAAATATGGGTTTATTATAACTTTTTCGTATTTATTGGATACTAGGCACAGTAGCTGCGTTACGGCGGGTTCTTTCCCGACCAGTCTATTAATTATTCGTGCGCTCACTCAAATATGGGTTTATTATAAATTTTTCGTATTTATTGGATACTAGGCTCAGTTGCTGCGTTACGGGTGGTTCTTTCCCGACCATTCTATTAATTATTCGTGCGCTCACTCAAATATGGGTTTATTATAAATTTTTCGTATTTATTGGATACTAGGCTCAGTTGCTGCGTTACGGGTGGTTCTTTCCTGACCATTCTATTAATTATTCGTGCGCTCGCTCAAATATGGGTTTATTATAACTTTTTCGTATTTATTGGACACCAGGCTCAGTTGCTGCGTTACAGGGGGTTCCTTCCCAACCATTCTATTAATTATTCGTGCGCTCGCTCAAATATGGGTTTATTATAAATTGTTCGTATTTATTGGATACTAACCTTAGTAGTTGCGTTCCCAAAGGTTCGTTACCGACTACACTATTAATTTCAATAGCGCTCGCTCAAATATGGGTTTATTATAACTTTTTCGTATTTATTGGATACAAGGCTCAGTAGCTGCGTTCCCAAAGGTTCGTTACCGATTACACTATTAATTTTTAATCGCGCTCGCTCAAATATGGTTTTATTATGACTTTTTCGTATTTATTGGATAATAGCTCAGTAGCTGCGTTTCCAGAGGTTCATTACCGATTACACTATTAATTGTTATCGCGCTCGCTCAATTATAGGTTTATTATAAATTCGTGTTTCTTTTCTATGCTAATTTCTGTATTTGTGTTTCGGGAGTTTTGTTAGTGAATGTGTTAATGTTTTTTTAGTCAGTTGGTCTAATGTATGTTTATTTTGTGTTTTTTGTAACTTTTCATGTATTGGGTTACCGCTTATCCTTTTTTTCAGGATAGTAAGTTATCTTTTTGGTTAATATTTTGGAGTGGATAATAATCAGCTAAACAGAACGATTTTATAAGTACATTCTTATTTGATAAACCTCTACTTGAGTTAGCGCAATTAAAATTAATAGTATAATCTGTAACGAGTCCTTGGTAACGCAGCGACTGAGCCTGGTATGCAGTAAATACGAACAAGTTAAAATAAACCTCTTCTTGAGCGAGAGCACTTAAAATAAATTGAATAATTGGGATAGCAACCCCCGCAACGCATCAACTGAACCTAATAGCGAATAAATACGAAAAAGTTATAATAAACCCATATTTGAGCGAGCGTACGAATAATTAATATACTGGTCCGTAAAGAACCCCCCGTAACGCAGCAACTGAGCCTAGTATCCAATAAATACGAAAAAGTTATAATAAACCCATATTTGAGCGAGCGCACGAATAATTAATTGAATGGTCGGGAAAGAATCCCCCGTAACGGAGCAACTGAGCATAGTGTCCAATAAATACGAAAAAGTTATAATAAACCCATATTTGAGTGAGCGCACGAATAATTAATAGACTGGTCGGGAAAGAACCCGCCGTAACGCAGCTACTGTGCCTAGTATCCAATAAATACAAAAAAGTTATAATAAACCCATATTTGAGCGAGCGCTATTGAAATTAATAGTGTAGTTGGTAACGAACCTTTGGGAACGCAGCTACTGAGCCTTGTATCCAATAAATACGAAAAAGTCATAATAAAACCATATTTGAGCGAGCGCGATTAAAATTAATAGTGTAATCGGTAACGAACCTTTGGGAACGCAGCTACTGAGCCTTGTATCCAATAAATACGAAAAAGTTATAATAAACCCATATTTGAGCAAGCGCGATTAAAATTACTAGTATAATCGGTAACGAACCTTTGGGAACGCATCTGCTGAGCCTACTATCCAATAAATACGAAAAAGTTAAAATAAACCTCTATTGATAATATTTTCGCACGCGATTATAAAACTAAAATAAAACGAATCCCGCTAATCCGACTACCAGACCTTGTATCGCAAATGTCTTAAAATTAAAGTATCGGTTATACTTATTATTATATTCGTGACTAATTATATGTAGAAAGGCCCCTGGGAACATTTAACAAGCCACAAGGGTTAAAAACACAAGGTGTAATTAAAATAACCATTAAAACATAAAATCATGTTAATTTGATTTTTATTATTTTATTGAAATCGAAAAAGGTTGAATTTGAAATGGAAAAGGTTGAATTTGAAATGGAAAAGGTTGAATTTGACTTGGAAAAGGTTGAATTTGACTTGGAAAAGGTTGAATTTGACTTGGAAAAGGTTGAATTTGACTTGGAAAAGGTTGAATTTGACTTGAAAAAGGTTGAATTTGACTTGGAAATGCTATATATAGGTGACATTTCAATTTCTTTTCTTTTTTTGTTTTATAATTAATAGCATTTTACTGATTCTAAAAGTCTATAGAATTCTTTCTCTGTCTTAGAAAATGACGAAATTTCAAGCGTATGTATGGGCTAGATTTCAACTATTCCTGTTAGTTTTTTTTATTCGTCGCTGTGTCCTTATCCTAAAACTCAGTAACATTTTCTCTTTATCTTAAAAATAGCTGAGTAATATGCATATTTATGGGTTAAAATTTTATTTTATTATTTTTTTTATTTTATTTTTTTTTTTTTTGTGCTAGTCTGCTGTTCTCCGAGTCCTGGGTTCGCATCCCAGCTATGACAGAATATTATTTATTTTATTAAATCAGCCGAGGGGCGACCGTAAAATATGGAGACCCTCCTGGGGCAGACCTAGCCTCTTGAAAGTGGGTATCCAACTTGGGGAAAAACCTGGAGGCTGAGCGTGATCAAGGCCTCATCACCTCCTTGCACGGATGTTGGCCTAGAAACAGTACGAATCTCTATATGTACTGAGCCCAAGACCCTTCATGGGTTGCAGTGGTTATATTTATATATAATATAAAAGCGGGTACAGGATTTATATTTTATTGTTTACTTTTCTAAAATTATTCGCGGTTTCTAGGTTTGAAAATTCTAATAAATTTTGTTTCCACCAAAAAAAAAAAAAAATAAAAAAAACTCAGTAATTGAATTAAATCATATTTAATCAGCCGCCATTTTAAAACTAATCTGCAGATACAACGTTTAGGTATTAGGAACATCGCTGGATACGCTAGTATTTCTGTGCTTTCAGTAGTTTCACAACTGAACAACTTTTGTGGGGGAGGGAGGTATTTTTTATTTATTTTTTTTTTTTTATTGGTCAATTACAAAGGTTCATAATTGAAAATAATAAACCAAAAATATGAGAACAATCGATTTATAGTATCTGTAGTTAACGCACGTTTATTTAGTAAAAGAACTGTTTAGGAATCAGTACATAGCAGTTCATAGTTCAATGCCATTACAAGAATGAATATTCATACGGTTAACCATTTAATAATATTTAAAGCAATTAAGCTAAAAACTGGTAATGATGAATGAATGACATTAATTCTATATAACAAAAACAACTTGATTTCGAGGAATTTCTTTGTCAAAATCTATCCAGAATGTACCATCATACCACTCTTCATCAAGAATTTCTTTCTTTGAGGTCCATCCTAAATAAAGTAGAAATGATTCGTGGAAATTTCTCAACTTCATTTTTTAGAAGTTGGTTATTGACTCTTCGTCGCCTCGGGCTTCCTTCTTTTTTTTCTTTTTTCTCTGTAAGTGCTTTTTGCACTTACTCTGTCCGAAGGGAGCTGTCTAAACCAAAATATTCCAACTTTTTTCTTTTCCTTTCAGTTTTCCTCGACTGTCGTAATTTAAGTAATTAGCTAGCGGATTGCTCTTCATTTTCCTGGAAACTTAAAGAATGCTATCCTTTAAATTTTTATTCTAGCTCATTTATGCTTAAGGAATAGTGGATTAACAATTATATTATCAGAATAGTATAATTTAAAATAATATTATTTTATCTTTTATATGTCGAACTGTGAACGAGGATCACCCGTGGTGTAGAGTTAGCAAAAAGCTTATGTGTACAAGGTCGCGGGTTTTAATTGGCATATAGTCCTATGTTTTTCTAAACGGAGTAAAAAATCCTTGATTATGCCGTCATTTGAAGGTGTAAAATGGTGGTCCCGAACCTGTGCGATGTCAGAAACTTGTTCTAGATCTCTATCCTAGTTAAACCTAAATAAGCTAAATTTAGAACTCCCGCTGTAGCATATTATATATATTATTAGCTACAGTAAGATAAAAGTGGCGTTAAAAAAGAAAAAAAAAAAAAAAAAAAAAGGATTATTTCTGTGTGAATAAGTCAAAAAATGGTTCTTTTTAGTTGTGTTTATATAGTTTTTAAATCTCAATTATTTATTTAAATCTGGATTATTTCTGTGTTAATAAGTCGAAAAATAGTTCTTTTGAGTTATTGTATATTTTAATCTGTAATATGAGTTGTCAGAGTGTGTAGAAGTTTGTAAGAAATGGTTTTAAATTTGTGTGAATCACGATTAATATTGGAGACGCTTCACATTCATCTTAAACATAATAAATGTAAATAAATATATTTTTAAGATTTGTCCTCAATATTCCAAAGAGGTCTCATGAGACCCATTTTTAGGGGCGAGTTAAAGCGGCTCCTTCCCCCAATCAGCAGACATTATTTCCTAGGATTATACCTTTACCAAATCATTAACTCCCAACCCCTTCCATACATCCACAGTCTCCTACAATTTGAATCCACAGTCCACTCACTTGAAATCGCGCCATTCCGACCTATATTTTCCTACCCATAGGACTAAAACTTCCTAGGACTTGTCCGATCCTCTAATTTCTAGAATTCTCTACCTACTCATATCCGCCATGCTGCTTCCCTCTCCTCATTCAAATCCCAACTTTTCCAATACCTTTTATTTTCCCAAAAAGACGCTTAGAAACTGTAATATTTATATTCTTGACATCACACTTTGAAAGAAGTATAATATTTGTTCATTGTCTATATTTAAACGCTATTATCTATTAATTTATTTTTAATTTCGTTCAACAAAATATTTTCTAAGAATTGTTTTTATTTTTATTTTATCATTGTATACATTTTTTGTATATATGTGTGTATATATTGACCCATAATTGTAATTAGTTATTAATTATGTTCCTTCTGCCTGTTTGCCAGGCATGTTGTATATTTCAAGTGTACAAACTTGTTATTCTTAAGGGACCTAGTCCCAGAATAATATTTTTTTCTACTTTATTTCTATTCTTTTCTAAATGTTTCATGTTACACGTAATAAAGTAAGAAGAGATATGTTCTTAAGTACTTTATTGATCAAAGCCACTTTCTTACAATGCCCAATATATCTCTTATTATGGAATTACTTTGTGATTGGCTGTCGATCATTGCTATTGATGGTTTTTAACAATGTTTTGTTTCGGTTTTTGTCCATTTCAGAGCTTTCAGTATGACTATAAAATAAATTACGTTATATTAATTCATATGTTTATCATATACTTTTTATACTAATTTCAACCTGAATTCTTTGATATTCTAAATGAAGTAAAATATTTCAATTTTGAATTTACATCATTTAAGGCATATAAAATGCAATTTTTATTTCATACGGAACAATACTAGAGATGTTATCTGAGAAAAATACCTAAGAGTAGGGAAACTCAACCAGAAAGTTCGTTTGGTGTAGTTCATCGCGATTGGATCTATGCCTTCTGAACACTGAGAAATATCCGAGGAATAAGACAGTACCCGCCCGATGAAGGTATTCTAGGGGAGCAGAGATATTTCTCAGGAATGCCTAATTTTCTAAGGAGCTACAGCAGCTTGGGAATATCTGCCAACCAAGGTTCACATTCTGCTAACTAACCGCAGGAATACTTGCTCCAACTGTAGCACATACTTTGGCAGCCGACTCGAGGTTGTCAGCAACTACCTTCAGGTAGGGAGGGTTGTCGGAGAATGAGACGGAAAAGACAACATTAGTTCAGGCTTTTGCTAAATGTCTTTTCCGAAATTTATTATGACACATGGATATATTCATATTGTTCAGTAGAATCAGATCGCGGACTCAACAACCAGAAATATAGTAGGTAAATTTTTCCAGGAATGATCTATGCAAGGATCACTCTCATCCGCCTTTTACTTTGCTCAATTTTGGGTACCTACTTTATGGAGGTTGGGTATGTCTCAGGAGGGTCTCTATATCAAAGGGACTTATCGGCTGAAATAAGAAAATTATAGATCATTCTACTAAAGCTAAGATTCGAACATGGGGTCTGGATTAGTTGACCATGATAAGTGTAATAGATAAGTACCCATTAAAATTGCTATAATAACTTTTTTATTGTAACTTCTTATTTAAGATTTCCTATATTGTTATACTCGATATTTTTTTAGGTTAATAATAAAGAAAAGTATTGAGATCGTGAAAATTTTGGAAATGGAAATGCTTGTTTTAGGGTCTCCTAAGTCTAAATAGCAAAGTCGCGCAAAAAGGTCTGTGTGATTTTACTATATCAAATATATGGAATGATGAAATTTTAAAGTTGTACGTGACTGAAATTTCATCTTCGAGATAACTTTACGCCCGTGATATTACAGGAGTTTTGTCATAAAAATTGGCGAACCAGAAGAGCCACTTTATGCAATGCATTTTGCACCTTTCATGAAAACCGCTGAAAATATTTAGATTAAACTCATCGAATCAATGTAAAATTTGTCGGGCTTTAATATCATATAGGTTTTATTCACATTCGAATAGTCTGACAGGGCTTAAACCCGAAATTATAAAGTACCTTTAATATTGTAGATTTAAACACATTAGCATTGATAAGAGGCGGCTTAATACAAATTTTGAACGAATTTGATAACCAACTAAATGAGAAAAGAGCAATCATATTTTTTGGGTAATTTTTTTTATCCTGAAAACAAGAATCGTTGTTGTTTGCTTATTTAACGTTACTTTATGCTACTGCGGATAATCAGACGATGCTACAGTGGAAGTCCTAAATCTTTCCTATCCAGGTTAAATTAGGATAGGGATCAATAACGAGTATCTGACATCACTCAGGCTCGGGACCACCTTTTTACGTCTTCTCCGAAGGACGGCAAAACTAAGGATTTTTTACTCATATTAAAAGATCCTAGGAACCCCTGCGGGTTTGAAACCGTGATCACACAAGAATCGTAATATACATGTATAATATTTATCTAATATCTAATATCTAAAGCCCTTTTTTTGTACATTTTGTATATTTTGTTCTAAAGAGACATGTCCCAGAATAATAAAGAATTTATTTATAATTAATATACCGTTGGAAAGGTAAAGGGTTTTAAAAAAATGCTTTCTTATCTACAAAGTTTTATAATGTAATGCAGAAAGACAAGAAGGGCATCAATTTAAAGGATTATATATGGAAATAATTTATATTTTTACAGAAGTTGATCTGACTCACATGTTTATATTTAAACTTAATTTAATTCTTTAAAGTTTTTTTTTTCTGATCCCATTTTGTTCATAATTTCTTAAATGAATTTGAGCAACGGAGGTAAGTAAATCGCGCGCCAGAGTTTTTCTGTCTGTATTGTGTTTATCAAGTTATTGATTCCATTCCCTAACATATCATATCGAACAATTTTTGGGTTTAAACAACACTTATATATAATATATCTTTTTATAATTATTATACAATGTTCTAAGTTCGAGGGTCAGTTTGCAATATAACTAATAATCTTGTCTAATAAATGTTTAAATGTCTTTCTGTTATTAAAAACTTGCATCACTAACCCAATACAACTATACTCATTTCATTTCTAACATATCTACTTGTGATGAAAATCAGTCAAATTGATGAAATTCCGTCACTCAACTTACGAGGTCATGTACGACTAAATCACTCGCTCAAACCAAATTTTCGAATTCCTGATGACAAAAATGTACTTCGAATCAAAAAAGGTCGAACCGCCATTAGAGAAGGAATCATTAGGGCCAGCTGGCAGTCAATTCCAAAATGTGATTTGAGCCCAATCAAGTCGCTAATCAAGAGATTAATCATAGGGCTCTAGGGATGGCAGACTTATTGCACTGACAATGCAGATAGCTTCGTTTGCGTTTGCCTAATCTTAGTCTCTAGTGGTCATAACTCCACGATATCTCCATCTATCTTGCTATCGCAAGATTGAGTTTCTGACAATAATTAGATTGCCCAAAGTTTACGAAGTTTAGTCTTGTATTGGGAAAATTCAAACACAGTAAACCCCCAGTACTACCTACTTATGATTTTTCTAGCACCTTAGTTTTAATGATTTTTTTTAAAATTGTTTATTGATATTTACAACTGTATTGTACAACACATCTAGTAAATAGGCTAAAAGACAATAGACATAAACAAAACATGTTTCAAAAATTTCCTAAACTAGAAGGCCTCGAGGCCATCTTCTTTATCTTCGTTTTTGATGTTTGTGTCGGTTGTTTTAATAGATTAGATTATTTACGAGAGCTTAATCACCACTTGACACACCCAATAATTAAATCCGTAACTAGTGAAATAAAATTGATAAGCACACATATTTGGCTCAATTGGAGTTGGTCTTTAACATAAAACCTGTCACTTCCTCTCTAAAAAGTAAAGCAGTACGATACTATACTCTCTTCAATAAATAGCTACTGGATACAGCTCTAACTGTGTATGATCAGTTGCTAAGAACAGCAAATAGATTAATAAACAAGTTTTTAAATATTTATATTTATTATAGTTTTGAAAAAAAGCAATGTTAGAAATAATGGAAGATTTCTAAGTATCCTGGAGTAAAAAAAAAAAAAAAAAAAAAAATTGCAGCCAGATTTCTAAGTCTTATATAATTAACTCAACGACACAAAAAGTGTTGAAGTGTCATAATTCCTGTTTTGCTCTTTTTTATAGAATATTGTATGAATAAATTAACTCTTTAGCTTAATCTAAATCTAATTGAATGCTTCCCAAACCAAAAAACAAAACAAAACAAAAAAAAAACGGTTGTTTTATTATACGATTTTCAGCTATAACCTATTTTTTCTTTCACCAATGCCTAAAAGACACTTGAAAAAATCCCTAATTCTAATCCCCGAATTATTTATTGTTAATTTGGAATAAAATTTCTTCAACAGATGGACGCTAAATACAAAGTTTATACACACACAACATACATATCAAGCCACACTTTTACATTATGTACCTAAATTTAAAAGGAGACACAATTAAATTATCAAGGTACATTATTTATGTTATTCACGGAATAAAAAAAACAACAAATTAGCGAAACGTTTACAAATAATAAGAATCGGATTCTTATAAGGACTTGAAAAGAAATGGCAATATCTGCCTTCTAGACGTGTTCTGGCAAACTGCCGCCTTCCTTAGAATAAAGGGAAATAATTCATTGTTTTCATTATATTTCCCCCTCCTTGTTTTCTACGTTTCGAAACCTTTCAGGAAAATGAACTACTGGTGCGGAAAATAAGTAACCTAAATAGGAACAAGGCGGTAAAAGAAAGTATTGAATATTTCGAGGATAAAATTTTTGTTATATACATTTTTTTTAAATGCTCCTATAATGCACCTTACTCTTACATCATGAGATAAGTTGTTACTGTTTACACACAGTTTTCTGTATAAGTGATATATTTTTATGAAATAATTCAAGAACTAAAATTAATACTATTAGTTTTGGTCTTATTGTTACCGGTCTTTACCTTTGACTTCTTTAAATGTTATCTAATTCACCATATTATTTTAATATAATTAATTCTGATTATATTAAATTAAATTAATATATTTTATATCATATATTATTACTTCTTGATTTATATTTTATATTATACACAAGTGACTCACACCTGCACCTAGGGGTGCAATTCTTTGAATGCGGTTTTATTTATTTTCATCAAAGTACCGTTTTAACGATTTAGAGATATTAGTTGTGGATTAGAAGTTCATCGTAATAAAAAAGGTCGTTTACCAGGAACATTTTATGTTTATTTCTGTTCATTTGAGAAGAGCTGTTCACAAGTTTATTTTCAACATCTCTCTATTAACTTGTATGAGGTATTTTGTTGCATATTTAATTTTCTAAAATCTTCCTTCCTTTCCAATGGTATATTATACGCCTATAGTACTACTCATATTTTATATTATAAAGAATTACTCAACTATTAGAGTCACCGAAAAAATGTAGAAATGTGTAATCTGCTGTAAAAAGACATAATTTCAGTTACGCACAATTTTTCATCTTTAAGACTTATTACAGGCCCAAATAAAGGTATATGAGACTTGATTTTATATATTTTTACCTTTTATTCAGTCCCTGTAAGGAAATTGGTAATTTAATTATTTGTAAAATTAATAATATATAGTCTGTGATCATATTAAAATAATTAACTACGAATTCACAGCTATAAGATTTTCATAATTCACGATTAAATACTATAATTAATAATAAGTAAGGAGCATACCTACGGATTTGAACTGTGGGGGACAGCTAAATATTCTAACATCAAACGCATTCAAACCTTTCAATCCAATGTCCTCCGAAAAATAGTAAATTTTCCTTACTATGTCACCAACTGTACCTTACACTACTACTGTTCTGTTCTACTATTCTATCTGTCCAAGACCTGGTACTATCCAAATTTTTATAAATTCCATCAGAACCATATAAATCACCCTAATTTTCTAGCACAATCCCTGTCCAGCTACACCCCCCTCTACATTCCTCCTAGAAGATTGAAACGACAGTGGCCCCGAGACACTTTGTAAACATTTATACCAGAGTTCTGACACTGGTTCCCAGATTCTCCTTTGCATATTGATGTACTGTATGTTTGTGGCTATTGCGCCCTAATTCATCCTCCACCGGCTCATATCAGTGACGCGTCTGAGAGATATGGGCTGGGATCTCTTGGATTCTGCCTTTTCCTCGAACAATCTAGACCGAGGTTTCTTTAGCAGATTGTAAATATTTTATATAGTTATGATTGTGTGTATGATGTTTATTCATTTTTCAACTTTGTATTTAATATATATATATATATATATATATATATATATATATATATATATATATATATATATATATATGTGACTTTATTCATTTTATATTTTGATGCAATTTGATTTTATCATTGGTTGTAAATATTGTATGAATGGTATCATATCACTATTACTATTGATCATTTTGAAACAAATTGTTATATCTCTCAATAAATATTTTATAAAAAGAAAAAGAATCAAATGCAATTAATATGAAATATCTGATAGATTGTTTATCGTTAAAGTCTGATTTCCTCGTGGAAATTTATTAAGATAGATTCAATAATTTGAATGGACCATGTGTACAATTTCGGGGCCTATTATGTGCTTTAAAACTGGGAGTCCTTTATTGTTTCTAAATGAAAAAGAAAAAAAAAATATATGCTTGAATTCTATGCATTAAGTTTATTAAGGAACTCTCTGAAACATAAATGAGAGATGGTCAGGTCTCTATAAATAATTTACGCCATATATGTTAGATGTTGGCTGGTGGAGCGTTCGTCCTCATCCAGGGCGTCCTCGGTCCTCGAACAGATTGGACAGTTTCCGGCAGGTGCAGCAATACAGAAGTAACTTCGGGATGTCGTGGGGCTAATGCCGTCTGGAGCGGACTTGCTCGAATTAGCTTTGGAGAAAGAGAGTCCCTGAGAAATAAATATTGCAAATACACTTCCGTATAATAATCCCTCAAGGAGTTTTAAATCCGACACCATGCTAAGGTAAAGGATGTGAAAAATCTTAACTTCCTTTAATTCTTTATCCTTGTATTATTTACTCCATAAGTGTGGATGACATTTTTAAGTTACCGAATAGTGGTCAGTTACACCAAGGATAACAGTTACAATTATATTAAAAGTGTTCTGTTTATCCCCTTTGAGTGAAGCTTCAGCCAGGCCACTCCATTTCTTATATTGCTTTCTGGAATCTGTCAAGCCTGGACCAGAGGCTGGAGAAGAGAAGCTAGTGATTGCTGTAAAAGTACACCAATATCATCTACAGTTAGCTCATATATTTCAGAAGCATTTTAGTCGTTTTATAAAAAATTAATGATATAGATATTTTTTGCATATTATGAAATATTATGCAGATGTTATTTGCTCAATTTCAATGAGAATTAAAGGATCTAGTTTTTTTCAAAAATAAATTATTTAGTATCACAAAGGTTAGTTTTACTATTTTTAATTTTACTAACTATATGTTAAATATGTGTAGTAAGAAAAAGTATTGTGATAGTGAAATTTATTTTCCTATCACTTTCCTATATATGGAAATATGTAGTTAAGGGATGTATTGCGATCGCGAACATTTTGAATTAGAGTTCTCACCGAAAATACACGTTTCATTGCCCTATGAGTTCAAATAACTAAGTCCCGGAAAATGGTGAATGTGTATGTAAAAATAATTAACCATATCATCTTCGTTCTATTGATAAAATACAGATAAATATATAAGTCAAACAAATTTGATATCCAACTAAAAGAGAAAATAAACTATAACTATGTTTATGTAGTTTTTTTTTTTTTAATATAATACAGTAATATAGCTTATTAATATACCATTGGAAAGCTAATGATTTTAGAAAAATTAATATCTTATACACACAGTTGTAAAACGTAATGGAGAGTGATGAAAAGGAGGATAAAAATAAGCAATTTTTGAAGATAATACTCTGCGTAATTCTTCAACCATTTTTGTTATTTTATGTTTCGCTTTGTTCAAATGTGCTTAAATTAATTTTATCAACAGAGATAAGTGAAAGTCGTGTGTTGCACAAAATAGATTTTTACTTTTTTTGAGGGTATTCCATTTTTTATTGCAATTAATATTAAATAGTTAGTTAAAATAAATGTAAGGCGTATTACTAAATTATATTGTAGTAGATTTTCTAGTTTAATTAACAATAGATTTTGAATAACTTTTCGTACTTATTTATTTTTTGTGCGAAAATGGCGTTTAAGAAGAAACATGACAAATTATTTTATCAAAAAAAAAACAAAAAAAAAAAACAATGCAAACCTTACATGACAGATGCATGGAATAATTGTAGCCACCTATGTTTGCCGTAAATAATGTTTCAAACACTTATAATAATTAGTAATTCGTTCTCAGGTTTATTAAGAAATTATCTATATATCAATATGTTCTAAACACGGAAGATCTCATTTAATTATTAAGGTTGATGAGGGGCTGAATAAATCTTCCATTAATACTGATCATTTATTTCTTTACGTTTCGGGATATTCTCCCATCTTCAGAAGTCTACAAAAAAAATTTTTTTAAGCAATTTACCATCACATTAAAGATCACTATAATGAAGTGAATGGTTTAAACAATTTTTAAATTAGGAGTCAATTGATAACAATATTTTAAAACTATTAATTAACAAATTTTAAAATCATATGGAGGCAATGAAAGCAAAATTTAATAATGTTGCACAGTACTTAATTAAATAAATAAATAAATATTATAAAAATTACCTCGTTATAAATTCTGTAATCCAACATTTTACTAGTACCACCTTCAACCAGGTAAAAATAAATAAAAATGAAGTCAAATTCTAAACACTTCAGATCTGAGTAAGAGTATTGCTCAGATCTTTGTCCTCAACTGGATTAAGGATTAGACCAATTTTTAACTTGTATATAGTTATTATTATTTCATATTGTGAAATTCTTTAAAATTTATTATTAATTATTTATATTATATTTTTAATTTATTAATTAAATCGGAATAGTGGTAACTTAAATGTCTTGAGTCAGTTTTAAAATTCACGGTTTTATCTATATTTTTATTGATATATATAGCCTCTATGGTTTTTCTATTTTGTTTATTTTTAACTATTTCCAAAATTTGTGGTCTATTGAAATCAAACCTATGTTTCAAATATATGCTATGTTGTGATAAAGCAGTTGTATTTATATTTTTACTGTTGTTACAATTACTTTTGTGCTGTTTTGTTCTAGTACTAACTTTTTTGGAAGTTTCCCCTATGTAACATTTTTCACAGTCTAGACAATTTATTTTGTATACAACATTTAATTTTTCTTCATTACTTATAGGGTCTTTTGTACTAGTGAGGAATTTTTGTAATTTATTATGGTTATAAAGGCCTAATTTGATGTTGGGTAAATCATAAGCTAATAATGTTTTATTTATTTCACTAGTAAGATGTGGTATATATTGCATTTTGAAAAATTGTTTGATGTTTAAGCTCATATTTATTTCAGCATCTTTAATATTTTGATTATTAACATCTGTTGTTTTTTCATCTGTAGCGCTTCTATAAAAATCTGTAATGGTTTTCTGTTTATTATTTTTCTCACTCATTCTACCAATATCTTTAATTATTCTAACTGTTTGCTGTATTTTGTTACCAATACTATTGTCAGGGTTCTTATCAGGAGATTTATATTTAACCTCAAAATACCAGATATTATTTATTAATTTTCTTGGGTAGAAATTTTCTAAAAGTATTTTATAAGTGGTGGTTTTTATTTCTTTTATGTATTCCGTATCTGTAAGCGCTATTGCTTTTCTAATGAAGTTTTTAATAACATTTATTTTCTGTATATATGGGTGATTAGAATGGTAATTTAGTAGCACATTACTAGTTATATCTTTTTTAGTCCATCTTGTTTTAATTATTTTGTTTTTAAGAATTATATCCATATCTAAAAATCTAATTGTATTGTTATTAGGTTTTTCAATGGTAAATATCATTCTTCTATGGTGATTGTTAAAGGTTTCAAGGAGGTTATTTTGTTGGTTTTTGTCTATTATTATTAACATATCGTCTATGTATTTTTTCAACAACATTGGTCTTACATCTGATTTTATTAGATTTTTATTAATTAGGTCATTTAAATAAATACCACTGAGATTTACTGACATGGCTCCACCCATTGGTAGTCCAAATAATTGTTTGTAAATTTCTCCATTGTATTTGAAAAAATTATATTTAAGGCATAAATTTAAACCTTCTATAAACATTTTTTTATCTTTAATTGTTGTATAATCTATTATTTTGTGCCAGTTTTCGTCAATTAATTTAAGGATATCGTCTATTGGAATGTTTGTGAATAGTGATTTAACGTCTAGACTGATGATTTCGGTATTCTCATCAGGTATTTGTATGTTGTTAAGTATCTTTTTCAGTGCCAATGAATTTTTGATATCGTAATTATTATCATTATTTAAAGAATTTAAAGATGGGTTTAAAAATTTTGATAAAGCCTCTGTAGGACCATCAATATTATTGATGATAGGTCTGAGATTTTGTTTATCTTTGTGGGTTTTAATTAGGCCATGTATTCTAGGGATACAAAAATCAGTAACTTGTAGTTTATTTTTAGTTATTTTGTCTATATAGCCATTTTTAAATAATTTAGTAACATATAAATTTATTTTATTTACCAGATCTTTAAATGGGTCATTTCTTAATTTCCTATAGGTATTTTTATCGTTAAGTTCTATTAACATTTTGTCATTATACTCATTTTTGTAAATAAATACTAATTTTTTAGTTTTATCTGATTTAATTACGATGATATCTTTATTTTTTTCCATAAATATTTTAAAATATTTTAAATCTTTTATAATTTGTGATTTTAAGATTGTGTTTTTTTTAATGATTTTATTATGTTTATTATTATTGGTGTTTTTTTTTCTCTACATAATTATTAATAAGCGTGCATATTCTGTTTCTTAAAGCATTTATATGATTTTCAGAAGTATTTAAGTTGTTATACATAGACTCTAAATCAGTTATGACTTTAACAATATCTTTATCATTGTTGTAAAATTCAAAATTAAAATTTTCCCCTAAAGATAATAAATTTATTATATTGTTAGGAATATCAGTTTTTGTTCTATTTTCAACTCTATTATTAATTTTATACAGTTCATTATATTTAATTAGGTGATCCTTATCAGTCTCAACATAGCTATATTGCTATGTTGAGACTGATAAGGATCACCTAATTAAATATAATGAACTGTATAAAATTAATAATAGAGTTGAAAATAGAACAAAAACTGATATTCCTAACAATATAATAAATTTATTATCTTTAGGGGAAAATTTTAATTTTGAATTTTACAACAATGATAAAGATATTGTTAAAGTCATAACTGATTTAGAGTCTATGTATAACAACTTAAATACTTCTGAAAATCATATAAATGCTTTAAGAAACAGAATATGCACGCTTATTAATAATTATGTAGAGAAAAAAAACACCAATAATAATAAACATAATAAAATCATTAAAAAAAACACAATCTTAAAATCACAAATTATAAAAGATTTAAAATATTTTAAAATATTTATGGAAAAAAATAAAGATATCATCGTAATTAAATCAGATAAAACTAAAAAATTAGTATTTATTTACAAAAATGAGTATAATGACAAAATGTTAATAGAACTTAACGATAAAAATACCTATAGGAAATTAAGAAATGACCCATTTAAAGATCTGGTAAATAAAATAAATTTATATGTTACTAAATTATTTAAAAATGGCTATATAGACAAAATAACTAAAAATAAACTACAAGTTACTGATTTTTGTATCCCTAGAATACATGGCCTAATTAAAACCCACAAAGATAAACAAAATCTCAGACCTATCATCAATAATATTGATGGTCCTACAGAGGCTTTATCAAAATTTTTAAACCCATCTTTAAATTCTTTAAATAATGATAATAATTACGATATCAAAAATTCATTGGCACTGAAAAAGATACTTAACAACATACAAATACCTGATGAGAATACCGAAATCATCAGTCTAGACGTTAAATCACTATTCACAAACATTCCAATAGACGATATCCTTAAATTAATTGACGAAAACTGGCACAAAATAATAGATTATACAACAATTAAAGATAAAAAAATGTTTATAGAAGGTTTAAATTTATGCCTTAAATATAATTTTTTCAAATACAATGGAGAAATTTACAAACAATTATTTGGACTACCAATGGGTGGAGCCATGTCAGTAAATCTCAGTGGTATTTATTTAAATGACCTAATTAATAAAAATCTAATAAAATCAGATGTAAGACCAATGTTGTTGAAAAAATACATAGACGATATGTTAATAATAATAGACAAAAACCAACAAAATAACCTCCTTGAAACCTTTAACAATCACCATAGAAGAATGATATTTACCATTGAAAAACCTAATAACAATACAATTAGATTTTTAGATATGGATATAATTCTTAAAAACAAAATAATTAAAACAAGATGGACTAAAAAAGATATAACTAGTAATGTGCTACTAAATTACCATTCTAATCACCCATATATACAGAAAATAAATGTTATTAAAAACTTCATTAGAAAAGCAATAGCGCTTACAGATACGGAATACATAAAAGAAATAAAAACCACCACTTATAAAATACTTTTAGAAAATTTCTACCCAAGAAAATTAATAAATAATATCTGGTATTTTGAGGTTAAATATAAATCTCCTGATAAGAACCCTGACAATAGTATTGGTAACAAAATACAGCAAACAGTTAGAATAATTAAAGATATTGGTAGAATGAGTGAGAAAAATAATAAACAGAAAACCATTACAGATTTTTATAGAAGCGCTACAGATGAAAAAACAACAGATGTTAATAATCAAAATATTAAAGATGCTGAAATAAATATGAGCTTAAACATCAAACAATTTTTCAAAATGCAATATATACCACATCTTACTAGTGAAATAAATAAAACATTATTAGCTTATGATTTACCCAACATCAAATTAGGCCTTTATAACCATAATAAATTACAAAAATTCCTCACTAGTACAAAAGACCCTATAAGTAATGAAGAAAAATTAAATGTTGTATACAAAATAAATTGTCTAGACTGTGAAAAATGTTACATAGGGGAAACTTCCAAAAAAGTTAGTACTAGAACAAAACAGCACAAAAGTAATTGTAACAACAGTAAAAATATAAATACAACTGCTTTATCACAACATAGCATATATTTGAAACATAGGTTTGATTTCAATAGACCACAAATTTTGGAAATAGTTAAAAATAAACAAAATAGAAAAACCATAGAGGCTATATATATCAATAAAAATATAGATAAAACCGTGAATTTTAAAACTGACTCAAGACATTTAAGTTACCACTATTCCGATTTAATTAATAAATTAAAAATATAATATAAATAATTAATAATAAATTTTAAAGAATTTCACAATATGAAATAATAATAACTATATACAAGTTAAAAATTGGTCTAATCCTTAATCCAGTTGAGGACAAAGATCTGAGCAATACTCTTACTCAGATCTGAAGTGTTTAGAATTTGACTTCATTTTTATTTATTTTTACCTGGTTGAAGGTGGTACTAGTAAAATGTTGGATTACAGAATTTATAACGAGGTAATTTTTATAATATTTATTTATTTATTTAATTAAGTACTGTGCAACATTATTAAATTTTGCTTTCATTGCCTCCATATGATTTTAAAATTTGTTAATTAATAGTTTTAAAATATTGTTATCAATTGACTCCTAATTTAAAAATTGTTTAAACCATTCACTTCATTATAGTGATCTTTAATGTGATGGTAAATTGCTTAAAAAAATTTTTTTGTAGACTTCTGAAGATGGGAGAATATCCCGAAACGTAAAGAAATAAATGATCAGTATTAATGGAAGATTTATTCAGCCCCTCATCAACCTTAATAAGAAATTATCGTGTAGCAACATGTCCAGATCAATAAACAATATATTTTGAATAATTTATTGTATTATGTTTTATGCTAAAAATGGCGTTTAGGAAGGAATTTCACATTGCATAATTTAATTAAAACATAAAAACAAATCTTAGATGAATTTATGGAATAATTGAAGTTACCTATATTTCACAAAAATAATGTTTTAAAGACGAAAAATAATTAGTAATTCGTTCTCATCACCGTATTAATAAAAAAACAAAATAATAATAGCCTAGAAATACTTTTAATTGACTCGAGAAAAAACCTTGAGGTATTTGTAGTTATATAAAACCGTGGAAAGGCTTAAAGATTTTTATTAAGAAATAAAAAAATTATCTTGTTAAAATAAGGCCACAGATATTTTTTTTCATTAAACATCTTATTTCTGCGGAAGTAAGCTCATTTCTAGGGATCCTAAGGATAATTCGTTAAACAATCTCCTTGTAATAGACTTCTTTCTTTTGTGAAAGTATTCCTCTAATGCTCTTATTCATTATCCTTTCTTATATAATTTATAACAACTATTTGCTTTGAAAGGAGTTTTGTTTTATTTTTTTTTTAAATAACAAAAATTATGGAATGTTTTTATAACATACATGTTACATCTTATGCTAAAATAGTATGTTTTTTATAAATTTTACTTTCACTTACCTAAATATGAAATATATGGTTAGGGAAAGTATTGCGATCGTGAAAATTTTCGAATTCCAGTTTTCAACGGTAATACACCTTTTAGGGTCCCCTGGGTCTAAATAACCAAGTCCCGCAAAAAGGTCTGTGTGTCAGTGTGTCCATGTGTCTGTGTGTGGTAACTCTCGAGCGAAAACGAAAAGTCCTATGAAACTGAAATTTCATATTTAAGACAACTATACGTCGAAATGTTACAGAATCTTTTTCACTAAAATCGGCTGACCGAAAGTCCTTCTTTATCCCATGCATTTGGCACCTTTTTACGATTTTCTCAAAAACGATTTTGATTAAACTCGCTATATATATATATTTTTTTTTTTCTCTTATTTGTTAAAGATATACATCTTGTACAAATTTGGTTACACGTACATTTCCAACTTTACCACACACACATTAATATTGAATTTCTCATCTTACTAGTTATTCAAAGATAAATAATATATAAAAACAATAGGCAAAAAAAATTAAATTAAAAAACAAAAACTATAAAGAAAATCATCATTAACAAAAATAATAACAAGCGAAATTATATCACATCACTTAATTGTTGTGTGGGTCATCACTAATTAAGGGGTATAGAGTTCTGCAAACTGACACTAAAAAGATGTAAATTGTATTTAGTTTTTGTAGGCAGTTGATTTGGAGAATATTTTCAATCACTAAGTTCGGATAATCGGGTTCTTAAATATTTCTCTCTGTCTTCAATAAGTTTTTCACAGTGGAGAAGAATATGAAATAGGCTATTTGTAATAAATTGGTTACGAAAAAGGCAATTTTCCTATGATTTAAATCTGAAAGTTTTCTATTTTACATAAAGGTTGATTAATTTAGGGTTTGAAACCCTCAACTGGCTTACCAACCTCACTTTATTTAGGCTGGTTCTATATGTCAAATAGGTCTCTGGGCTATTAATATTAAAACTGGAAAAAACTCTATACATGGGGTTGTAACTGGAGATCACGGATCGATGAATATCTGTAGAGATGGTATAATTTTTCAACTTTTCCAATATTCCATCTTTATTCTTTAACAATCCAGCTGGGTTTATATTGTCAAATTCCTCTCTACAACCATAATGAGCAGCCATTTCTCTCACTTGTGTGACCCAATTAAAGTTTATATCAGGATTCTTTATATCTAGTGAGATTAGTCTATTAAAGCAAAGTCGTGGCAACCTCTCTTCAGGCGTAAGTGACAATTTGGACCAGTAGTTTGTGACCTTCTTCATAACTTTGATGCTCAAGGAGTTTCGCCCAGTTTCGAGCCGTACTATGTAGTTAGCAGTGCTCCTCGGCCATCCTAAAAGCTGTTTCAGAAACCTTAGCTGCACCACTTTAATTGCTTCAGGATATCTTAAGCTCCATTTTTCGGAAGCATGCATAAGTGCTGAAGACACCATAGAATCAAAAAGGACCATTTTCGTCTCCCAAGAATCACTTTTACCCCTTCGTAAAATCTCCAATACTCTAGCTGTAGCAACAGAAGATTTTTGAATGTAATGCTGGGATGCTTTACCTGAGGAAGCGAATGGTACACTCAAGTAAGTGAAGTCTTTGGAGTATTCCAGTTTTTCTCCGCGCCAGTAAAGGGACTTAAAATGCTTCAGCCTAGGAGATTTATGAAATACCACAACTTTTGATTTCTCCACATTTACAGTCAGGGAACTCTTCTCGCAGTACTGTTGTAGGATCCTCAGTTTCTTTTGCGCTTCTGACCAGGTGTTACTGAGAAGAATAATGTCATCTGCCAGTAAGAGCATTGTCGTCTCATGAGTGCTATCAATGCTGACTCCTTTGGCTTCATTATCCTGGAAAAATTGGACTATATCAGATATGAACAGAATGAAAAGTGTTGGGCTACTCGCTATATTGATGTAAAATTTAATGGGCTTTAATATCATGTAGGTTTTATTCTGATTGAAATAGTCTGATGGGGCTTGAATGCAGATATTTTAAATTTTCTTTCTCTTAGGTACCTTCAATTTTGTAGATTCTATAGAAATAACTATATTATCTTGTTACCATTGATAATTAACAGCTAAATATGCAAGTTGAGCGAATTTTATTAACAACTGAAGAAATATTTTTAATGCATTTTTTGTGTTTTTGAACACAACAATAGTAATATAGATGTATAATATACCGTTGAATAGCTATAGATTTTAGAAAAAATATTATCTCATTCACGGAATTGTAACGGGTAATGGAGAGTCACGAAAAGCCGATAACACTAACTGTTTTTTGGGTTCCCGAAAAGGAAAATTCATGTTGATGTGGCGGCTTGTTAAAGAAGCACAACGTGCCAATTTTGTTTTTTAACATAAAAACAGTAATATAGACGTATAATATACCGTTTGAAACAGTAAGACTTTAGAAAATATATTATCTTATACAAAACCTAGTAAAATTGAAAAAATAGTGATAAAAAGCCGATAAAACTAACTGATTATTTTAGATAATGATATAATAGAGTTTTTAATAAAACACATGTTTCTATATTACTTCAATTTAATTAATTCTTTAATGGTTTCACTCATTTTTATCTCTAACTGTATTTAGAAATTCTTTAATCGATTTTAAAAACGGAGGTAAGTGAAAGTCGTGTGTTGCCTGCACCAGATTATTTCATGAAAATGTGACGTTGTGAATTTGATTGATAAAATATCTTTTTATTCATCATCAACATACTATCTTCATTCATACGAAAGTCGGAGTCAGATTTTTTAAAATTTTCAATCTAATCAGTACACATTATGTAAATAAACTGATCAAGTACTGGCCTTAGGTATTCATCTTAAATTTGCGCTTATGTTAGTGAGATTGAAGAATGATATTTATAATAATATAAATATTTTATTCATTAAAATGAAAATAAAACTACGGATATTCACTGCTATTATGGAGTTTAAAATTAAAACTTAGACAGTAATTGTGCACTTACAGAATTACTGAAGCTCATTTAGATTTATTGCACTCAATACAACCATCAGTAATCTTTAGATTTTCTATCAACACTTGGGACTATAACGTAAAGTTGTATGTCAGCAACATTAAAATACATGCCGTATCAAAGAACCAAATGCGAACCCTCTATAAACGCATGGTCATAATCTTAGGGAAAAAATCAAGAAGGTGATAGATGATGGATCTACTGACCTAATATACAGGGTGTATATTTATGTGTATGTTATAGCACGGCACTATTTAAGGTGTATGTTCACTAACACAAAATAATCAAAAAAGTTCAAATGAACATAATCTCAAACTCATTTATTAAACATATATCAAATGTTAAAGATTTATTTTTTATTAACTACATTAAGACTGTAGAAAGTTTAATCTGTTTTTTTTACCGAATAAAAGATTTTTAAAAGCTCAGGTTAAACAACTGATAAACAAATGAACGATAAGTAATGACAGTAGTTGCTCATCTGTTTTTCTAGTTCTGATTGTTTTAGTGTATCATCGCTATATTTATCATCATTTGTCTAGTTCTGTGTGTTTTAGTGTTAGTGACTACCACAGTAGTCACATATGTCATATTGTTACATATGTGACACAATAAATTTAT
This sequence comes from Piezodorus guildinii, assembly GCA_023052935.1. Classification (NCBI taxonomy): domain Eukaryota; kingdom Metazoa; phylum Arthropoda; class Insecta; order Hemiptera; family Pentatomidae; genus Piezodorus; species Piezodorus guildinii. The sequence continues at coordinate 74,753,179 of CM041297.1, read as the reverse complement.
TCACTTTTGCAGAACGAACAGACATGCTTTTAACTTATAGCGAGGTATATAGAAACGGCGCATAATGCATAAACCCATGGTCACAATGCAATGGAAGAAAATTAAAAAGGAGATAGATGACGGATCTTCTGAACTTATATACAGGGTGTTCGTAATTGCACGGCACTATTTTAGGTGTGTGTTCACTAACATGAAATAAATAAACAAGTTCAAATGAACATATATCTCAAACTCATATATTAAACAGGTAAAAGATTTATTATTTATTTAGTACATTAAGGCTGACTATACAAAGTTTAACGTGTTTAATACTGAATAACAGGTTTTAATCACCTGATAAACAAATGAACGATAAGCAATGACAGTAGTTGCTCATCTGTTTATCTAGTTCTGTGTGTTTTAGTGTAACTGACTACTGTGACACAGTTCAATTTATGATTATCATATGAGACACCGTAAATTTATTCACTTTTGCAAAACAGACAGACATGCTTTTAACTTATGACGAGGTAAATAGAAACGGTGCTGCTGCTGCTCGAAGTTATCGTGAAAAAATTCACCTACTGAAGAACTGTAAAAGTAAATAAATTCATGGTGTCTTCAATGATATATATATAAATTGAACTGTGTAGTTGAATAACAGAATTCACTCACACTAAATTACAATTCCTTAAAACATCATAAACCCCTTGGACAACATTCAAGACTTGTCCAATATGTCATATTATATTTATTAAATTGTTATATATAAATCATCTTTTTGAGATGTCTTGTCTTTTTTAAGTTACACTTAAATTTGTATAAAGATAAAAGAAACTTACTTATCTCTTTTGCAATTTTATTTACAAAAATTCTTTTCTTTTGGCAGATAGTGAAAAAGACTGGCTTTTGAATAGTAATTGAGGAATAATTCTGTTTTTTTTCTGTTATAATAATAATTGTGCCATAATATTAATTAATTCTGATATAATAAAGTAAAAAAACTACATTTTCTTGTTACTTTGCCCCCGTTTTATAGACTCTAAAGCTGCTTTGGCTCTTTCTTCATAAAGATGCGAAGTTTCCACCCAACGTGGAACATACAAGATGCCTTACGACATACTCTTAACTCGTTAAGGGCCATAGTGCAGGCTGAGGGAGACCAAGGAAGAGCTTGTAGGTCAGGTTTAATTAAAACTTGACAAGTTAGTGTTTTCTTATTCACTGGCCGTTGACAATGCCTTTGTATTCCGCCCGGGTCCCAAAGACTTTCTCAAGGGGAACCTACGCTCTCTGCCAACTTTTGTCGATCTTGTTTATCTTCAAGAGTAATCTCCTTATAAAAAAAAATAAAGTTTACGTAAACTATACATTTGTGTTTAAAAATGTATTTGTATTCTGCTTTAAATACTATGATTTCTCATCTGACGTTGCTTGATTTTACAGTTGCATTATTTTTGGTGCTAAATGTATTACTTTACGTTTAATTTTATTTTTGAATTCTATAAACCACTTCAGGTTTTTAACTCTCTTCCACAACATTTCTGTTGTACTTCTTAAGAATCCTTTAATCAATTTTAAATATAACCACTATTAAATATATTAATATATACATATGTAGCTCGCCAAACCATATTATTGTTTTCATAGATATTGATTCAATATTTTTAGAATTTATAATTCAGTGAAATCGTCAGGGACATACTATAAATATTAGTATCTTCGAATTGAATTTTGAAATTAAAACCTCATTTAAAAGAATTTAGAGCTGAACTTTGTTGAAATAGGGGACACTCTAACTGCACATGCTTTAAGAAAGAAAGAAAAGTAAATTTAATTATGGGACCTTCTGTCCTCTAAGAATAACAGTAAAGTAAAAAAACTGAGTCTTGTGTCTGGCATAAAAATAAAAACATTATAGAAACAAACTTAATATTATACTTATATTATTTATAAAAGTATTTAATATGATTACTTTTACGACATACAACTACTACTTACATTATTTATAAAGTAGTGGATACAACGATAATAGTATATATATGATTACGTCATATTAAACATATGTGTTTGTAGAGATATTTATGTAGAGAGTAATTGTACTTCACACCAATATCACGAAATCATAGAAAAAAAAAAAAAAAAGATTTTGTTTATATATTTGTAGTGGTTCTCATTTTAGAGTGAAATGCAAATATTATTCTTGCTTTTGTATGCAATTATTCGGAAGATTGACAATATTACAATGTTCACAAGTTGGAGCCTCCAGAACTCTAGTTATATAGCAATGTGTGAATTGATAGTGTCCAATTCGATGTCGACATAATATTTTTTATTCTCTTGTAGTCATGGTCCATTCTTTGCAAACCTGTTTGATTTCAAACAACTTCGATCGGCTTATACTCCACTATCTTTCCCAGTTCTTAAAGGTAATTGACTTTAGTTATCCAATCTTTCGTAGAAACTTCTGTTAGCACCGTTATCTCCGCTATTTCTCCTTGTCTATCTAAGTTGGCGACTCTACCTGCTTCTTCGTTGCCTTTTTGTTTATTTTTTCCTCTCTGCCTTGCCTGTAAGAGAATACGGGTTTTGCAACAGTGGGATGGTAAGCATGACTGCATAACAACCCATTGCTGCTATTAAAACGATAACAATGTTATCCTGTGCACAGAGGTCGCATTACTCCGCAGACTACTCTGCTCCACCTCTGTCGGGTGGCCATATTGCGGCCATCACCTTTGTTGTCCAAAATTGAGCTCTTGGCTGGGACCCAGACGAAGACTACTTTTACTCCTTTCTGTTTCGCTTCCGACATTCCCATATTAAGTAGTTAGTACGGCATGGAATATCTATGGCTTCTAGATCGTTCTTGGAGTAATTGTAGCAATAACCTAATTTTTTGCTTCGTAATTTGGTACCGAATGTAGAGCCTTCAAGAGAGTTCTCCTGTGAAAACGGAGCATTCCTTTAGTAAATTGAACTGAATATGTGTTGGCTATCACGGCGCAGTCTGTTTTCCATTTTGGAGGCGTCGTGGTATATCACACTTAAAGTGTTATATCGTTCTAATAGTTTTAAAAAGGAATTCATTACTTCAAATGGATGTCTGTCAGAATATCTGTTCATTGCTGTATCTATGGTCAATCGACATTTCTTTCTTCATCATATATTTGTATTTATATCATATCTTTAAAAAAAATTCATTACTGAAATAACAAAAATATGGATTCCATTTAAATATTAGTGGCACTTCTAAAATTTCTGAATGATTTTAATTCATCATAAAATAAAATAATACTAATTTTCTGTTTCCGCGTATAATATATTATAATGTAGATCAAACAAAATATTAAGTTAATAATTGGTCAGACTTTCTAATTTAATGAATAAATTTAGGCGATTAGTCATAACATTTACCCCTCTTTTTGGTTTACTTCTTAATGAATGTAGCATTGAAGACTACTGATTTCTTGGACAGTATAGATCAAGTTAAACTGGAGAAAAAAACAGATCCGAAATGAATGTTGAAGAATGAAGAAAAATATGAAAAAATCAAATAAAAAGAGGAACAATTTTTAATATTTCCTATACAAGTACCTGATGAACAAAGGCGTTCAGAAGAGTATTTGATTTTAATCTATTTAAAAACTGCGAACACTTCAGGAAGGTGATGCTAATACATTGTGAAATCGGGTATATTTAAGTTAATGATTGAATGTGAAAACACATTCAGTCCAAAAAAGTTGATTGATGAATTTTGACGGGCATGAATCTGCTGGGTTACAGAATTTGATGCTTCAATACTCGATCGCTAGCTAAATGTGGTATGTGTTGACTGAAGCGTAAATGGAAGGATATTTAGCTTTTGATATCTAATTTTTGATATAATTAATTTCCTAACCGTACTTAACCAAAGATGGATATCAGCATCGGATTTTAAAATATATATATATATATATATATATATATATATATATATATATTATATATTATTGTGTCAGATCCATTTTAATAAATCTGTGAATAAACGTGGTCTGAATTTATAATTATTTTATAATACTTCAATTTTATATTGTTTTATTTACTGGCGTATAATTGGATTATTTAGTTTACTTGCTATTGGCAGTGTTTACATTACATTATTATTTTAATTATTGTAGACCTATGAATTGAAATACATTTATACTTTATAAAATATAAAATGTATTATGTTAAGTGCATTCTGATACACAACCATGAATCGTTGAGAAGCATAAAAATTTAATCTTGGGGAGAACGGATTGTCAATGAAATGCACTCCACTTCAACGTCCATTTTGTTATTAACAACATCAGTTTTATATTCACAATCGATTGGTTAAACGAACTTACATTTTAAAAAAATGACAGATTGGTAATAAATCAACCCATCTCTAGGCTCATTTTGCCCCCGTGATTGCGGTGTGCCACCCAATCACGAAAGTCGATTACTTCACATGCAAATGATTTGTGTGCAGATGCATTATCTGTGTTTGGGAAAACAAATATGATACCAAAATACTTAATTAAACGAAATGATGATAATTTAAGTTTGTAGTAGTGTTATTTATTGAGGAGACTGAGGGGAGGAAATTAATTATTAAATTATTTTAATAGCAATATAATAATTATTTATTATATCTGACGGCAAAAGTTCACTTACCACCTAAGATCCCCCATCGGCTCCTCCTTCGCGATACCCCACAAACCTCTTTGACCCTTGCTACTAGCCGACAAGAGTATTAAGATTCGTCAAAAAGGTTGGACCGCCAACTTCGGTTACTTCCCATATTACACAGTAGACTGGAAAACCTTCCACGGAGGCCGTCAGAGATCCTAGAGAAGTTCGTCGGGACGAAACCGGAGAGGGACGCCTAAGACTGATTCCACATTCGCCAGTGTTTTAAGGTACTTCTTTGCTGTAACATTGTATGACAAAGTTAACTGTAATGTCCCTCAGTATTCTCATTCATAGTTCTAGGCATTGTCTGTTCATCGAAGGTGATCAGATTTGCAGTGCAGACATAATCCAGAAACACGGCCTAAAGCCTACATTTTGTGTTATTTGAAAACGTTTCTTCTTTTTTTTTTCTTATTGTGTAAAATGAATAAATTCTATGACACTGGGCAGAGCAATATTCAAATTCGATTAATTTTCCTGTTTAAGACACAATGTATTATATGGAAAAAGATATCACAGTACCTATAATACCTGCAGACATATATTAGCTATGAAATTGAATCTTATTCGATGTCCATTGATGTATATTATTAAAAGTATTTACGTATAATGCTTAGTTTCTGTGATATTTACCTTTATTACGTTAAAATTAAGTCTATTCTCGTATTTAGGAAACAATGTATTATATGGACAAATATATCTTCACCGTAAAAAAACATTGAATTTGAGTTTTCACTAGAAATACACGTTTTAGAGTCCTCTGAGTCCAAATTACCAAGTTCGATAGATTATTTAATAAAACACATTTATCTATTGAAAATCAATGAAATTGATTCTTTTACAATTAATTTTCCTCTCTCTATGTTTTTTCTAATTCTTACATTAAATTTAAAAACAGAGGTAAGTAAAAGTCCTGTGTTGCGCGCACCAGATTTTGTTTATTATTATTAAATGATCTTATTATGAACAATGATTACCCTGATAATTTACAGGTAATTGAGAACGTTTTTTTTTTTTTAAGTTATGCTATAAATATATGTTTATATCAAAGAAAAATTGACCAATTATAATTTTTTCTCCGATTTACTGTAACCATTTAAAAAATTAAAAACAAAAATTTATAAACCAATTGTTGACATACAAATCTATATTATAATAGTGAATAGATCGGTTCAAACAATTTAATTATTATTCAATTATTACTGTTCACTCTCTATGATACATTGAGTGATCAAGATTTCCCAATAGATAGATTGCTCTAGGCTTCGATGACTGACAGGAAACCCTACACTCCATAGGGAACAATAGGGACAATACCCCAAGAGAGATAGAATATATTAATTGTAATTCAGTAATATATATAATGCGATCTGGTAGACGGTCTTTGTCCGATATTTCTTTGGCATTATGGAGTAATATTACTTTACATAGAGATTGTTTTTTAAAGCCGATACCTTACGCTTCTCCAACAGCATAATAGTCCTTTTTAAATCAATTAACATTTTGAGTGACATTATTTCGAGAAAAAAAGAAAACCAAAAAAAAAAAATCCAATTTATTAAGATTTTTTTAGTTGACAACAAAAGTGTATCTATTAACCTTATGCCACTCAATTGCTACTTTTTCCACTGTATCTTTTCGAGAGTTTCTTAAAGATCAATCTTTAATTTGTTTTTTGAATCTACAATATCTTAGAGTAGACCATTCCTGTATTAATGAGTCCGAGGAAATATAGTTGTTATATAGCTTTTTTCAGTCAAATTCATAATTTTTTCAGTCAAATTCATAATTTTTTCAATCAAATTCATAATTTTTTCAGTCAAATTCATAATTTTTTCAGTCAATTTCATAATTTTTTCAGTCAAATTCATAATTTTTTCAATCAAATTCATATTTTTTTCAGTCAATTTCATAATTTCTTGTACCCATTTTATAAAGTTAATTTAATGAGGTTTTGCTACCAAGAACTTAACATTTTTATTAAATCTCGTTGTTGTTTATCCATTTATCGTCACTTTATGTTACTGTGCTTAATCCGACGGTACAGCGGGAGTCCTAAGTTTTGCCTACCAAGGTTTACTCTTAAGTAAACCTGGGTAGGCAAAACTTAGGGATCTTTTACGAGTTCCACTTATTAAATCTTTTAAGAGTCATCTGTGGTGCACAAATATAGGAGGATCTGCTGGTTTTAGACTTGCGACCTTAAGCATAGAAGGCTCTTATGCTAGCCACTACTCCACAGGTGACCCTAAATGCATTGAACAAGGTGTTTGAATCTGCCGGGTTTAAACACGTGACTTTGGACATATTAATCTTTAACTCCTTGCTGAATACATCCAGGGTCACCTGTGGATTAGTGGCTAGCATAACAGTCGCTTTTAAAGGACGAAATAACCAAGGATTTTTACTCCCTAAAAACAAACATAGGGCCATCTGCCAAGTATGAACTCGCGATCTAGGGGATAGAAGGATGTTATGCTAGCCACTACTCCACAGGTGACCCTCGATGCATTAAAAAAAAATGTTGAAATCTGCCGGGTTTGAACCTGTGACCTTAGACATATTAATCCTTAACACCTTTTTGAATGCATAAAAGATCACCTGTGGAATAGTGGCTAGCATAACAGCTCTCAATACTTAAGGTCGAAAGTTCAAAACCAGCATATGGCCCTATATTTCCTTTTAGGGAGTAAACATCCAGGGTTATTTCGTCCTTTAAAAGAGGCTGTTTTGCTAGCCACTACTCCACAGGTGACCCTTAGTGCATTCAAAAAGGTGTTAAGGATTAATATGTCTAAGGTCGCGGGTTCAAACCCGGCAGATTCAAACACTTTGTTGAATGCATCGAGGGTCACCTGTGGTGCAGTGGCTAGCATAACATCCTTATATCCACTAGATGACTAGTTCATACCTATCAGATAGCTCTATATTTGCTTTTAGGGAGTAAAAATCCTTGGTCATTTCGTCCTTTAAACGAGGCTGTTATGCTAGCCACTAATCCACAGGTGACCCTGGATGTATTCAGCAAGGAGTTAAAGATTAATATGTCCAAAGTCACGTGTTTAAACCCGGCAGATTTAAACACCTTGTTGAATGCATTTAGGGACACCTGTGGAGTAGTGGCTAGCATAACAGCCTTTTATGCGTAAGGTCGCAAGTCTAAGAGTAAACCTGGGTAGGCAAAACTTAGGACTCCCGCTGTACCGTCGGATTAAGCACAGTAACATAAAGTGACGATAAATGGATAAACAACAACGAGTTTTAATAAAAATGTTAAGTTCTTGGTAGCAAAACCTCATTAAATTAACTTTATAAAATGGGTACAGGAAATTATGAAATTGACTGAAAAAATTATGAATTTGATTGAAAAAATTATGAATTTGACTGAAAAAATTATGAATTTGACTGAAAAAATTATGAAATTGACTGAAAAAATTATGAATATGATTGAAAAAATTATGAATTTGACTGAAAAAATTATGAATTTGACTGAAAAAAGCTATATACAGTACGTCAGACATTCTAAAAACATTCTAAGTTCTGTTCACCTCAAGTGCACTTACATCCTCTCCGAACGTTTTTGTTACAAAAAGTGCAATTTAGAGGATAAATATAACTAATTATATTTAATAACAAGAACTTGTTAGTCAGTCAAGAGTAGAAGTGAGGGGCGATTTAGTGGGCTGCGGTTTGTCTACTAGTTGAACGAACGTTCTGGTTTTGAGGTTCTAAATGGTTCCATATACATATAAAATAGTAATTTTAATCATTTGATATGTATGATTTATTGGTTTGTAAATGAATTCACATAATTACTGCTTAAAAAACAGCAGAATTACCAAAAAACTTAATTAAGTATTTTTGGGGGAAGTAAACTATTTCTGAGACTCTAATAATAATAATAATTTTCTATAAATTATTGAAGGTATTTATTATAGATTCTTAAATAAGGTACAATCAATGTTTTTATTTTAAATTTTTTCCGGTTTAAAAATAAATTGTTGTTCAATAAAATTGTTTATTCGTTTTGAAACAGGTTCTCTAGTCGAAATTTCAAAGTACTATTTTGTTAAGTAATCCTTATTAGTATAAGATTTTTGCTTTATGTAAATTTCTAAAATAAGCATAATATAATCTTAGTATTCAAAGTTTAGCTCAGTTGCAAAATGATTTTCATTATCACAAAATAATTTCTTTAGCGTTAACTTTCTAACCTGATAAAACGTTTATAACGGTAATTGTGGTTTAGAACCAATAGCTTCTGTCAGAATTTATATTTCTTAAATATAATTTTCTCTTCTTATTACACCCCATTAACCAATAAAGGCGGGTAATAGAGACATTGAGTAAAATATAATAAATAAAACACAATAGACGGGATCCTCTGAATACCCTTCGTATTTCTTCTTAATTGGAAGCTGATATCCCTCTGTTTCGCCTTTGTTTAACGGGTGGCCGGTTCTTTTCATTATTCTTTACTATATCTCTGTTTATTTATTTAGGTTTATACTTTTAAGGTAATCTATTGTTTTTCAGTTGGTTTTTACATGTTTCTATTAATTTATATTCTATTTCTTTTGGTTTATTATTTTGAATAATGAACCTTTGTATTCGACAAAAAAAAATAAAATAAATAAATACCCTTCCTCTCTCAAACTCAAATATACGTAAAACGCGGATAACGAAAAAAAAATCGGTTTGTCTGACGCCGTTCTTAGTATTTCTTCAAAACTACAAGACCATTTTTTTCGAAATTCGCTACAAAAATACCAGGGAATGCATAGATGATCCTAACATCTAGAAGTTGATATCAGATCGTTAATTTTAAAATTGCGGCCCATTAAAAGTGATTTAATTCACTAACTCAGTAATCTTCAAAGAAAGAAAAAAAAAATACTAGTTTTTAACCAAAAAAAAAAACGCAAATAGTTAAAAAAAAAGAGAAAAAATTAATTTATATTTGAGAACCTGTTAAGGCTAGCTAAAAAATTAAAAGCCCTTCGAAAATTAAATTTCATATTTCTCTAAAAAGCGCTAATAATTGTCATTAAACTTCTTATATTTCTGTTCACTTGAATACCATTTTTATGAGCTATATTTTAGTCTCATTTGTATAGAACTACTAGGCTCAAAGAGCTTCTTTTCAAATGTCATTCTCTAATATACTTTCAATGTCACGTATTTAAAATTAAAACTTACCGGTTCACATGATTAGTATTTGAAAGAAATGCCTGAATATATATTCAATTATTTTATATTAAGCTATTCTTTGGATACTTGATGGTTTAGCAGAGCCCCACAGTTCTATCCCGTATGTCCAGATTGGTTTTAGCAAAACTTTGTAAAGAGTTAGTTTGTTGGTTAATGGTAATTTAGAACGTCTGTCAAGTAATCTAGATAAAAGACCGTATCGTCTATTGAGTTCTTTGCGTTTTTGTCGAATGTGGGTACTCCAGGTCAGTCTTTCAGTCGAAAGTGCTGCTCAAAATAGTGGACGCACCGTTCTACGTAACAAATGACGTTATACATAACGACTTAAACACTCCGACTATTTCAGCCACTGCTATAGAACAATACAATAACTTCCACCTAAGACTAACATACAACACCAACCCTCTTACAGAAACATTAAAATTCTCTACGAATCCTTACAGCCCACCCCGACGACTACACAGGCGGTGGCCAAGAGATATGCCGCTCCTTCAGCAGTCCACACATTTGCTTATTGCAAAGGAAATGCAGATGGCAAATTAAATTTTATGTCAAAGTTTTTTTGTTTTGTAATAAATATATTAAGCTAAATGAGAAAAATAGAAAGAAATATTATTCCAAAATAAAAAAAAATTTCTGGAATCAAGAGTAGTAGTAATCTAGATGTATTATTATCCAGGCAAAACCCAAGTTTTAGGAAATGTATTGAGTAATAAATCAAGGATGAGAAGTGAAGTATCACAAACGCATAATCTACTTGGTGAATTCTCTATTAATTCTAATTTAATTTCATCGAAACTAAGAATTAAAAAAAAAAATGAATGTTTAAAATTTACTTAAAATAGTGTTTGTACAGTGAATGTAAAAGTTTTAACATCAAATATAATAGTTATGAATTATTGCATAATAAGTGAGTTGTGCGATTCATGCACAAGATGTATTCCATTGTGATGAATGCAATTTATGTACGATTTATTCTCCAACACATACGTGCCCATTAAGCAATTTCCCACATCATTGGCGCAGATTGGTCGGGAGGCCTTCAATCATGGATTCATACCCATTTCATTTAACTCTACTTCTCATCCCAGTGTTATTGTTCCGACTGGATTTCACTCGCTATTATCAAGTTGAATTTCGGTTCACCGACCTGCCCAGAATGAAAACTGTTTTGTTTGGAATGAAATCGGTGAACCTGACGTAAATTAAATATCTAAAACCCTGTATACTCGCTGATGGGTATCACAAAGTTAGGAAAATGTGATATTCCATTCTAAACAATATGCATTCCGTTCTGATTAAAATTAAATTCCCCAGTTCCCTTCCAATAATCGACTTGCGTATTTAAAAATTCATACAAATTCATTACGCCAGTTAAATTTATAATGAAATAAATCATATAATACTATGTTGCTAATGATAGCCAATTAATCGTCAAACATATCTTAAATTAAATAATCGAGGTCAAAGAATTTTACTGTATGTGAAGGTTATTCCCAAATTTATAATATATATATATATATATATATATAATATATATATATATATATATATAAAATATATATATATATATATATATATATATAATTTGTATCAAGAAAAAAAAATTAAAAAATATATTTTGTTTAGCTTTGGACTCAACTGCCTGTTAAATAATGTAATGGAATAAAGTACCATGGGCCGTTGAGAGTACATGTAATTAATTTTTATTAGCACTAGAATATTAGAATAAAATAAATTTAGAGGCAAAGAAAAACAAGGTATCCCCTTTTTTAATAGTTTAAAATTAATTAAAAAAACAAATTATTTTTCGGTAGAAGTATTTACTTTAGCTTAAATATTATAGCTATAGAAATTATAAGCTAATCAATCATTTAAGTTTTTATGCTTTTTATCACTCACCAGAACCTTCCACAGCTTTTAATTTTAGTACTTTTATTTACTGAAAAAAAAAAAAAACATATAAAATATTCCTTTTATATTTTTGTTAATATTTTGTTGATTATAAACCATTTACGTACAACAAAACTCAGTAACATTTTTTTTTTTTTTTTTTTTACTGATAATCAGGAGGGAAGATGAATTATTTAAAATAAACAAAAGATGAAGAATTTTCGAAACTCATATCAAGCCGAGTCAGATGCATTAATAAGGTTTCATACAAATGATGATTAACTCATAAATACCACATATTTCATTTAAAAACCTGAAAAAAATTAGCAATATCCTCTGAAGAATGTATTTCATTTATAAGAAAAATATACAAATGCGCTTAGTAAACATGAACAAAAATCTATTAACTATGGGTATTTATATTTTTTACAAAAATATTATTAGTGTTATTATGACAGTTGAATTTCACATAATAATAGCAAAAACAAATGCTATTCTAATTGACTAATTTCATTTATCAGAGTTACTATATAGTTACTTATATTGTCGTTTATCCGTATTTCGGTGTGAATGAAGTCTCTAATGAACAAAATATAATATTAAATAATAATAAACTTATCAGATATATTTTAAATTCTAATTGAACTTTATTTTATGATTATATACTTATGAATAATTTTGTGAAATGAGTAAAACAAATAGTAAAATGATTAATATTATTGTAGTTATCATTATTTATTGGGTTGATGCAAAATTAATGCAGGTTTTTAGTAGGTATTGTAAATACGCCATATCTTTACTTTAACCATATATATTTAATCAAAATAATTTCCATCTGAATCAATGCACTTTTGCCAACGTTCAACAAGCTTTCTTATTCCACCAGAAAAAAAATCCGAATCCCTGGACTCGATGAAATCACGAAAAGAATTTTCAATGTCGTCCTGGTTTTGAAAATTTTTCTCCCTCAAAAAGTTGTCCAGATGTCTGAAAAAGTGGAAGTATGTAGGAGAGAGGTCAGGTGAATAAGGCGGATGTTGGAGAACTTCGTAGACCAACTCGTGCAGTGGTCGAAGCGTTGGTTGTGCAACGTGTGGTCTGGCGTTATCGTGGAGCAGGATCGGCCCCTTCCGATTCATCAATGCTGGGCAAAGACGTTGCAATTTTTGAGTTCCGAGTTCCGCCGCCATTTCTCGTGTGGTTTTGGTTGGGTCTTCTTCCACTTTTGACCTCAGCTGGTCGTTGTCCAGAGCAAGATGACGGCCCCGACCTTCCTTGTCTTCGAGGTCGAAATCTCCTCTGCGAAACTTCTGGAACCAACGCTGCACCGTGCACTCATTAATAGCCCCCTGACCCCACACTTCATTAATATTACGAGCCGTTTGCGCAGCGCTGCGCCCTAATTTAAATTCGTAAAAATAAATTTGACGAAAATCGCACTTTGACATTTTCGATTCAAGACCTTTGAACACACTGAACAAAACGATTTTACTAAACAAATTCATGGTGAAAGAGAGGGTATTAGATAAGGTTTGTTTTGGTATAATAATGATCAATGTTAGGATTAGCTTTGTTTACACAATTGGAATTAAGATATTGCAATAGAGGAAACCTGCATTAATTTTGCATCAACCCAATATGTTGAAAAATTGATGTTTAACCGTCTAAATTTACGTAATTAGTAATGCACTGTATTAATGCAATAATAAAGCAAATATTATGCTCTTTTTATGTTATGTGTATCATAAATATAACTTTAGTAATTTATTTTCCAACTAAAAACGTAGATCTGAACATAGAACGGATGAATAATTATTTTTTAAATTTATACCACAAATACATGTAGGAAATTCACGGTTATTTTTATAGTCATTTTATAAAAGAACAAAAAAAATTGAATATAATATACATAATACAAATATAAAGTATCTAGACGTTTAGAAATAGAACACAGCCTCCTGCAGCAGCACCGGCCATCGGTGGTGGCGCTGACCGACACTATACTACCCACCTCTGCTTCACTGTATTTTCAGGGGTATATTGCATACCGGGAGGCTTGTCAACCCGGGACTAACGAGGCCGTAGTGATTCTGGTTCGAGGAGATATCCCATCGAGGTTGGTACCCAACCCAGTAGCTTCTACTGAGGGTACTCATATAGTCACAGTAGATGTTCGATTAAAACAACGTTTTACTTTCTGTTGTGTCTATAGGAGACCCAAGGCTATATTAACATCTATGAAGCTATTGCTGCAGCACGCCCAGGATAAGAGTCGGTTTGTCATCTTAGGGGACTTCAACGCCCGGCACACTGCCTGGCTGTGCGGTAGCAACAATCCGATGGGTACCTATATCACCAAGACCAGGATGGCTGTCTTCCACCCCGGAGTGCACACCTTTAGGCATGCGGCCCGACCTGACTGGACATCCACACTTGACCTACTCCTGACCAGGGACCTTCACACTGTTACTGAGTGCCTAGCGCTCCCATACGGACCGTCGGACCACCGGCCTGTGCTATATGCCTTTGAGGGAACTCCAGCAACACCACCCGCGAGCAAGTTCCTCTTCCACAAGGCCGACTGGAAAGGATATAGGGCTAGTGTGGATGATACCCTACCAAAGATACAGTACTTAAGAACTGTTAAAGAGGTGCAGAAGGCGATCTCGGATATCACCACCACCGTCCATGTATCAGCCAATCTTACCATACCAAGGTTTAGTCCTCAGCCAAACGCCTTCAGGAAACCACCGAGCCACATTCTTGCTCTCATTGCACAAAGGAACAACCTGAGGAATATTTTCCACCGAACTTGTGACTACGGCTTGAAACCGGCCATCAATGCGATGACCCGGCAGATAGCCAGCCTCATGCGTGAATGGAAGACTTTCCTATGGCACGAGCAACTCCGTAGGACTCATGATGATCATCGTCAGTTCTGGAGACTTGTGAGGTCACACGTCACTAAGAGGAAGAGTGTACACCTTACATCAGGTGGCACCCTATTATCCCCTGAGGAACAGGCTGAACTCTTGGCCGATTCTTATAAGGCGAGGGAAGATGATCGGCTGTTAAATGCTCCCACACTACCTGCGGGAAGACCAACGTCCCCTAATGAAAAGAGGATATTCTCCACCTTCGGACAGCTTGAGTCGGTACTACGACGCACCAAGGGTAACAAGGCTTCGGGACTGGATGATATTCCGTATGTACTATTGAAGATGCTACCTCGGAGGGGTAAAGCCTTCTTATTAAACATTTTTAACTCCTGTATGCGGATCTCATACTTCCCCGATGACTGGAAGCAAGCGATCATAGTGCCGCTACTTAAGCCTGGGAAGAATGGAGACTCACCAGAGCATTATCGGCCTATCAGTCTCCTTTCGCATATGAGCAAGGTGTTCGAGAGGCTGATCCATCACCATCTGCTAGAGCACTGCAGTGAGGAGTCCATCATTCCACCAGAACAGACCGGGTTCTCACGAGGCGTAGCCTGTGATCATCATTTAGTGAAACTTCAAAGGCACACCATAGAGCGTATGACGAAGAACAATGAAGCCACGGCGTTCATCTCGCTGGACTGCACACAGGCGTTTGATTGTGTATCCCACGAGTTACTGCTTCGCCAGTTGGAAGACTATCGTTTTCCAGCTTCATTATGCCGATTGATCAGAAGCTAGTTAAGCGGGAGATCCTTCGTCGTAAGGGTAGGCGATAAATTGTCAACTTCAAAGGACACCATATGTGGGGTTCCTCAAGGTTCTGTATTGGGACCACTATTGTTTGTGATCTTTACAGCAAAAGTGATCTCAATGAAGCACCCAATGGCACTGGTAGCAGCCTACGCCGATGACATTGGCATCTATGCTTCTAGTATGAGACCGAAAAGGGCTCTCACCCTGGCACAAGGAGCATCGACCACTATTGTAGATGAGCTGAAGGAGATTGGCATTAGGGTGAACCCGAAGAAGACAGATGCTATTGTCATGTCGTTCCAGAAGGGGAAGAGCGCTTTGCCCACTGATTTTAAAGTGAACGGAGAAACACTGCCAGTCTCTAATTCAATCCTCTACCTGGGCGTCACTCTAGATAGGCACCTCACCTTATCTAGTCACGTACGGGAACGACTCAAACTGGCCAGGAGAAAGAGCTATAGACTTAATCATCTACTCACGTCACCTCAGCTCTCACTGAGGCTGAAACTACAGATCTACAAGGCTATAATACGTCCGACTATGCTCTATGGTGCGCCCTTGATGCGGCATCTGTTTAAGTCCACTCTCAAACAATTACAGACGTTTCAGAACTCCATCCTTCGGCGGATTGTCAGAGGTACCAACTTACAGAGGGCCAGAAACCATATCCTTCATCAGGAATTAGTATTGCCAACAGTGCCTGAATATATCAGCCGGAGGCACATTAAATTTTTTGATGGGCTGAAGGCCTGTGCTAATCCATTATTTTCTGATATCACCCCACCACCCAAGCCTGGGAGGTGGCAAGGATCACTACCTCTCGTTGACGTTGTCGCCGAGGGAAGGAGTTCGGACTATGTCTGAACTCAATTTATTGCCAAAACCCTGAAGAATGGTCCCTCCCATTTTGCAATGGATAAATAAAGGCTTAGAAGAAGCCCTTGAAAGATTACTAGTGCATCCAGCGCATATAGCAATCCTCTTTAGAATACCTCCGGGTAACAGAAGGACAAATCTGACAGCTATACATATTATATTTGTATTTGTATTTTGTTCGAAAATAAAACCAGAGGGTAACAGAAAAAAAAAAAAAAAAAAAAAAAAAATACCCTGCAATCTTTAAGTAGTCCAACAGTCTGGATAATTGTTTCTCTTCGTCGCCGAGTATTCTATTCTGTGTGTGCTGCAATCCAATATTCTTTTCAAATTCTCATATTGGTTGCATCCTATCAGCAAATGTTTCAATGTTTTTTTTATGTAGTATGTAATTATATTATTTTAATTTACTTTTCATTTGCATTGACTATTTATAAGCTATATAATTCGATTTCTAAGAAGTACTAATTATGAAATGTACATAGACTGTATTAGTATAGGGTCCTTTCATTAAAAAATAAATAAATATAATTTTAAAAAAAGGAATTGCTAATAGAAAAACAACGAATGATACATTTTATATTTGTATTTGTATTTTGTTCGAAAATAAAACCAGAGGGTAAGAAAAAAAAAAAAAAAAAAAAAAAATAGAACACATCTTATCTGATTTCTCTGGCGTAGAAATAGGTCTCTCAATTTCCTTTTGACTTCAAGAGAAATTGTATGTGTCCAGCTTGCTCTGTAAGTTTTTGAGTCAATGTTAAAAAATATAACAGTATATTCTTTTAAAAATGTATCGTCTTTAAGCCATAGCATGCATTACCCAAAATATTAATATCACCGCAAATTAAAATCAAACACTAGAAATATCCAAAAAAGCTTTATATAAATGGATAAAAAAAAGCAATTTTTTTTTTTTTTTTTTTTTTTTTTAAGGGGTTAGGTTGGTTACTTCTTACTTAAAAAAAAGCAAACATGTAATTATAAAATTTGAGTTAATTAAAAAAATTAAAATTGCGGGATAGAAACATTAGTAAAGAAAAGGGTCAAAAAGAAATACATCATATTATTTAAGAGTGCAGTAAATTAGATATTCAAGATGTAATATAGGAAATAGTTATATATTTGTGTGATAAGACCATAAAAACAAAACAAATATATATTATATATATATATATATATATATATATATATATATATATATATATATTTATAGTTGGATAAAATCATGTAAATGATAATATAATTATTTTTTGTTTTTTTATTTATTATAGAGATATTTACAACTGTATTAACACAAAAAATACATCAAGTAAATAATATAATTATAAGTTTGTTTTTTTTTTCTTTGCAAAGTTGTAAATAAAAGTTATAGTGAGTGTTAATTAAAAAATAATATTATTAAACAAAAGTATAATATTCTTTGTGTGAATTTGTTAATTTAAAATTTATTTGTAGTTCTTTTTAATCTAGCTCTGATAAATGAGATATAGCATTAAAACGTTGAACAATATGATTAAGAATTATTATTAACTAGATGTAACCCGCGCCTTTGCTCGTGAATATTTTATTTTGTCTTTATACGAATTTGCATAAATGCCTTAATGAGTTATAACTATAAATTTATGGATATATGAAACGATGGAGCAGTTGTTTGGTAACAAAGAAACTACCAATAAAACATACTTATTTTATTTTTTTCTCACTGGTGTGTTTTCTTGTTGGCTGTACCCTCAATCAACTTCTTTAACATTAAGTCAAAACGGTCAACAACTTCTCCATTATTATAAGACGTATACATTTTCAAGAAATATAAATATTATTTAAAAAAAAAATACATTTATCAAATTTGTTTTCAAGTGAAAATATTTCCATTCGTTTGAGCAATGTATATTAAACACAGTGTTGCAAACGTAACTATGTTCCACGATTACGTTACAGCTAAAATATTGAGTAATTTTGCGTATGCCTACTTCTAATGGATCGCTATTGTATATTTAACAGAACAAAATGGCAACTTATTAGACTAAAGTTAGAATTATGGTTGATGAGGAGAGTGATTTTAAAATAACTTAGCCTATTACTATAATTAATCTAGTAATTACTATACTTCAGTAATTTTAGAGTTTATCACGAACATACATTGTGGCACGAGATTTATATATATATATATATATATATATAATCTCGTATAATATAAATATTTATTATATTAATCTCGAAGTCTATATATATATAATATATATTAAATATATATATAGATTATAATCTCGCTATATAATATATATAATATATTATATATAAATCTGTTTATTATATATATAATATATATATATATATATATATATATATATAGAATAGAATAGAAATTTTTTATTATTCTGGGACAGGGTCCCTTAAGAACAATTGATATGTACAATTACGATATACGATGTGTCTGGCCAAAAGACAAAAGGATTATAATAAATTTTTATTTACAATGGTATCAGAGAAAAAAAAAAGTGGATTAAAGTATATAAAAGAGTAAATAAAATAAAAGAGTAATATACATAACATCTTATAGATTAAAGCGTTGAATAAAATAAAACATTGAAACTGGTTCATAATAACATATTCATTAACTGAGTTTAATATAAACAATAAATTTTCTGTATGAATTGAAATTTGATTTGAAATATCAGGCTTGTAGTTCAGCGTCTGTTTGGGATGACAGTAGGTACTGGAACAACTGAGACTTGAATGATGGTAGGGATAAGGCATGGCGGATATGAGTAGGTAAGGAATTCCAGAGAGTAGTAGAGCGGACAAGAAAGGAGTGATCAAAAGTTTGTGTTCTGTGGATAGGAATATAAAGGTCGGAATGGCGTGATCTTGTTTCAAGGGAGTGGATTCACGATTTAAATTGCAGAAGACTGAGTATATAGGGAGGTAGCTGGGAGTGGATGGTTTGGTAAAGGTATGATCCTAGGAAATATTGTCTGCGGATAGAGGAAAGGAGCCACTTTAACTCGCTGTATAAATGGGTCACATGAGACCTCCTCGGTGTGCCGAGGACAAATCTTAAAAATATGTTCATAATTCGCTTAAGCCTGTCCTCGAGCGTAATCGAGAGTCCACTATATACCCCGCAGCAGTAGTCAAAGTGGGAGAAAATAAGTGAGGAGACAAGGAGCTTACGGGTGGATCGCGGAAGAAGATGGCGGGAGCGATGGAAAAATTTTAGGGTACTTATTGTTCTACGGGATATTTGGGCAATATGGGGTTTCCAGGAGAGGGTTTGGTCAATGGTAATCCCCAGGTTTTTGACAGAGGAAGTGAAGGTGATTGGGTGTTGTCATTTAGGGGTTAGAGTTGGAAATGTAGTATGGGATCTTAGGAGGGAATTGGAACCTATAACAATGGCTTGAGTTTTCATAGCATTTAGCCTTAATTTATTTAAGGTTGCCCAGGCACAGATTATATCTAGGTCTTCCTGAATATTGGCAAATGCTACTAGACACTCGGAGGGAGAGAAGGATAAGTAGATCTGGAAATCGTCAGCGTATAAGTGGTGGGAGCAGTGATGGACGGAATTGGGAGATCATTGATATAGGAATTAAAAAGGAGAGGAGATATATATAGATTAACAAGAAAATAAAGAAGAGACAAGTTCTATAATTATTTTTTTTATATATAGCATATAAGATATGAAATAAAAAAATTAAACTCCTTGAAAAAAATCCGTTGATCTTTTTGTAAAGCAGTACAAAGAATAAATTAAATTCGTGATGATTTATACGAGTGTTATCGTGTTATAATACAATCATACAAATAAATAACATGTTATAATTATAACATGTTATAATGTTATAATGATTATAATGTTATAATCTATACATTTGTTTTTAAATTTCCAAATTAAGAACGAATTTATATTTTATATTTTAATATTATTTAATAGAATATTAAATTAAATTTAAATTAAACTATTTACAATAAAGAGATTAACGTGGTGTATGATATAGATGATAGTAGTTACTATGAGCATTAGATGGCCCTTTTAGTATCAGCTTACACTCATACATAATGCATCTTTGGTAAGTGAAACCTAAGCGTTGTAAATATTTGTTCATAATTTGATACTCGATTTGATCCTCCCTCTTATATTACTTACTAAAAATAGGTTATTTTAATTGACTTTTTGAATGATTATTCTGTTTTTGAGTCGTATTACATCTTTTGTGGTACTTTATAAATAGACTTTAGTTTATTAAATTATTATAATTATGAGGATAGGATTGATCTTCGTTGTTACTAACAAAAAGAGCAGGCACATAATTGAATCAGTTATTTGTTTCAAAAAAAGGTACTTTAGAGGAAGAAATTTCAAAATATATGCATTTAAGCCATATCAGAATATTTCAGACATAATAAAACCTACATTAGAGCCAATTAAAGTTTACATCGATATAGTGAGTTAAATTAAAATTGTTAAAGCCGTTTTTGGGAAAATCGTAAACAGGTGAAAAATACATAATATAAAAAAGCACTCTCGGTCAGCCGATAATGATTAAAAAGTTGCAGCAAAATCTTGTGCGTATAGTTGTCTTAAATATGAAATATTAGTTTCGTAACACATTTCTTTTTCGTGCCAGACCCAACACACTAGTGCACAAACCTTTATGCGGGACTTGATTATTTGGACTCAAAGGACCCTAAAACGTGTGTTTTCGTTAAAAAGTATACTTCGGAAATTTTTAGGATCGCAATACTTTACCTTAGTATATACTTATATAGGTAAGTAAAAGTAAAAAATATTACAAATTTAGAAATGGATCAACATTAAATGTATTGATTAACATTAACATTATTAATATTATATGATCAAGGATGCCTGGATAATCACTGTAAATATTTAATAGGGGGTTAATCGATTTAGGAGCGAAAAGAAAAGCCAGATTGTTTTATTTGTATTATGTGTTATCTATCAATCGTTAAATTTTGAATAATATTAATTAGACCAGTTTCCAGGCTAGAGACCTTAAAGAGTCCTTAAAACGGGTATGCGAAAAATACTTGGCTCCACTCCTAGAGCAGGAATAGCCCTTGGAAAAGTTGGCAATTATAATCCCTCACGAAACTAAATAAGTTTGGGAATCTTATATAATTACGTATAGCATCCCACATGTTTAACCCATATTTTAAATAAGGAAGTTCATAGAAAATGTAAATATCGTATTCGTAATAAGTTAGGTTACTCGTACCTACACTACTAAAAACCTAATTTCGTCTATAATTTGTCCTTTACTTTTTAACCCATTAGTCTGAGATCCGAACATGAAACGATCTGCACCGAGCTGATAATAGAATGAAACATATTTTATAACAAATTTAGTATGTTAGGAAATATGTTAAGAATGAGTTGTCTAAAATAATCCTGGACAGACTATTTTTAATTATTTAAAAAAAAAATGTTTTTTTAATTTTTATATTTCTTCTTGGCTGATTATTGGAAAAACAAAAATTTACTGTAAATATAGATTCTTACAGTTTGTGCATATTTCCAAGTAAAATTACAAGAACATCCGGATCAGAAGCTTTTATTACGATTCTGGAGCGAGGTGTTACTTTATGAGCGTGAAAAACAATTCTCGTGTCTACCTCTTCATGGTAGCATGCATAATCAACTTCTTCGACTTTTTTAATACAATTTTCCTGAGCTTAGTACGAGTAACACAGATGTTCAACAGTTAAAATTTTTTTTTTTTGTTTTGTATTATTGACAGTAAATTTTTGTTTTCCCAATAACCAGCCAAGAAGTGTACCAAAGCTTCTTTGAAACGATAATTTTTATGGCTTAGCCCAAAATCTTTGGTTCTGATTTGTTGAGGTCCTTTAATTTTATATGGGATATCAAACATACTTATATTTAATGTCCGATTACGTGCGACTGCAATGTTGAGTCCTTTATTATTACACGCTATACTCAACTCGGATCTCTGTCACGCATTTCCACACGCGTTAAAAATTAATTTTTAAAATTCGGCAACCCCTAAATCAATGTGTTTGCAATAAAACAACGCTTATATTGGTATAATTTGTTTTCTATTATCAAGCCGGTGCAGATAACTGATGGACATACCCGCTTTTACCTGACAACCGATAGTTTGTCTAGAAAAAGATTAGGCAGCCCACCGCCTGCACATTCTATACCTTTGATACTTAAAGTCAGGGTAAAAGTTTTCTTATTATCATGATGTTGCAACATTCAATTAATTTTTTTTTTAAATACTAAAAATAGTCTGTCCAGGATTTTTTTAGGCAACCCATATTTAATATATTTCCTAATATACTGAATTTGTTATAAAATATGTTTCATTCTATTGCACCCATCGGTGCAGATCGTTTCAAGTTTGGATCTTCTACTACATCCTCTTCCTCCGGTAGTCGCCGCTTTCCCCACGGAAATCTTTTGTTTCCACATTTTCTTTTTTGTTATCTTTCCAATTCATGATGTTCTCTGTTGAATTTCATCATCTTGTCGTTCACCCATCCAATATATCCTTCAGACTGTTATTATTTCATATTTTACAAAAAGTATGTTCATTAAGGATCTTAATTGTATGACTCATTCAGACCACAATCCATAGAGACTCGACCTTTGCTCTTTACTGTTAAGTATAGGTATTCAATTTTTTAGTTTCATCTCTTCAGACCTCTTAGTTTTATCTCAATCTGCATCCTTCATACGTGCTTCTTGTTCCAACAATTCTCAAAATCCTCTCTTTTTTATTTAAATTTTCCAACAATTTTCCACGCAATACAAGATTGGCTGGTCTTACCTGACCGCTGATATGTCTCAGGAAAAAAAAAATTTAAAAAAAAAATAAATATCAATAAATAATGTAATGATAATAGTACTATAGTAAATACTTAATCCCTAAAAATACTAATAAGTCTCGAAACCTTTAAGAGTGATTAACATTCTGAGAAGAAAGATGATGAAATCTTATTTTGAGATTTTCTGTGACAAAATGAATAATGATTTCAGATCTATTACGTGGGGTTCTGCAAGAATTTCATAAAAGCCATCAATACTCACATCATTTAATACGGGCATGAAACGGGTTCTATTTTCATGGTATGCGGGAGATCGAGCATAAAAATGGAAACAATCTTCCAATGCGTCTCCATCACAAACTGGGCACTGCTTCTGTGGGTCCAAACTATACTTCTGCGGGCTAAAGGAGATGGCGTACTTTCCCGACAGTCTGATCTGGGCTAAAGTCCTAACATACGCGATATTGCAGCCTAAAATCAAATAACTTTGCGGAAGGACGGTGTCAGCAGAGAACTTACTGTACCACGGGCTATGGGTCGACCCTTGGAGCATGGCTATATCCTTCATTCTCATATATTTGCAGTAGCCCTCCAAAATACCCCTCTTTCTGGTTCTAACAGTGACTGAGTCATTAAATAATAACGGGCTAAACATCCCGAAACTTTGGAAGAATTACCTTAACTGCGTGACCCAGTTATATATATAATATATATATATATATATATATATATATATATATAATGGTGGTAAAATAAGTTCTTAGTGTTTTTACTGGAGATTTCAAATGAAACTTCAGATTCTTGACCCATTTTGAAATTTACAAATTGTCATCTTTCAGGTAATTTTTTATATATATATATTTATATATATATATATATATTATATATATATATATATATATATATATATATATATATATTTTTTTTTTTTTTTTAAATGGTATACAGTTGAGGGACGACCCGAGCGCTCGGCGTCTTGAAAGTCGAATTTTTTCTGTCGGATTGAAAGTCGGATTCTGAACCTAGCAAACCTCTTAGGGGCGGTGCTTTCTCCTAAGGCATCGCCATACACACTACAAATTTCGTTAACGACCTGTGCAGCGATTTTTCCTTTTCAGGAATAAAAATTATTAAATGACGAACATGAATTTGTTTATTTTCCATTTTGAGCAACAAAATACCACTTAAAGAAACAGAATCTCATTTGAAACTGATGCATAAAAGCACCTTAAGTAATCCTCTTTCAGAATATCTAAATGTTATTGACTAAGTAAAAATATTTTTATTAACACAGAGAGGATTTAATTAAATTATAAAAATACGATAAGAAAATATTATTTTATAATCCAATATTTTTCTTGCAAAAAGCTAAATGTTCTAGTTGTTGTCTAATGGTTTCTAGTACTTCTTATCAGTACAGAAATTCCAATTATTTCTCTCAAATATTTAAGATGCTTTTTCATCATGATAATGCCAAACCCAAAATCCATTTTATCATTAGAAGCTTAAACTTTAAAAAAAAATCATCGAAAAAGAGGTATCAGAAACATTTTTGATTTCTATGCAATTTTCAAAGAAGAATAAAAACGTTTTTAACTAAATGAAATGCTAAGCTGTAAATTTTCCAAGCTATATAATTTTGCCAATAATTCATTAGTTTTATGGTGTCGTATTTAATGAAATAAGTCAGCTCTCCAAGTTTAAAGCATACTTAATACAAATTAAAGTGCATCTGCATAATGTGAAGGTCTCGGTGAACCAGGTTTATGAAGAATTATGTGGCTTTCTCTGTTTTGCATTTAAGGAGAGCAGTAAAAATATGAAGGCTTTCAGTTTACAATAATAAAATAAAATAAGCATAATTTTTTTTTTTAACTTATCGCTATATTTATTATTATATCACTTATTTTTCTCTTAATGCTGATTAATTATGTTAAATATTTTAATTAAGTTAGTAAATTATCCATCTCTTCTTTTTATTCTAAAATCAATATAGTATACAAATAAGCTACCAATTGGTAGAAACTTAGTAATTATTTTTAACGATAGTTACACTAAATACCATCAATATTACATTACTTGGACGTATGTTCCTTGGTCTTTAGGACAAAAGGTTATTTTACATTTAATAAGTATGTGAAGTATTACATATTTCAAAATATAACATTATTAGTTTTATATGATACACATTATAAAATAGTAATAGAGTAATACCTGATTAATATTTGCCATTACCTGCATGAATATAAAGCTTCACATACTTTCTTTTGTTTGAAAAAATAACAGAAAATAATAGTAATTAACAAATCATATTGACGCTGTATCTGGAAAAAAAAAAAGGGATGAAGAAGAATATTTAGTATATTTTTTTATTAACATTTCTATTGATATTTACAACTGTATTAAAAAAAACAAAAAAAAATCAAGTAAATGTGATAGCTATATAATAGAATGACATGAAATACATGCAGAGAAGCTTCCCGTTGGAAGAACTCTAAAAATATTCTAAACTAGAAGGTCCTGGGGCTATCTCCTTTTCAGGTGCCTCGGAGGATTATCAGAAATTAAAGAGGAAGAAAGGATTGAAACTAGTTGATTAGAGTGGAAATGGAGTGTTTCATAGAATGATTGATACCTGGTTCGGGCCAAATCAGTAGCATAGGAAACATTAAGGTTTTTATGGATGAGTTTATTCGTGACGAAGTTGAGGATTTTACGAAGGATTTTGGAATGTTAGGATTGGAAAAGAGAGGAATTCGATTGTTTGGTAGCGCCCCATAGCTCATTTCCGTATGTCCAGGTTGGTCTTATAATAGTCATGTAAATGATCCTTTTGTAGTTAAGAGGAAAGTTTGACCGTTTGCCTAGTAAGTTTAGAAGTAGCATAACACGGCGATTTAGTAATTTATGAGAAAACAAAAACCTGTACAATCAATGAAGGGTATTGGGCTCAATACATAATCCCTCCCATGTCAAACTTACGGATGTGAACATTCAGTTTTTTTTTTTTTTTTTTTTTTTTTCCAACTATTAGGACAAGACACGTCTTGTGGCATATCGTTAAACCTCTAACCCTATAAGGAACACGGTAAACGACTTGAGCAAAAGCCTTTTTGGAAAAAGGTTTTGATAGGGCCAGCGAGATCGTCCGACGGATTTCCTTACGCTGTGCCTGGTAATTTAAGAATTTGCTAGTTCAAGGATTTGTTTCTTGATATTAAATTTATGTATTGCCGAACAGATAAATTGGTGATTGAATAAATAAATAAATTGGTAATTAGTATAATAAGGTATATGTGATACAAGATAAAAGGTAAAATTTATGAGATAATAACAAACACAATAATAGGTAATAATCACACATACACACTTTAACCCACTCTGTTCTTACTTTACAGAGCATATGGTTTTCTTCTTTATACATATACTCAAAAATTTTGATAACAAATAAAAATAATTATTGTAGAAAGAGTTTCTGAGGAATTTAGAATACAAAATTAAAAATGAGAACAAATGAAATAAGTGGCGTAAACAGGTTGATTTTGGGCTCACCATTATAGGTTTTTTTAGCTTTCCTGATATGTATCGATTTTCACATTCGTTTGACGTGGTAGATTCGTACTGTTTCTAGGTCAACTGCTGAGAAATGAGGTGATTAGGTCGAAATCACATTCAGCTGCCAGTGTGATTTACTCCTTTTTGGGGCACTTGCTTTATAGTTAGTGTTTAGTGTGGCCTAATAACAGAATAAATAATATTCTGCCATAGCTGAGATTCAAATCTGGGAACTGGATAATGTGAATGAGTTAACAACAAAAAATGAAGTGCAGTTTAATCAGGCAATATTCGTCCAGAGTTAGTGGTTTAATCCATGCCCGGTCATAACCCAAGAAGAAGATAAACAAGGAGACTCGAGATGATCTGAGTGAGGCCGTAACGAAGACCCGGAGGAAATGCTCTTAGGCCGTTGTCAGGGGGAGCGTGACAGCGCTTTTTGTCCGAGGGGGCCTCAATATTGAAAGCACTGCCAGAAATGAGATCCGCTCTCCCGCGGTAGCAACATCATTCCGCCATTTTTTTCTCTTTTTCAATTCCGACTGTTTTCTGTAACGAGGCTGGTTTAGCTCTTGGATTTCCTCTTCTTCAGGAGCTAACATCTCTTTCTTAACCCTCTGATGGAACGGAATCAATCAAGGGCTCTGTTGATGAGATCCTTCCCTTAACGGTAATCTTGTCACTTAATGTTCTGGGCTCTGAAAGGTATTGGGTTGTTGATAACTAGTTTAGTGGCACTTCAGATGGAGACAACGCTGTTTATACCACCACGGAAGTTTTGACAGAATTCTTTGGATGGTATGTATTAATTTACTTAAAAATCGACCGCAATATCTAGTAAAGAGCTCAGAGTCAGGCAAGGATCCGGAATACTATACAAAGAGATGGATGATTGGGTCAAGCCCACGCTCAAGTCAAAATTAGTTTTTTCACCTTCTTTCCACTATATACATTCTGGTATTATTTTCTTCCAAATAGCATAGGAGTCCATAAGTATTTCATCTGTTCCGTTGGTTAGCGATTCAGACTCCTTCAGCGTGTAAAAAATACATCTCAATTCAACCCTTTGCGGACGAGAGGCAACTACCACGGCTTTTCATGCAACAGGACGAGTAGCGAGTGAGAGGCGACAGTCGGTGTATATTCATGTCCATCTCCAAATGATTGGATCGCACTATCATTTTTAAAAAGATTACTGAGCTGCTTAGATCCTTATCTAGCATGTATGAAATAATACACCGTATCGTAATTCTTGTATAGATTGCAAGGTTTAAAATATAATTATTTAGTTTTAAACATGTAAATCTATACTAATATTATAAAGCTGAAGAGCTTGTTTGTTTGTTTGAACGCGCTAATCTCAGAAACTACTGGTTTTAATTGAAAAATTCTTTTTGAGTTGGATAGTCCATTTATCGAGGAAGGCTATAGGCTATATAACATCACGCTGCGACCAATAGGACCGAAGAATCAGTCGAAAATCTGGGGAAAAACGGGGAAAATTTGAGAGAAAAAAAACCTCGCATCCCAATGATTCCAAATGATTTACCTTTTATTTTTAAATAAATCAATTTCCCGTTAATTTATATTTATATTTATATTTATATTTATATTTTTCTGTGAAATATTATTGCTATTTGGAATAATAAATTTGCTTCTCATCTCGAAAAGTGTGTTTGACATTTTCGATTTGAATATCATTTTTGGCGTGGTTACTTTGGACCACGGTGTCCATGGAGAGCAAAAGCCCTCCTATAACGGATCCTGCTTCCGATCCGAGGCTGGGACAGCTCCCAGGGACCATTATCGCCCCACATTTCAGGTCCGCGTCCTTTGCTCCCTCCCTTGAACATCCCACGATAAACGTGGTTGAAGGAATGGAATTAGAAGCAACATCGGACAAGCGGAAAATTCAGTCAAATGATGAATATATATACCCGAAGAAAACTGCAAAACCCAGGAAGACGACAGAAGTACGTCCAGTTGTTACTACTAACACCTTCCTTCCTTTAGCTACTACCAATACTAGTTCCACTGAGCCTCAAGGGCAAGCTGTCACAACTAAATTGCCGAAAGTCCCTCCGGTTGTAATGCCAGGTACCTATACATCAGCCTTCATAAGAAATTACATGAGCTCATTAAAAATCGAAAATTACTTCATGCGACGCAATAGCCAAGAAGTACGTATTTTTCTTGACTCAGTCAAAGACCGAGATACGTTAAGGAAGGCCTTAGAAAATTCTAATATGACATACCACACATTTGCTGTCCGCGGAGGTACACAACATTCTCAACGATTCTTACTTAAAAATCTCGATATTCAAGAAGACCTAGAAAGTGTAAAGAACGCCATGGCGCCAGTAGGAGTTATAGACGTAAGAAGACTTCAGAAATCGTTATCGGATGGATCAAAAATCCTACTCTCTCCCATTCTTATAACAGTACCTGCCAATGTCAGTATCGAAGATATCCAAAAGATCAGAGCGGTCAACAGGGTTCTTTTTCGCGTAGAGAAATACGTACCACAACGAAATGGTTTAACCCAATGTTTTTTTGTCAAAAATTCGGACACACGAAGAATTATTGTGGATATGTACTAAAATGCGTGCGTTGCTCCGGACCACATGGTATCTCAGAATGCCCAAGACAGGGCAAACCCAAATGTCCAAATTGCAATGAGGAACATGTCGCCTCGTTTCGCCAGTGTCCTTACCGTCTTCAACTTACAGAACAACTGAAGAAAAAGAAAGAAGAATGGGCAATAAAAACTAGAACTACAGCTTTACAAGTTCCACCAGTACCTCCTTCTTCCTCAACCCCAAGTAAAACAACTTTTGCGACTACTCTGCTACCGGAACCTGACCCACCCCAAAGAGAACGGAAATTAAATCACATACCAGACGACGCACCACCTTCCTGGCTCAGGCAGTTTGAAATTTCCATGAATGGGTTGGTACAACAACTCATAACTTTAATCAAGTCGGTACTGAACCACGCAGCACAACAATGAGAGCCTATTCTTTGCTCAACTTCAATTGCAACGGTCTGGCAGCCAGGATTGAAGAAGTAGAGGCATTGTTAGCCATCGCCCAGCCCACCATAGCGGTTATCACTGATATTCGAACCTTACAGTGTCGTCCTCACTTTCAAGGCTATTCTGTCGTCGTTGATGAATGCCATGACCCACACGGAGGGGTATTAATAGCCGTTCGCCATGGCATGACATGGAAGAAGGTACCAGCACCTATGCGTATTGCCGATAATAGGATCAGTCACCTGACCATACAAGTTCATATGCAACAACCAACCTACATCACTGGTATCTATCGTAGACCGCGTGCCTCTCTTAGAGATCTACGTCAACTCCTTGAAATATGTGCAAATAAAACAAACCATTGGCTTGTAGGAGATTTAAATGCTAGGCATGTCTTGTGGCACAATACTCGTTCAAACGGGGCAGGAAAACATCTGGTAAAAACAGCCTTCACGGTGGTGCATCCAGCCACCCACACGTTTCGCCACGCCGGTAATGGCTGTACCTCGACTATCGATCTCCTTCTCACTAGGCAACCCCATCGTATTACTGGTTGTTCCGCCCTCGAATTCATCACATCTGATCACCGTCCGGTGATGTACACTATTCACGGAAGGCAAGAGCAACCGAAGGCGAAAAAATTTAAATATAAGGAGGCAGATTGGAAAAGATACAAAGCTGAAGTTTTCCAAAAGCTGCAAACTGTGCCTTCTCTCCGCACAAGGAATGATGTGGATATATACATCAAGTATTTCACTAATGTGCTTCGCGAAGCCGCAATATTAAGCATACCCACTTTTCAGCCAAAACCACCTCATCTTAGACAACCCCCACCGCACGTAATGACGTTAATTGAATGCCGGCGGACTCTTAAAAATAGGTGGTATCGTACTAAAAACCGGCATGTAAAGAAGGCATTGAATTCACTCACGACGCAAATAAAGAACCTATTAAAGCAATGGAAGACAACATTATGGCATGAGCGACTCACAGCGACCCATGGCGATGTCAGGAAGCTCTGGAAACTAACAAAAACGGCAACAAGAAAATCTTCAACGATTCGGCTACACGACAAGGACCGCCTTCTAACATCTCTTGAACAAGCCGAAGTATTAGCGGGCCACTACCGAAGGGATATAGAAGCTAGGACAGGCACAGAACCTACCCCTCAAAAAATGGCCAAGGACATAAACTTTATGTTCATTAGCCCTAAAAAATTAAAAGCAATTATTCGGAGAACAAATGGCAACCGTGCACCAGGGCATGATGGAGTGCAAACCATCTTGCTTAAGCAACTTCCCCGGAAAGGAATTGTGCATTTAACAAACCTTTACAATGCATGTCTTCGGCTCCGATATTTTCCGGTACAATGGAAACATGCCATACTTTCTCCATTGTTGAAACCGGCAAAAACAGGTGATGACCCAGACCACTATAGGCCTATCAGTTTATTGCCCCACCTCGGAAAAATATTTGAGAAGATAATTCTTAATTACTTAAGAAACTTTTGTGAAGAAAATTCCGTCATTCCGTTTGAACAAACAGGTTTTCAAGCACAACTTAGCACTGAACATCACTTAATGAAATTGCAATATGAGATATGCAACAATTTTAATAAGAACAATGCAACTGCTATGATATCTATAGATTGCTCGAAGGCATTCGATTCCGTATCTCATTACATCCTTTGCCAGAAGCTAGCGGATCTTGAGTGCCCAGAACAACTCTATAATACCATTGCATCTTTCCTGGAAACTCGAACCCTATCAGTCCTCGTTCACGAAGAACATTCTCCCACTGTTCTCCTTACTTGCGGTGTTCCTCAGGGTGCAGTTTTATCTCCCGTCTTGTTCAATATATATACTGCAGACATAATAGGCCATAACTATAAAACCGCTACAATAGCCGCATTCGCGGACGATATAGCCGTCTACAGTTCCAGTATGAGTCCAACTCAAGCTCTTACTCAGGCTGAATCGGTTTGTCAAACCATTGTTCGGAAATTAGAGCAGTTGAACATCAGAGTGAATCCATCAAAAACGGACTGTATAGTGTTCTCTATCCAAAAAGGTAAAAAGTCTAGACTACCAAAAGTTTTTCGAGTCGGCGGCACAGTTCAGCGACCCTCTCACGCTATTGTATACCTTGGTTTCAAGATGGATCGCCATATGAAGCTCTCTGCTCATGTGTATAATAAAACAAGGTTGGTTAGAACCAAATCATACCGACTTCATCACCTTCTAACCTCTCCAGCGCTCTCACTAAGGCTTAAACTGTTAGTCTATAAAGGCATATTACGTCCTGCACTGATGTATGGCGCGCCATTGTTTACGCACCTAACTGAAGGCACACTGAAACACCTTCAGCGATTTCAAAATACAATGCTCCGAAGAATGACCCGTTCGACCTCAATGAAAAAGGTGAAAGCCGATCTCCTCCACGAAATTTTAGAAATACCAACAATTTCAGATTACATTAGGCAACGCCATGTTAAATTTTTTGATTCTTTAAAAACATTAACTAACCCACTATTCAACACGATGACTCCAGCACCAGCTCCAGTACGATGGCAAAACACCACATAAATAAATGTTAGTTTTGATTAGGACTTTAGTTATAAATAAGTTAGTTAAGTTAGTAATAAGTTAGTCATAAGTCTTTCATGAACACGAAAAATGGGTGAGCCCCATCAGCTCTAATCTAATTTCAATCTAATCTATTTTGTAAACAACACAGTAACATAACACCCATACACAATCTTAAAATGTAACATAGTTACAGTACAAGATATTTAACTACATAAATTAATAATTAAATTCCATATTGTTAATAGGGGATCTGAAAAAAAAAAAAAAAAAAAAAAAAAAAAAAAAAAAAAAAAAAAAAAAAAAAAAAAAAAAATTATATTTTTCTGTAATAATTAATCACAGAGGTAAACATTTAAACACGTAGGAATAGATTTACGTCAAGATCGGGTTGCGGAGAAAATCAGTATGTTCTTCTGCCACAAGAAAATAAAACTAAAAATGTCATTTACGCGGAAGTACTTAAAAATATATTCTTTTAAAAACTTCTTAAAAGAAATCATAATAACAGAAATTGATGCAGACGAAGTCGCTGTAGAATATATCAAAGAAAAGATGACATGTACTAAAAAGGTTTAAATTTGGGTTATAAAATTCCGGTTCTGGGAAACGCCGATGATTTGGTACGGCTAGGGGAAGACACGGAAACTATACAACTAAATACAAGTGCGTTAAAAAAACTGGTTAAGTAATAGGACTCGAAATAAATACCGAAAAGACAAAATGTATGATTGTAGCAGAGACGGTGGCGATCATAGTGATATTGATATATCAGGGTATACTTTTGAACACGTAGAGAAATTTAAGCATTTAGGTTCAATGATAACGGGGAAAAAAATAAATCCCGGAGGAAATAAAGTCCGGGTTAAAGGCGGGAAATGCGTGTTATGATTCAGTTGCGAAATTACTTAGCTTCTGTCTAAAAACTTAAAGGTTAGAATTTATAAAATTATTATTCTTCCGACGGTGAAACGTGGCCGCTTACTTTGAAGGACGGAAAACGGCTAAAGGTTTTAGAAAATAAGGTACTACAGGTAAAATATTTGGTCCGAAGAGAGATGAGGCTTTTTTTTTTAATTGCCTCAATAACCGTAATTAATGTATGGTTTCTTTGTTTAGCTGTAAATAGACTCACTGATCGAGGTGCTTTCTAAGTGAAAACAGACTACAATTTTCTATAACAGAAGAAAAGAGGAAAAAAGGTTAAGGAAATGTAGAGGCATGGAGTGGAAAAGATGTACGTTATACGTCTCATATAAAAAATATGTAATGCTACATGCTAAATAATAAAAACGTCTATTGGCAGACGTTTCTTTCAATGAAAAGAAATTATTAATATAATTTTATCCAGATAATACCTTAATCATTAAAAGATATTAACAAGGGTAAAATGTCAATATAAGGAATTAAAAGATTTATGAGTGTTAACTTGTCATGTTATTTCAAATACGACTAAATTGTTGTTCAACAATAATAGGAATCTAAGCAGCAAAGCAGCCGGCCGAGCCCAAGATTTGAACTATTGAATATTTAGTAGGGTAGGGAATATTGTATATAGTTCGAACTCAATAATACGGTGAAGACAACCATTGATTACTATTAACTTTGCCAAACAATATTCCAAAAAGAGGTACCTAAGGGTACTAGGCTGGCAGGCGAAGGTGGAATTCTTAGGCGTCCCTTCTTAGTTTCATTCCCCAGCTTTGGTCGATCCCCGACTGACATTTCTTTTCGTGGTTGTCCTCTGACTGCCTTCGTGGATGGACTTCGACTAATCTCTTCCGATTATCTCTCCCCTCTTCTCAAAAATTTTATTATTTTTAAATTGATAAACTTCATCTCCTATTGGTGGTCATGACAAAAGAGGGCGGAGCTGATATGGGAAGTTCCCGGGTCGGTAGTCCAGCCATGGTAGATACAAAAGTTTAAGAGGTGACCAAAGGTATTTGTAATATCTTAAGTCAACATAATATAATTGTATGATGGTATGTTTATCTCTTGACCACTCTCAATACCCTTGTCGGCTACCGCACTTACTGGTGTCTTGCTAGAGGCGGAAGTTCCAAGAGGTTAGGTAAACGGCTTTTGTACTGTTACGGGCTATGGGGTGTGAGAAATTAACTACTCTAGTTTACAAATTACAAACATTTATTAAATACAAAATGTACAAATACAAAGGGACTACTAACCACTATAGTTACAATAATAATTTAATTACTAGCTTAACTACCAAATAGTCTACATATAAAATCAGGTATTCCTAACAATTAAACTACTTACAATCTGCTAGACTTATTCTAAAACTTACAACTATAAATTATATATAAACTACAGTCTTCTAATTTCCCACCGACCGGTTATCACAATATTGACACACAGTTTCACTACACTGTCACGAATTGTTCACTGTCAATGTTCACTGATACATCCATTTAAGCAAGATCAAGACTGACTGTCCCAGGCGTAGTGGACCGGTCGGTATTTGTACCACCACCGAAGATTCTAGACACGCTGCCCGCCGTTAGGGCCGAGAGGCAGGTGGGCCGTTCTAGGTATTGGGTTGATGCAAAATTAATGCAGGTTTCCTCTATTGCAATATCTTAATTCCAATTGTGTAAACAAAGCTAATCCTAACATTGATCATTATTATACCAAAACAAACCTTATCTAATACCCTCTCTTTCACCATGAATTTGTTTAGTAAAATCGTAAAATAAAAATTGTTTAGTAAAAATTTGTTCAGTGTGTTCAAAGGTCTTGAATCGAAAATGTCAAAGTGCGATTTTCGTCAAATTTATTTTTACGAATTTAAATTAGGGCGCAGCGCTGCGCAAACGGCTCGTAATATTAATGAAGTGTGGGGTCAGGGGGCTATTAATGAGTGTACGGTGCAGCGTTGGTTCCAGAAGTTTCGCAAAGGAGATTTCGACCTCGAAGACAAGGAAGGTCGGGGCCGTCATCTTACTCTGGACAACGACCAGCTGAGGTCAAAAGTGGAAGAAGACCCAACCAAAACCACACGAGAAATGGCGGCGGAACTCGGAACTCAAAAATTGCAACGTCTTTGCCCAGCATTGATGAATCGGAAGGGGCCGATCCTGCTCCACGATAACGCCAGACCACACGTTGCACAACCAACGCTTCGACCACTGCACGAGTTGGTCTACGAAGTTCTCCAACATCCGCCTTATTCACCTGACCTCTCTCCTACATACTTCCACTTTTTCAGACATCTGGACAACTTTTTGAGGGAGAAAAATTTTCAAAACCAGGACGACATTGAAAATTCTTTTCGTGATTTCATCGAGTCCAGGGATTCGGATTTTTTTTCTGGTGGAATAAGAAAGCTTGTTGAACGTTGGCAAAAGTGCATTGATTCAGATGGAAATTATTTTGATTAAATATATATGGTTAAAGTAAAGATATGGCGTATTTACAATACCTACTAAAAACCTGCATTAATTTTGCATCAACCCAATACTTCGAGGACCGTCCAGGCGCGGCCCACCTGTCATTGTCCCGACTGTAGCAGTACTTTTACCGACCAAGGCTTATTATTATTAATTTCTATTAACATTAAAGTAATGTAATGATGAATTTTAACTCCCCTCAATATCCTCAATACAAATGAATATCAATACAACTTTCTCAGCGCGTCTATCAATACCAGTATCTGATTATTTGCAAGTTACAATAGAATATCAATCCTACTAGAAACTAGATAGAATCCTATTTGCATAGTGCCGGAGATGGACTAGAGAAGCAATGATTTCTGTCAGATCCGTCGATGGTATTGTTATCTCCCGAGAACTCCTATCTTCTTGATTCCATAAAATTATATTGGCATAAATTTGAAGTAACCTAAATAATTTTACATTAATTAACAAAAATATGTAATACAATAAATAAAATTGATAAATGATAAAGATGTAAATCCATGTACATACGAAAACCATTAAAGAATTATTAAAACAAAAACCCACATCCAGAGGCAAAAAGTCAAAAATATAAAAGCTAGAGCACCTTTATTTTAGAGCATCACATTTTCATATACCAGTTTCTATGAATTTTGACATCTTGATTACTAAAATTACTTAAAGCCAGTTCATACAATTTTACAGGAAGCGAAAAAATCTGATTTATTTATTAATCCACCCGCCGAGGTGTGGAAACTATTAAGGAACCATAGAATCATCGAGACAAAGAAAAATGAAGAAGATGTCCAATGTAACCTTGATGATCTAAACCAGTTCTTTACATCCCACCCTCTTGACCACGGGCAACAAATTAATATATCTTTACCTACTAATGAACATGTTGATGACCTCGTTTTTGAAGAGATCTGCGAAGAGGATGTGGCCTGGAGTTTGAGTAGGGTAAATTCTGGTGCGACAGGAGACGATGGAATATCTAAAGCTATGTTAGGTAAGGTTAATAACAATAAAGTGATTGCTAATATTTTAAATGCATCCTTGCGGCAATGCAGGTTTCCTGATGCGTGGAAACGAGCTATCGTCAGACCGATTCCTAAAAAGTCAAAGCCTAAAGAACCATCAGATTACCGCCCGATCGCAGTCTTGCCTGTTCTATCCAAAATTCTTGAAAGGATAGTTGAGAGGGATCTGAGAAAATTCCTGGAGGACAACTATTTATTGTCACCCACACCGATCGGGATTCAGACAAGGACACAGCACTTGCACTGCACTTCACACAATTTTAACTGATATAAGAAGAGCTATGGACGATCGAATGATAACTGTATTCATATCATTAGATTTTACAAGGGCTTTCGATTCGGTCGACCATGAAACCCTTTTAAAGAAGTTCGGTAGCTTTGGTGTCGGTGGCTCAAGTCATACCTTACTAGTCGACTACAGCAAGTAAAGACTATAAGTGACGTGTCTGGATGGATGGAATGTAGCTGTGGTGTACCACAGGGTTCGGTTCTGGGACCACTACTATTCCTGGGTTATGTCAACGATATAGCTCATACACTCAGGCATTGCAGAAATCATATGTTTGCTGATGATATATGTATTTGGGCATCTGCGTTGCCTGAGGATATGGTCTCTACCCTGCAGCGGGTTAATGATGATCTAGACCGGATTCAGCTCTGGGCCCGCACTAATAGATTTCACCTCAACGCCCGGAAGTCTCGCTGGATGCTGATTGGCACCCAAAACTGGTAGTAAAGGCTGAAAAAGACATCATGCTGCCTCCACTGGTGATTTACGATCAGGTTGTCCCGCGTTGTGACAAGATGAAACTCCTAGGTGTGATTATTAACACATCCTTGTCATGGCGCGATCATGCTGGACTGGTGGTGAGTCGAGTCTACGGTGTCTTGCATTCCCTCTTACGGTGGAAACGGCTATTGCCAGCCGATGCCAGGCGAAAAATAATCTCAGCACTGGTACGCCCACTAATATGGTATTGTGACTCCGTGTATATAGATATATCGGAAGCTGAGGACTACAGGATACAGAGAGCGCTCAACGCAGCTATCCGATTCATATTTGGTATTAAAAGGGACCAACATATAAGTCCACTTATAAAGGAGTTGGGTTGGCTTCGAGCAAAAGAATATCGCCGCCTCAATTTAATGTGCCTAGCCCGTAAAGTGCTTGATACCGGTGTTCCAGATATCCTAAGGCGTGAGTTTGTTGAGGCGCGGAGTGAGAGGTTGCAGGGCGTATTCCAGTTACCTGCTTGCAGAACTGAGGTCTTGAGGAATTCTTTCCACGCCGCGGCAGCGAGAGAGCTCAACCAGCTACCGGTGGAAGTCAGGTTTTCTTCCTCTTTCCGTAAGGCTTGCCTTCGACTATTCTTTGAGGCAGACTCGTCGAGTGCACCTTGAGGCTCTGAACAAACATGGAGATGCTTCCTTTCCCTTTCCAATATCCCTTTGTTCCTTTTACTTTATTTGATTGTTTTTCCTTAATCTCTTCCCTCAGTGTTAGTTATTATTATCATTAATATTTATTTTATTTTATTTTTTAAATATTTTTATTATGGATAAATAAAGGCTTAGAAGAAGCCCTTGAAAGATTTCTAGTGCATCCAGCGCATATAGCAATCCTCTTTAGAATACCTCCGGGTAACAGAAGGACAAATCTGACAGCTATACATATTATATTTGTATTTGTAATTTGTTCGAAATAAAACCAGAGGGTAAGAAAAAAAAAAAAAAAAAAAAAAAAAAATTAAATATTTTAATTTTAAATAGTCTACATAAATTTTGTTTATTATTATTATTATTTTCTTTTAGTATTGTTTAAAGTATTTACGGTTTTATGTTTATTTAAAAAAAAGGTTATATATGTATTGTTTAAAACTGTTTTTTTTTTGTTTTTTTTGGCACATTAATTATTGTAAAAATTATGACTTTGTCTATAAGAAAGGGCCTCAGGCCCTAAGACAATAAAAATCTAATCTAATCTAATGAGTCATTTAATTTGATTATTTTTGCGTCAAAATATATTATATATTTGTTTGTTGCATTCATAATATCATTGCTAGGTTCTACAAGGAAATTTTTTCGTTTGCTATGGAAAAATATAGTTGTTCATATTTTTTGGAAAGAATTGCTAAAATAAAATTTTCAAGAGTGTTTTTAAGGACCTGTGTATTTTAATTGAAACTAGATGACATAATTTAATAAAAATAAAATTTTACATAAAATACTTTAAAACAACAAAATTAAATCAACAAAACTAGAAGTATAGGTTTATATTGGAATTCTTATTTGCTTTTAATATTTTGACATTTAATTATGCGACAAATGTTTAACAAATAAAATAAACGAACAATGAAATACCTTTTTTAAAAGCTTTTTGTTGTAAATTAATTTCAAATTTATATTCATCAATGCTAACAAGTATAAAGGGTAAATTATTTGTTATCGGCAAATCAAAGTTACTTTGAAGGAAGAAATTTGAAAACAATGGCATTTAAGCTCTGTCACACTATTTAGATCGAATAAGACCTCCTTCCATATAATTCTACATAAATTAATTAAGTTTGATCAAAATAATTATAGTTGTTTTTGAGAAAACCCTAAAAAGGTGAAAAAATCATGGTATAAAGTGGCACTTACATTAATTCGATTTTGTTTTAAATGTTGCTGTATTATATCTGTTGCGGTCGTGAATAAGTGGCGAAACCAAAATCTTTCATTTCACAGGTGAGCGACTTAAAGTTTTACGCAATACCAAAATAGAGTTATTAATTACAGCTTTCTTTAAACCTAATATTTCTTCCACAAAGAAATTCATAAACCAATTTAACACGATGTAGGAGAAGGTCTGAGGGAGCGATACGTGTAGTTAACTCCTATTTGATATAACTCGAATTATCTAGTTTTTCACGACCGCCATTATATTATAATAGCATATAATTGTTTAAAATATGAAAGTTCAATTTCCAACGACTTTTCGTTTGGAGCTAGACTTTCCCTTTACACACTTTAATTCAGAATATTTAAATACTTACAGATAAATAATGTTATTCGGATGGCGGGACAGGTCTTTGAGATTCTTGTTTCTAAGTTTCCAGAGGGCGATTCTCGATGATATTTTAAGATAGGGTCATCATTCCATACACCTATTTTTGCGAGTAGCCACCTTTTAGCTGATGGGTCTCACAGAACCGACTAGAGGTTGTAAGTGGATCCTCATTTTTTTCGAAAAAGTCAACATTTTGCGTGGTAGACTAGTTCGCTAGCCACACAGCCACAGACCCCCACTTATAAATTAATAAAGTATATTAAAAATGCGATTTCAAAAAAATTTTAAACAGTCGTGAATTTTGTGCATTAGTTTTCTAATATCAATTATTATAAAATAAATTGTTTATACAATTTCGTTCCTAACTTACATTGTTTTTTTCTAATATAAATGTTTGTTTAACACTGCGTCATTGCATTATCTATTGATGTTGTGAATACAGGTTGTTATTGTTTCTCAGAAATAATGGTTTCTAAAAGAATGAATATCGAAACAAGCCTGGCTCCAGGCTAACTTGTTCTGATGTTTGCCGTATACGGAATTATTAACTGGGACAAACTCTTCCATCTGATCTAAATTTGTAATAACTGTTGACTCTGTGTGATATCTTAGTCCTCGAACTCGGCAAGCACACGCCCCAGGGCACAGCCTGGATGCCGTCGTACCGAGGTATCAACAAGAACGGTGTTGTAACAAAGACTTGGTATGCTTCCGTAACTGAGGAATAATTCCTTGGATTTTAAATATTAAAAGGGTATATGAATCTCGAAAAAACGTAAGGTATATTAGTATTTGATATACAGGGTGTTTTAAGATTAAGTGGAAAGGCTTCAGTAATGGATTAACGAACTCAAAAAAAAAAAAAAAAAAAAAAAAAAGTCTATGAACATGTGACCGAATATTATACGGCGTTATTGGCTTCTAGCTTCTCTTTTTCATCTTTCACTAGCTCCTTAGTGCCTTTCAGCGTGGAGCACCAGCCTCACTCCATCGCTTTCAATTTCCATTTCCCTTTGAATTGCCATATTTTTAATTTCGATAACTGATTCTTCCTTCCGAGTCCCTCGATATACTGTATATACGTAGTTCTGGGTCTGCCTAACATTCTTTTTCCTATTTGTTTGGCTCCCATGAACCATTTCACTCTCCTGTCTTCTGAGAGCCTGCACACGTACCCAAACCAGCGCAATTCTTTTATTATCTCCTTTAGTGCCACCACTTCCAATTCCTCCCTGATGACTTCCTTCCTTACGCAGTCCCTTCTTGTTTTTCCGACCATACTTCACTGTAATCTCATTTCTGAGGCGTCATTCTATTGACAACTTGCTTTAGGCCTGTCTAGTGCTCTGCTCCATTCAGCAGGATGGGAAGGAAAATTGTTTTATAAAGAACTAATTTGGTGGCATTAGTAATTTCTTTTGTGCCAATTATGTGGCTGATTTGATGGTATGCGAGGTTGGAATTTCTAATCCGGCTATCACCTTTATGTTCCATCCTTCCATCATTGCTTACGGTTGTGTCCCAATACTCCTATGTTTACAGTAACAAGCAATTCACCATTTCAGGTCACATTTACGTTTATTTCTTCTCGCCCTACTTTCATGATTTTAGTCTTTTGTGCATTTATAGCCATTCCTTTTCTATATTATTCTACTCTCCACTCATGAATTGCTTGTTGAAGGTTCTCCTATGAAGTAGCCACTAGAACTATGTCATCAGCGAAAATCATGGATTGGAAAATCATTGTTCTTATAGTCCTTCTCTTACACATTTTTGATATTTCGTCCATGAAGGTTATAAATAGCAAAGAACTAAGGCTGTCCGTCAGTTTGACCCCAAAGTGAAAATAAAAGGCTGGGATTCTTTTCCATTTAGACTCCTTTCGGACTCTCATTTATGGACTGAATAGCTGTAATAAGGTTGGAAGAAACGTTTTTATATTGCAGGGCTGTCTATACTTCATCCCCCGCAGGGTCTAGACTTGTAAGTTAGTCTGGAGATGAGTAACAATCCCCCGGGTCCTGAGTTCAGTACACAACACACAACTTCACCACAAAAATACTCTACACACATATACGAACATTAGGTCACCAACAGTACATATCCTAGGGCTACCTCCTCTGGGAAGACTCAATACTCATTGAGTATAAAATTACTGCATGTGTCTTGAGGAAACGGGGCCTCCAGCGCTGGGGCAATCACTCGTCTGGGGTACCAACGATTCAAAGAAAAACACCAAACCTCTAGCTTCTCAGGGGTAGATTTTTCGGCAAAATCTCTAGAACAAAAGTTGTAGGTCATACAATTCTACAAGATTCTCTTATCGCCAAGCAATTCAACCTAGCGTCCTTAGGCCATGAGATAACTAAGGTGAGGTTATAAATATCAGTTTTTCCTCTGATCACACAGTAAAATTTAAACGTGATCACGGGAAATGAATATATGAGAGTCTAATGTTACGACGGTAAGATACACTATCATGCGTCGTGGGAACACACATCTTAGCCAAGTCTCTTGAAAAAGTGTTGTTTAAGATCTTGAAACAAGGAACACTATCCTATACGGAAAATAAAATTAGAACATTTAATTTATCACCCTTTTTTCCTAGCTATATTTCAAATGTAGGCAAATTTCAAGACAAACAGAATCAGTCAACTGAACCCTGGTTCTA
This sequence comes from Piezodorus guildinii, assembly GCA_023052935.1. Classification (NCBI taxonomy): domain Eukaryota; kingdom Metazoa; phylum Arthropoda; class Insecta; order Hemiptera; family Pentatomidae; genus Piezodorus; species Piezodorus guildinii. The sequence goes on along the minus strand of CM041297.1, from coordinate 74,710,658 downwards.
TATATTTTTGGTAACAAAATCCTTTATTCTGAGACCAATTCCCCTTAAAAACAAAACAATAATTGGTTTTGGTTTAGTTACTTTTTGATATAATGTATGAAAATTATATTTTGTATTTTTAAAATCCGTTTTATCTAGTTCGAGTAGTTACGCAAGCAGTATATCATAAATAATATGAAACCACTGGGGTATGAAAACTTCATAAAATGGTTCCTTTTATGCTTTTATCTTTTTATTGGTAATAACAAAAGCAGATATTTCAATAATGATAATACAATTCTTTATTCAGGATCAGTGAAGAAAAAAAAAAAAAAAAACATCAGTTGGACATATTTTTGGTTCAAGAGCAGAAAAGATAATAGATGTGTTCCCTAACCTTCAATCCGTAACTCACATCAATATTTCCGCTCAAATTTGTCATTTTCTTCAGGAGATATTTTGTTAGGAGGGAGAGAAACGGGGGAGTGTCGCATAAAGAGTTTTTCTTCTGCTAGCTGCTCCTATCGGAAAACTATCAGTCTGTGAAAACCCTTGTTGTTTTTTTACCAGCTGGGAAAAGCTGGCCCTTCTGTAATGCGAGAAGAGACAAAGCAACCCTCACATACTGAGCAGGCCAGGGGGCCAAATCCTCTTATCGCCCGGGTCCATCTCAGCTTCGATCATGTTGTTTTCTCCATTTTCTTTTCCTTTTTTTTTTCTATTATTTCAAAATGGCAAATGGAAAAGTAGGAACTGTGTTCGAACACGAACTAAAAATACAGAAGTTATAAAAAGTCAACGTCAATGTTTCTGTTATGACATTGGTTGTACAACATCTTATTATACATTGTATAATACATAGATTTTCACGTTTGGACTCTCTGAGGGAATCTCTGATCTTGAAATAATTTCTAATAAATAAAATATGATAATTAATTAGCTTTCATTATATGGTATTGTTACCGGCCACACCTCTTATAATTTTTCCTTTCACTCACCTAAAAATGAAAGCCATAAGTAAGGGAAACTATTACAATCATAAACATTTTCGTTTTGGAGTTTTCAGCTAAAATACACGATTTAAGGCCATTCCAGTCTAAATAAAAAAGATTCGCAAATTAGTCTCTTAGTTTTTGTTTGTGTAAAGTCGATACCACAAGCAAAAATGTGATGTATTCTTCTTCTTCTAGTGGCGCGACAGGCCGTGTAGGGCCTCGCGGTGTAAACTCCTGTAAGTTTACTCTCACGTTTCATGATGCAATTTTTAGTGTGGGGTCATCACTCCCTACGACTAATTTTGTGAGTGGCCACCCTTTGGCTGACGGGTCTCACACACCCGGGGGAGAGGTTGTGAGTGAATCCACATTTTTTTTATCCTTATAAAAGTCCCGTCGGGACTGGAATTCGAACTCAGAACCTGCAGCATGAGAGACTATCGCGCTAAGCCACTCAGCCTAGGGCTCCCCAAAAATTTGATGTATGGTATACTATAACAATATTTTATAGATAAATAGGCTTAGTGGTAGTGCAACTTTGGATATAGTTATATTAACTTTGAATATATACTTTGTGTTGTAAATAAAATCTTTGTATTTTCTAAAATCTTTAGTTTTCCAGCGGCAGATTACACATCTATTCTTACATAACATTATTATTTTTAAGTTCTTTAAAAAAATATATTTATGTATCTATATATATATTTTGTCTTTTTTTTACTTGAGATGTTTATCACATTCTTTTACATTGTATATTTACCCGTTTCTTATCAATACTAAGAATATGAAATGGTTATTCCTTTTCGAATTTATTAAATTAAAGGTACATTAGAGAGAAAAAAAAAATATATCGACATTTAAGTTCTGTCAGTCATTCAATCTGAATGAAAACTGTATGGAATAAGAGCCCATTAAATTTTAAATGAATAAAGCTGGTTTAATTATAGAATTCTTTGAAGAATTTTGGATTGCAAGATCAAATGTAAAATAATTTGACGTTTTTCATGTAATTTAAATAAATTTGATGTAGTGGAGCCCCAAAGATTAATCCCAATTGTTTAAATAGACAAAAATAAGTAGAGTAAATATTTTTGGTACATTCAAAATATGGATCGTTATTCACTTTTCGGCGTTTTGTTTTCATTACCACTATTTATTGAGTTTCGCACTAATCGGACGTTATATATATATATATATATATATATATATATATATATATAAGTTATATATATATATATATATATATATATTTTTTTTTATTTATTTATTTTTTTTTTAATAAAACAGGTTTATAGGAAGATTACATATGATATCAATAGAATAGTTGGCTTCTATTTCTTCCCAAAAAAAGTTTATTACAGTAAACTTTAACGAGTCGACGTTTCGGAGGCCTTCCCCATCGCCAGGGCTCACTGAGTTGTGTAAAAGTTAAAAAATCCAATTTTTTATTAAAAATGTCAAACTTTTTTCATAATTGTCTTTAAAATTAAAAAATAACAGCCAACAGAGAAGAACAACCGTCCCACCTCACATATTCTTTGGCCCTTTATGCCAATGTTGTTATTTTTTATTTTTAAAGAAAATTTTGTCATTTTTAATTAAAAAAATGGATTTTTTAACTTTTAGACAACTCAGTGAGTCCTGATGATGTGGAAGGCCCCCGAAACGTTGACTCGTTGAAGTTTACTGTAATAAACTTTTTTAGGAAAAGATAGAATCAACTATTTTATTGATTTTTATTTCTGATTATGAAGACCTGAAATGTGGGTCTAAACGGTGGTTTCATTTTTTTCGTAAGTCTTTTATGAACACCATTTTAACTATCTCATCCTTCCTAATTGGTTTACTTTATTCTTTCATATAACATTTTTACCCTTATATAAGACTGAAACGACAAGAAACTGGTAGATGTTTTGAGCTATTTTAACAATTATTAGACAAACGTTATAATCTTTCACTAAGCTACAAACGCCTCATTTACATGATAATTAATTTTCCGTATGTTAATGATTTGGCCCGAACCAAATACCTCACCTTCTATGACAAACTACAATCCCGCTCAAACCCATTAGTTTCAATCCTTTCTTCCTCTACAATACCTGATAATCCTTCGAGGCGTCTGAAAAGAAGATGGTCTCGAGATCTTCTAGTTTAGAATATTTTTAGAGGGGTATCGATGGGTAGCTTCTCAAAATGTCTTGTTCATGTCTGTTTTCTTTTAGCCTATTTACTAGACGTGTTGTACAATACGGTTTAAGCATCAATAAATAATTTTTAAAAATTTTCAATTTTCTACGCCAGTTTTATAGTCGTTTCCTATTATTTATTTTCCCTTCAATTTCGGATCGCTCTTTCATCCCGAAACAAAGAATATTTTTAGAGGAATAGCGCCGGAGTGACATTTAAACTAGCCTGCAAAGTAATTGTCCCGCCGCTCAATCAAGTGTTTTCCCTCCGAGGCTAAACTAAATTTTGTTAGTTCATTAGTTGTCCTTTGTTCCTCCACTGACTTGTCAAGTTTTCCTTCTGTCGGGGATGTCAAGATGAATAATACATTTCCTAATTATATGCCAAAATCCATTCACGATTACAGTTGTCTCTTGACTATCTCTATTCATAATATACAAGATTATGTCACCGAATCATTAATGATTCATGCATAATTTAATAGATTTATGCTGACAGGGTCTTAGATTCAGTCGGAACAATGGTGATAAAACAAAAAAAAAAAAATCTGCTATATTTAATGAGAGAAATTTTCGGATATTTTATTTTAATTCTTGTGATACTACAATAAATATGCTTGTTTCATAGTACTGTGAACACTAAAATTAAAATTCAAAGTCAACGCAGATTAATTAGTTCTTAATGATATTTTTCAAGTCCTGAATCACCTTCTAATTTAAACACCCCCCTGATTATTTTCGTTAATGTACCTTTGTATTCACTAAGACAAAAGTACTTAATTTTTCTAAAATTTATAAGGAAAAATCCCTATAAAAGGAAAAAAAATCTGTTTTTAAACGTCCATGGCTTTTTTCTTGGACCAATGTTTTTGGGATTTGGCTCCAAAGAGGCCACTTAACAACGATCCTTGGGAATAAAAAAATCTCTTTAGAAGATATCCAGAATGTACAAAAAGGGCTTTATAGTCTTAGAGTAAATTGAATAAATATAAATAAGTTAATAATTACTGGTATAAAATAGACATATTTAAATGAGAAGAAAACAAAAACAAAATATAATAAAAAACTTATTTACAATTTTATTGAGCCTGGATATTCAATAAGTGATCAAATATGCGGGTTTTGAAGGTAGAAAGAGAATTGGAGTGACGGATGGAAGGAGAGAAAGAATTCCATAGGATTGAGGATCGAACAAGAAAGGATCAGTCGGAATGTTCGGTGGGCCGTATTGTTTATATCCGAAGGCCTGGAGCCCGAACGGGGATGGACAGAGTATTTAAACTGTGGGAAGTCAAAAATGTATGATGGACGGCGGGATTGGATAACTTGGTAAATGAATGACGCAATGAAATACTTGCGACGGTTGGAAAGGTTAAGCCACCTCAACTCACCATAAAATCGGGATACAGAGGTGTATCTAGGGACCCCGAAGATGAAACTAACAAAGGAAATTAATTAAGTGTGTGTCAGATTTAGTGTCCATGTTTTGTGTGTAGGTTCCCTTGGAGACGCGTTCTAGTGTTATTGATTTTAAAAATAATTTTAAATTATTAATAAAGATACCTTACGCTATTAGAATACAGAAAAACGTATACACCGCTTTTTCCTGTAGCATGGTGTTTAACATTACAGCCTCCTATGCCCATTTTCAAACCCGCAGGTGGCCCTACGATTTTTTAATGGGAGTAAAAAATCCTTAGTTATTGCCTAAGGGGAAGTTACGTTAAAAGGTGGTCCCGAGCCTGTACGATGTCAGATACTAGTTAAAAATCCCTACCTTAATTAAACTTGGATAGGCAAAATTTAGGACTCCCACTGTAGCATTGTCCGATTAGCAACTGCAGTATAAAGGTAGGTTAAATAAATAAACAAACAAATCGCTTATTCCTGTGTGAACAGCTTCTGCCAGGAATAGGATTAATTCATATTTAGATTACAAACGATTTGTAACGATATAATATTTTTGTTTAAGTAAAAGCTAAAGCTTATTAAGACTGACTCTTATTGTGGATAGAACACGATTGATTCTGTCCCTGGACTTCAACTAAACTGTCTGATTCTCCATTCTCACTCTTGTCACCTCTACCCTCTCTTTCTTTCAATAATACTAGTTTTGGAAATTGACACGCCAACTATTCTCCTATTGGTAGTCATGATAAAGGGGATAGAACTGATCTGGGAAATGCCCGAGGCCGGTGGTCTAGCCTTTGTAGACAATAATCTTAAGAAATATTTCTAGTACCTAAAAGACGGCGTTGAAAATCTTTGTGACAGTATGCATATCTCTTAGCCAGGCCTGATGCCCTTGTCGGCTACCACTGTGGGGACACCTCGGTGTTCAACGGGGGCAGCGCACGGAGAAACCAACGAGGGTAGGAAAAAGACTTTTGACTTTAATCAACAAAGGCTGATTAATACTTTATATTAACAATGAAATTATTCAATAGTTCATTTACTTTCCTTCAGTATATAACAATACGTGTATGAATTGAGGGGTCCAGTGCCAATGGTTTCTCGATATCACTTCAGCTAGCCGTACAACCCTTATCAGTATATACATCCGCCCGGTGGACTTCCTTTAGTAGGAAGCTATCTCCAGCTAATGTTAAAATACTAACACTCCGCTCCGTCGTTAGGAGAAACCAACGAGGGTACGAAAATGCGTTCGGACTTTAATCAACAAAGGCTGATTAATACTTTATATTAACAATGAAATTATTCAATAGTTCATTTACATTCCCTCAGTATATAACAATACGTGTATGAATTATTTACTATTGAAATATTCTTGAGAAAATACTTGGATTACAGCTAGAATATATATAAAATGAATGAAATAGAAGAAATGAAAAATAGATAAACAGGGTTTTTTGTGAACGAATGGAATAAAATTTGTTCTACTTGGTTCCTTGGCTGGGAAGAGCCAAACTTCTCCCCATAAGCATAACCCCAAGTGGAGGAAGCCTTAATGGAACTATCGGCAATGATAATATTGAGGGATCCAGTGCCAATGGTTTCTCGATATCACTTCAGCTAGCCGTACAACCCTTATCAGTAAATACATCCGCCCGGTGGACTTCCCTTAGTAGGAAGCTATCTCCAGCTAATGTTGAAATACTAACACTCCGCTCCGTCGTTAGGACTTGGCTCAAACCTTTGCGGGTTAGTCCTAACGGCACTTCTGTGCTCTTATAGGGCCAGGCTCTTGGGTCATTACACACCTCTGGACCTTTATTGATATCCTGGGTGACCTGCAGCTGAGCTAGGGTGTAGGGGTTCCGTTTTTCTTATGAAACATGTATAAATCAAGAATGAAGAAGTGTGTTATTGCTCTAAGGAGACAACTCTATGTCTAGAAAAAGTAATTCAATAAAAAGCAAAGTAATTTTCAAATAACTGTGCTGCTTATAATGAATTTTAAATTAGTATTATAGTGCTGAAAGTAAACTTGAAGTGTTTTTTCATTTTCTAACAAATATTAAGAAATAAATAGCTAAAGATGCTGATTGCGGTATTTCTGAGTCTATATTGAGTTTTTCTCAGAGAAGGTAAGTGCCCAATTGCGGGTGGAATACCAAGAGATCTAATTGCTTTACCACAATACTTTTAGCCTGTTAGGAGCTTCAAATGGGCGTTCAGTGGAGGCCTTAGGTGTTAGAGAATACTTAATGAGAAATGATCCACCCTTTTTTTCTTCTTTCAACTAGATGATTTTTATAGGTGGGAATAATCAAGAGTCAGTTTTCTTTTAAATATTTTAATTTAGCCGACGTTTCGGCTCAAGCTTGTGAGTCATCTTCAGGGCTACAAACAACAGAACAAAAGAGAATTTTTTTTTTTAATGTAGTGACAATGATAACATTTAAGATAAAACAGAAAATATACCAACATACTTAAATGTTGTAGATACAAATAATGATAATATGATAAATATGACGATGATAAGCATAAAAAATAAACTTTGGATTTTAATATAGAAGTAAAAAATTATATTTAAGCGTACCATTATTGAGCCATGTCCAAGCATAAACTGAGGAAAATCGAAAACATAGGTGGGATGGGGAGGGGTTCATTTAAAAACCCCTGACGGTTTTCCCCTTTAAGTATAAATACTACAGCTTGTCTTTGTTTTAAAAAGTTTTACAAAATGGTCACGGGTTCCAACCCGCAGGTGGTTCTAGGATTTTTTAATGGGAGTAAAAAATCTTTAGTCACGCCGTCCTTCGGAGGGGACGTTAAAAGGTGGTCCCGAGCCTGTGCGATGTCAGGTACTCGTTAAAGATCCCTATCCTAATAAAACCTGGATAGGCAAAATTTAGGACTCCCACTGTAGCATCGTCCGATTATCCATAGTAGCATGAAGTGACGTTAAATAAATAAACAAACAAACAAGTTTTACAAAATTATACAATGGAAAAACAAAACAAAATATTATATTGTACATATTCAGCGAGAACTTCTTCGTTTGACGTTTTATTGTGTTCTCCCGTTCAAGCCTCCTCGCGGGTTTTTGATTGGCTGGAGGGAAGCAAGAGGAGCGACATCTAAAGGAGAAAAATTAAATCATTCCAGTTCGCGAAATAAAGTCGTAGATTCCTTTCGGCGTCTTCTAAAACAGATGCAGTCTGTCTGTCGGTGACATGAAAAGCTAATCTCTTAATTCCTCTGATCTATGAGGTGCTTCCGTTGTCGTCCTTCCTTTATTCTCAAAATACTTCTTTTTTTTCGGACGTATTAGTATTGTTTTTTTAACTCTCAATAGTTCTAACCAACCGCGGATTGCAGGTTGAAAAGATTAAAAGTGACGTTATATATATAACCAAACGTCACTCTATGCAGTTCTGCCTAATCGGAAGATGCTACAGTTTTTCAATCCAGATTTAATTAGAATAGGTATTTTTAAGGAATACCTCGGGTATTCGGGAGGTCGGGACCTCCATTTTACTTCCCATCCGACGAATGGCATAACGAATGATTTTTACTCGATTTAAAATACTATCTACTTAGTTTGATCCCGTAACCTTTGATATAGAAGGCTAGTATGCTAGCCTCTAAAATAAAGGTGAATTTTAGGAATATAATCGAAAAAAATGAAGAGACTGTTACAAACAGTGTTACAAGTACTCTCGATCGTTCTAACCAACAGCGGATTGCAAGTTGAAAAGCGTAGGTGGGAACGCGTTCCATAATCCATGGAATGATTGAGCTAAGAGGAGTTTAAAACAATAAGCTACATGATCTATAGCGGTGATGAGGTACCGCCGGTTGGAGCCCGTCCAGCGGTTGCCTCTGCCAACACGGGCCTCTGTTCTGTCTGACTGATGTCTTTCCATTCTTGTAAGGCTTGTCTCTTTGATGGCTATTTCAAGCTATTACATATTATATCAAAACCTTACAACATTTGTTACGCATATTGTTCAAGGTATATTATTTATTCTAATCTTTGGTTGACTCGCATCCCCCACAGTTGAAATGAAATTTAATGAATGGCAAATATAATGGTATTTGTCTAGTATTTTTTACTTTAACTTACCTATGTATGAAATATATAGTAAGGGGGAGTATTGCGATCGTAAAAATTTTCGAATTCCAGTTTTAAACGGAAGTACGGAAATGGCCCCCTTAGTCCAAATAAATAAGTCCCGCAAAAAGGCCTGTGTGTGTGTGTGTATGTTGTAAGTCTCGCACGATAAAGAAAATTTATATGAAACTGAAATTTCATATTGAAGAGAATGATACGCCCGAGATGTTCCAGCAACTTTTTTTGCCAAAATCGGAGAAATACGAGAGCCGTAACTACAGCTGTAGCAATTTTGATTAAACTCACTATATTGATGTAGAATTTGATATTTTTTAATATTATGTAGATTTTATCTGATTTAAATAGTCTGACAGGGCTTAAATGCCGATAGTTTGCTTCTTCTTAAGTATCTTTAATTTTGTAGCTTCGATAAAAATAACCAAGTAATATAGTTGTTATTGATAAAAAAACAGTTAAATATATAAGTTCGGCGAATTTTATGACCAACTAAGGGATAAAAGACAATTGTTTTATAATGAGACCTATATACGCTGGGCTATCCGTGAAAGAATAGTACTTCCAAGTGAAAACTCAAAATTGAGGGTGGCTCTATAGAAATAAATTAGTGGACTGTATAGATTTAAAATAAATAAAAATAATGGAAGCAAATGACGAATCACAATACATTTAATACACTGAAATACATATAAACAAGATAAGAAACAAATAAACCTAATAAATTTATATAAGAAAAAAATTAGCCTAATTATAATTAAACAGCTGTAAGAAAATGTAGGAAACAAAATAAACCTAGTTAAAATATTGTAGAAAATAGAAGAAACAAACTTAACATAATTAATGCTTAAAGATGTAAAAAAAATAGTTATCAAAATAATACAGTTTCTTGAATAAGAATTAAGAAATTAAATGTTCCATCAATAGATAAGCTATATTAACGTGGAAAAGTCTAGTTGCGTATTGTAGAAAATCTCCGCAGGGCGGCTTGGACGAAGTTCTCAGGTATGTTGAATGACCGCAGGGCGGCTTTTCCGAGTTCCAAGGGAAACGATGAGACAAAAAAACTTCGTTTGCAAACGTACTAAGTATGAGAGCAGACTCGGGTCTAAGCTCATCTACCCTTTAGACCCTAGCTTAGAACCCTCCGCCACTAGGCGGAAATAAAAACAATCGAAGTACGATCGTATTCTTTTTCTTTCTCTTCTATTCAAAACTTTTAATTATATTTAAAATAACTATATTTTAAACAGATAAAATAATAAAGATTAACACAAAATGATCTATTGATAAATATCGTAAAAATTATACAGATCTCCTTTTTTTTTTCATGAAACAGTCATGAAACCTCATTAGGCCATAATATATGGCGTGAACAAGACCAGCAATATAGACGTATAATATACTGTTGAAAAAAGAAAAAATTTATAAAAAACATTATCTTACACTCAAAACTATAAAAGTTAATCGAGAGTGGCGAAAACCTGATTGTCATACATAATAATACGATAGATTATTTAATAAAACACACGTTTCTATTGAAATTAAATGTATTTAATTCTTTAACAATTTATCTTTACCTCTATATTTATTTGAAAATTCTCAAAAACTTTTGGGATAACCAACTAAAGCAGAAAATGCAAGTTTTAATGCAATTTTTGATTTTTTTAACATGAGCATAGCAACATGTATAATATACCGTTGGAAAGCTAGAGATTTTTGAAAAAATATTATCTTATACACAAGCTAGTAAAAGTTAACACAATTTTATTTAAAAAATACACTAATTATATAATTTATAATAGTAAAAAAGTCATATTGTTAATGGTTCTATGGGTCGTTTTGAGTAGTATAAAAGCGATCCGTCCAAAACACCAAAATATGTGCTTTCTATTTATTAACATATTTTTGTGTGTTGGCAATCGTGTTCCATAAGTTTTTATTTTACACGTTTTTAATAAGAAAACTGGCATGGAATAGCAAACCAAGCGAGGTGAACAACCCCAGCAACGGCAAAAAAACCACAAAATTTATGTTTTATCATAAACTGTAAGGAGTTGGATAGCTCTCCAATATCCTTCCGAACCAGCAGCACAGGGGAATTTCACGGTTGGGAGGACTTCCTGCTCAGGTACAATTTTAAAATATTTGACCTTTCTCTGCACTCGACTTTTAGAAGCCGGTAAAAGCCCTCGATCAGGATCAAATATAATTTGTTCTTCATCTGGCCCTCCCTGCATTAGTTGATGGAAGTTATAAGTCATAAGCTCTTCTGTTTTATCAGACCTTTGTAAGCGCGAAGCTGTTTTATAAAAATGAATTAGTTTAATAATATAAAGTAACATTCTTTGTTTATAACATGAAAATGAAAATATTGGTCATAAAATTTTAGTTTAAAGAAAGGTAAAAAATTATGTCAAACCTGAACAAGCGATAACCTGAATATGTACAATATCGTACCTAACAAAATAAATTTTCCTTAACTAAAACAATTATTTTGAGGATGTATAGTCGACTGTAGAAACTATTATAGGTGGAATAGTCAGGAATCAGTCATTTTTTGAATTTTTTTTTTTTAATTTTGCCAACGTTTCGGTTCAATAGTTCGGCTCATAATAGTTCCTACAGTCGACTATACATCCTCAATATAATTCACAGTTTATGCTTGGACATGGCTCAGTAATGCCCTGATGATGGATCACAAGCTTGAGCCGAAACGATGGCAAAATTAAATTAAAAAAAAAAAAAATACTGATTCCTGACTATTCCACCTCTAAAACAATTATTTTTTAAAATTTATTTAATGTGAAGGACGAGATTCAGTTGGCGGTAATAAAGTATCATAAAATAGTAAAACTTTATGAACCGATTAAATTTAATGAATTTAATGGACTATTCATCAGCTTAATAAATATTTTTTTACTATTTTCTAAATTTATATGACAGCTGCCCGAATAATCTTATCCTTCATGTTTAACAAACGGTCTACCATCTTCAATATTTATTTAATAAAGTTTACAACAATAGGGGTACTCCCTACGTTTGCTATAGCATGCTATTTGTGCTATTGTGCTAAACCCATCAATTTTATACAGGAAATAACTGTAGAAACTCGACGGGTTTAGCAAAATAACACAAATAGCATGCTATATCAAACGTAGTGAGTACCCCTTGTATTGATCCAATACAGCAAGTATTTATTAAAATTTTGTATTCGGTTATTTTTATTTTTTTATTTGGGCTTTTAAATGTTTACCCAATTTAAAAACAATGATGTACTAATTAATTCTATATAATATGTAGCACATTGTAAACGATTATACCATCAATGTATTATATTTTTTTAGGCACACGTTATACTCTATATAAAGAAAGCTTTTACATAAATTAAAAAAACAAAACAAAAAAGAACAGGTAAATAAGAAAAATAAATGATTAATACCCATGACTCTTGTAAAGAAAATACCCATTCAAAGCGCTTCAATGTATAATTTATGATAAGAGGACTCCTGGCTATCTTCTTTTAAGTCACCCTTGTGGATTGTGAGGAATATATACGGTGGTGTGATTTAGTGGATAGAGCACTAGTATACTGTTCTACAGGTCCTGGGTTCGAATCCCAGATATGATAAAATATTCTTTTTTGAGTTAATTTAGCCGGGGGAAATGAGCCTAGGGTATAGAGATCCTTCTGCGGCAGACCCGGCCTCTTAAAAGGGTACCCTAATTGGGGGAAAAACCTGTTGGCTGATCGTTATCAAGACCTAATCACCTCATTGCACGACCGTTAGACTAAAAACACTACGAATCTCTATATGTACTGAGCTCATCAAGACCCTTTAGGGTTGTTGAGATACAGGTTTTTCTTATGTGGATGAAAGGTACAGGTCTTATGTGGATGATCTTATTTGTAACAAAGTAACGAGCATTAGAGATTTTTCGAAGCATTTCGGATTGCAAGGATTGGGTATTGGAGCCAATTGATGGATTAGTGGACAGCTAAATGCCACTGGTCTAAATAATGGTTATACGAATAAGTTTTTGTCATAATTATGGAGCTTTTTTTGGAGTTTGCCGAGCAAGTATTGAAGTAATCGGTATCTACAGGCAGTTTCAGTCTAATTCGAGGATTCCATATTAGATCTATAAAACATTTAAAACAGTATTCTGTAATAATGCTTGAATAAATGAATTAAAATAAAAAAATGAAAATTTTTACAGACTAGATTATTATTTCCAAATAACTATATTAGGGTATAACTGTTTATAGCTAATAATCTTTTCGATTTTTCTCTACCTTCAATAATAGCCGAGTTTTAGTGGAACCACATCTATTATAATTTGTGACTTGAATATATAGATCATTCTTTTTTTTTTTTTTTTTTTTTCTGTTTATGCCATTGCTGAATCTAAAACTCTATACATATTTTCTTTTATCTTCAAAAATAATTGAATTAGGGTCGGATTTATAGTTAAAATTTCAATTTGTTTCCCTTTTTTATAATTACTCGCGGTGTTTGGTTAAAAAACGCTAATTATTTTTTTTCTATCTTAAAAAATAACGGAGTTATAAGCGAATAAATAGGAAAGATTTCAATATATATATATATATATATATATATATATATATATATATATATATATATATATATATATATATATATATATATTATATTTTTTTTTATTTTTTTTTTTTTTATTTTTATTTTTTTTTTTTTAACGCTCTTTACTGATTATAAAATACTATACATGTTTTTCTCAATCTTAAAAAATAAACTGAGTTATGGGAGTATTCATATGTAAAATTTAAAACTTTTTCCTTTATTTTTTTATAATTATTCGCCGGGTTCTACGTATACGGAGGAGGGAAGGCTAATTTTTTGGTCGATTACAAATGTTTATTATTGAAAACAATAAACCAAAATCTATCTGAGGTAAGATACATATTTAGTCAGTTGATTTTTGAAAAGAGGATTTTTCCCGAAGTTTTCCTTGCCGTGTATAAATGAGTACCCGAAATTCGGCACTTGAAGTAGACTATCATTGTTATTCTTAATATTTAGACATTGTTCACTATCATTATTTAAACAATTATTTAAATTACATACGAATATATAATTTTTGTGTGTACATGAACTGTGTCCCCGTATATATTCTGAATGTTTGGAGTATCCATTGCGGGTTTTTTTTCTCAATCAGAAAATTGTAGAAATCTGTTCAATTAAGGTCCGAAGATACAAAATAACAATTAAGAATGTCCACCTCACTGACCCTTTGATGTCTCTTTTTCAAGAATAGCCTCTATTAACCGCCCTTCAAATATGCATATATTTTTTAATTTTCTTTACCTCTGATGCAAATTCCACCAGCCGTGCCTCTAAGTTATTCAATGAATATTTGTACTAATGAAAAAATAAAAAAATCTCCAGGTTTTCTGTTTTCTCTCCCTCTCCCTTTCCCTCCTCCTCGGTACCACCCCCGCTATAAACAAAGAAAACCTGTTTGGAATTTCAAATATGACAGGGTCGGGCAGCTACCCTTAACAGTCTGATATTATTTAAATTAAACTGTTTTCTACAAAGTCGGTTCCTATTTTAAAGTTTATTCGAGAGAGTGATTAGGTGAGGGACTGTCTTCCTTAGACCGGCCCAATTCCTCAATTACTTTGAAACATCAATGAATGAGTTATTTTCTGACACATTTTCATCAAAGGCTTCGGTCGAAGAAAGTTTTACTGAATATTTATAAATATTAAAGATTTACATATTTAAAAAGTATGTGTTGCCAGAAGTATAAGGTTTATTTGAACTCTCGGCTGTTGTGAGGGGTTGTAACTAACACATACAATGGACTTCGGAATGATAAACTTGAAATACCTCAAAAAGGTAGTGTAAGTTCTGAAAGGCATTAACGGTTGCATTATTTGTTTTTTGCAATTGTTACTTGTTTGTCGTACTATAAAGAAAAACAGAAAAAAAAAGTTCAAAAGTAGTTTGCTAAAATTTTAAATTAGAACCTTTCTTGTAAATATTTATTATAAAAAGCTTTGCGGGAACAGCTGATGCGCTCGATGATAACAGTCATACGTTACTTCGTCTCTCAGATTTTTGCTCTTTTCAGTAGGAATTCGCTTGAGTTCAGTCCGGAAAACATCACTAGACTTCAAGAAAACCACAGCAGTGAATATTGGAGAAATATCGGTAAGCAAAGTTATAATTTACTTTGTAGAATCGCGAAAAGTGAAAGGAGGGTCACTGATCAGCTGATCGCCGCTAGCTCGGCAAGCTCGGGCTTGCTTTTCTTTAAGTTATCTTTCTTTTATTATCTTTCCTTCTCATTCTCATCTCATTATTTATTTATTATTGTTCCTTTTTTTTTTTTTTTTTTTTTTTTTTTTTTTAATCAATGAGATATTTCCATCAAGTTATGTCCTCAAAAGCTACAAGTAAAAGATCTAGATCTGCAGGTTCAAACTCGTTTCCTACAAAACAGAGACCTCGCCGTGAAAATAATAAAAAAAATGATTCCACCAGCGACCGCTTCAGCTACCTCTTTAGGATCTGAACCACAGCCTAGCACATCATCACAAGGATTAACTGATGAATCGCCGTTTTTTACACCGAATCCATTTCAGATCCTCCAAAATGAAAAAGAAACCATGGAATCTTCTCCTATACCCAGGGAACCACTACCTCCACCAATATTTGTTAAAAATATTAAAAATTTTCAACTGATGTGTGCGCATTTAAACAAAGTAACTGATCCTAATAGTTATTCTTGTATAAGTAGAACCAGTGATACTAAAATATCCCCGACTACCGCCGAAAGCTACAGAAAAATAGTGAAATATCTGACTGAGACCAAAGCTGATTTTCATACCTATCAGTTGCGCCAGGAGAGAGCTTTAAGGGTTGTAATTAGAAACCTACACCCTTCGACACCAGTTACAGCTATCAAAGAAGAACTGACGGAGATAGGCTATAAAGTGCGGCAAGTGACCAATGTCCTAAAAGATAAAATTCCACTGCCTCTTTCTTCGTGGACTTGGAACCATCAGCAGGAGTTGAAAAAATTTACGACCTCAATAGGTTGTACTATACTAGTGTAAGAGTTGAGAAACCTTACACTAAGAAAGAAATAGTTCAGTGCCATAATTGTCAGGCATATGGTCATACGAGAACTTACTGTCACCACACACCACGCTGTGTGAAATGCGGTGAACAACATAAATCAGAAGAATGTACACGATTAAGATCAACACCCGCTGTATGTGCTCTGTGCCTAGAGGACCACCCGGCTAACTACAAGGGATGTCAAATCTACAAAAACCTCAAAAGCAGATACCAAAAACCTCAGAATCTGGATGAAATAGCTGAACCGATCAGAAGCAGAAGACAACCTTCAAAAACAATTGATTCCAATGTAACATTTGCCCATCTACTTGGAGGTGGGAACCAGAACAAAGAGGCCCTGCCGGAACAACGCATACCTCAAAATCCTGAACCCCTTCCACAACCACCTATTCCTCAAAATTTACCCAACCCTCAAAAACCTCATCCGCATCAAATTTCTCATATTCCTCCTCCATCAAATGTCACAGACCTTACAAGTTTGATGACATCCTTCATCACTGAAATCAAATCTCTTGTTATGCCGCTAATATCACTACTTACTTATCTCGTATCAAATTTAATCCCTTCCTTAAAAAATCCTTAAATGACTACACCTAACTCCTTGTCCATTCTCCTTTGGAATGCGAATGGTGTTAGAAATCACACTGACGAACTTACAGCTTTATTGCAAGACAAAAACGTTGATGTAGCACTTATTACTGAAACTAGACTAACCACTAAACAGTTCTTTAAAATACCGCAATACGTAACATACCGTACAGACCACCCAGACGGAAAAGCCCATGCCGGTACTGCTGTCATTGTGCGCCAGTCCCTCTCCCACCATATACTCCCAGTTCCCTCCTATGATTTCCTACAATGCACCGCCATAGTAATCAAGACTTTTTCTTTTCCGATCACCCTCGCATCAGCGTACTGCCCTCCTAAACATTCCATCTCCAACATTCTATTCGAATCCTTCATCAATGCCTTAGGAAACCACTTCATTCTGGGTGCAGACATGAATGCTAAGAACCAACAATGGGGTTGCAGATCCACGAATTGTCGTGGGCGGAATTTACAGTCTGCACTCAGCTCTAGACGTTTCAACCTCCTGCCTCCTGACTCCCCTACCTACTGGCCAACTGATCCTAACCGTAATCCTGACATCCTTGACTTCTTCATTCACAGCGGATTAGGCTCCCTAAACATGTCGGTGGCTCGCCTTGATGAACTGTCCTCTGACCATAGTCCATTGCTCCTTAAAGTATCCCTAATTCCTATTCCTAAACCCACCCCACCGTCATTTATCAGAGGACCGGTAAACTGGGACCTTTTTCGCCAAATCCTGACCAGTGATATTGACCTCAGAGTGAAACTCAAAACTCCAGATGACCTTGACGATGCCGTAAACTCCTTCACCATCGCTATTCAACAAGCTGTTTGGACTGCCTCCTCTCCCAAGCACTCCCAGATAAGTCATAACCAAAATCATTTACCACAACACCTCATAGACCTCATCCGCACCAAACGCCGATCCAGATCCTTATGGCAACGCACCCGTCACCCCACAGATCGCCGCTCCTATAACTTTTATTGTAGACAATTAAAGAGGGAGTTGGCGACCTTCCGTTCCCAATCCTTTAGTTCCTTCCTTTCTTCTCTTTCGGCTTGTGACAATTCCCTGTGGAATGTCACCAAGAAAATTCTAAAATCCCACCATATTTCCCATCCCCTCCGTCGTAGTAATGGTTCCTGGGCTGCGTCTGATGAAGACAAAGCCGAGGAACTTGCCAAATACGTTTCCCAAGTCTTCACACCTCATCCAGAATCCAATCCAAACCACACTTCAGTAGTGGAACAGTTCCTTCAGTCTCCAATCCCGCTTTCATTACCTCCTAAAGCAGTTAATCCCTCTGAGGTCAAGTATCTTCTCCGAAAACTTGCACTCCGTAAATCTCCTGGATACGATCTCCTCACTCCTCAGATTCTCAGACAGCTTCCATCTAAAGCCGTTATATTTCTTACATATATTTACAACTCCATTCTACGCACTACTCATTTTCCTCTCTTGTGGAAACATTCCACAATAATTCTCTTCCTAAAACCAGGTAAACCTCCTAACACTACGACATCATATAGACCTATCAGCCTACTCCCAATCCTTTCAAAAATCTTTGAAAAAATCCTCCTCAAACGAATATTACCGTTATTAGAATCCCACACTATTCCTTCCCATCAGTTTGGATTCCGTTCCCAACATTCAACCGTTCAGCAAGGGCTCCGAGTCGTTGACCATATTTCCTCTGCCCTTGAGAATAAGGAGTACTGCTCGGGTGCATTTCTGGACATAACGCAAGCATTTGACCGGGTGTGGCACCCGGGATTGCTCTTTAAGCTCAAAAACCATTTACCCCTATCCTTATACCTAGTCCTCCGATCCTATCTATCAAACCGCTCCTTCCGAGTTCGTTGTGGTGCAGAATATTCCAATTATTATCCAGTCGAATCCGGTGTTCCTCAGGGCAGTGTCCTTGGTCCTATCCTCTACAATATATACACGGCTGATACTCCTCTTTTCCCTAATACCTTCCTAGCAACGTACGCTGATGACACAGCTATCCTATCCTCTCACTTAGATCCCGAAATTGCATCTACAGGCCTCCAAACACACCTTTCTCAAATTGAAGACTGGTGTAACAACTGGAAAATCAAAGTAAATCAATCCAAATTCAGACATGTCACCTTTACCCTTCGAAGACAATCCTGCCCTCCAGTTCTCTTTAACTCCGTTCCGCTTCCTTTCTCCGACACAGTCCGGTATCTTGGCTTCCTTCTGGACAAAAGACTAACTTGGAACCCGCATACTAGACTTAAACGACAAGAACTTAATCGACGATTTGGACAATTATACAGACTACTGAACAGAAATTCTAAATTATCTATCGAGAACAAACTGCTAATATACAAGACAGTACTGAAACCTATCTGGACCTACGGACTTGAACTGTGGGGGACAGCTAAATTTTCTAACATCAAACGCATTCAATCCTTCCAATCAAAAGTCCTCCGAACAATAGTTAATGCTCCTTATTATGTATCCAACCATACCTTACACCGCGACCTAAATATTCCATTTATTTTAGACCTTATACCATTAAAATTCTCTGAATTCCATCAGAACCTTATCCATCACCCTAATCCCCTAGCTCAATCCTTATCCAGCTCCACACATCCTTACCATCCTCCTAGAAGGTTGAAACGGTAGTGGCCTCGAGACCTCTTGTAAAATGTATATTGGAGTTCTAGTATTGGCTAGATTCTTCACTCACGTGCTGTATGCTTGTGAATTGTATATAGGTATGAGTGACTTTTGTATATATTTTTATTGATTTTGTTTTGTATTTATTTATATTGTATTATTATTATATAAATTTATTGTTTTGTATATATCGTGTGAATGCAGTATGAATGTTGTACTTTATCCCTATTAAAAATGTCCTAAATTGGACAGATTGTAATATTGTTCAATAAAGAATTGTTTCTAAAAAAAAAAAAAAAAAAAAAAAGCTTTGTAAATATTTTAAGAAGATATTCAATATTGTTACTACCATAGAATATATTTTCTAGACTCATAATTAATTTAAAATTAATCATTTAATGTTTTCGCTGTGCCATTACTAAGACGCCAAGGCGACAACAGATGTTTATTATTTTTTTTTTTAATTAATATATATTTCCAAATTCTAAGAGCGGACATAGTCCTACAAATATGCCTAATCAATACTCCCTTTTCAATATCATAAGAAAGAAAGATACTCTTTCTTCAAAAATGAGTAAAATTAATTACTTTATAGTGTATTATTGCTTTTGTTGTGTTTGAAAACGTAAATTAATTATAATAATAAAGATTTCAATAAAAGCAATGATTAACGACCCACAACATAAGTCTATCTATTTCTTCCTACAAACATATGTTGTTTTTTCTTTGCTTAAAAGGGAGGCTGAGGTGATCTCAGTGTTGTGCTTACACATTCATCTTCTAAGCATGTATGATTTCTGTAATATGGAGCAAGTCATACATAGGTGCAAGTCGTGGATTAATTGCTTACGTAAAAAAATGTGCTTTTGGTTTAACTTTATCTTTGTAACTGTTAGATCTACAGATCTCTAATACCACTCAAACTAGAGCTCAAAATGCAATATAAAGTTTGTTTTTTTCGCACCTGGTCGTAAGAAGAGTAATTCATTGAGTGTAATTTTGACTCAAAACTAAACATTGGTGATTTCAATTTAAACATTGAAAACTAAACATTGGGTTTAAGTTTACTTTACCATTTATATTCTAAAACTTACCAATTTGAATACATTTTTGCCATGTAATGTCGAACTAAAATAACTTTAAAGTATTCATAAGTTTAGAAGCTGATAACTCATAAGTTTTTGCTCTTTTGAAACTAAGCTCATCATTTACTTGTTTATAAACCAAATAATACACAGAGTGATATCCCGTAAAAATATTCCTATCAACATCAACATCCCTTGACATTTTTTTTTTATTTATAAATAATACTACCCTCCGTTCGAGGATAATGAAAAATGTATCATTCATTGTTTTTCTATTAGCAATTCCTTTTTTTTTAATTATATTTATTTATTTTTTAATGAAAGGACCCTATACTAATACAGTCTATGTACATTTCATAATTAGTACTTCTTAGAAATCGAATTATTAGCTTATAAGTAGTCAATGCAAATGATAAGTAAGTTAAAAAAAAAAAAATACTAATGAATGACCTTGCGGGTAGAGGAATTGATACAAATCATTAAACATTTTCCTTTCTTTTAGTATGTAAAATATGAAAAGTACCTAAAATTAAATGTTTATATAAATATTACATGTTTATATATTTATAGAATTACAACGATTGAACTAAAATTAATTAACTAAACTAATTAATAAAATTGTCTAAATTAAAATAAAACAATATCTTCACACAACAGACAATTTTAGAATATAAAAACAATCACTATATTAGAAACCTACTCTTTAAATGTTGCAACATCAGTGCTGAACAAGTACAGTTTTTTCATATAATTAAGTTCATAATAACAATAAATTAATAGGTATTCATTGGGTTTTAAAAAATATTGTTTAAATGTTCACTAAGACTGGAAGACTATAAACTTTCAAAATCTATTTCATGGGGGAAATGCTTATTTGCGAGTACTTACCTATTGTACGTAATAAAATTTAAAAAAAATCTAGTGCGGGCACAACACGTCTTTTACTTACCTCGATTGTTGAAATCAATTTCAATACTATTAAATATACTTCAATATAAAAAATACTTTAAACTGCATTAAATTGTTAATCAGTAATAAGTTTAACCCTATTCGTCACTTTGTGTTCCCTATTATCTTTTACAACTTTGTGCATCAGATAATATTTTTTGTAAAATCTTTCTCTTTTCAACGGAATGTTAAACGTCTATATTACTGTTCCTAATATTACAGTAATATAGACTATATAACAGTAATGTAGACTGTGTTAATATAAAAATAATAAAATTTACCGAAAAACATAGTTTTTCTCTTTTATCCTTTAGTTGGTCATCAAATTCGTCCAGCTTGTACCTTTAGCCGTCCATCGTTAATGTCATTAAGAAAATATAGTTAATCTTTTGGAATGTACAAAATATGTAGTTTAGAGGAAGAAAATTTAAAATATATCCATTTAAGCCCTGTCAGACTATTTCAATCAAAATAAAACATACATTCTACTAAAGCCTTTTAAATTTTACATCAATATAGGGAGTTTAATCAAAACCGTTTGAACCGTTTTCGAGAAAATCGTAAAAAGGTGCAAAATGCGTATATAAGTAGCTCTTCTGATTAGCCGATTTTGATGAAAAGTTGCTGTAACATCTCGGCCGTATAGTTGTCTTAAATATGAAATTTCAGTTTCGTCTGACTCTTCGTTTTTGGGCTAGACTTACCACACAAACACGGATACACACAGACTATTTTTCGGGACTTGGTTATTTGGACTCAAGGGACCCTAATAGAATAGAATAAAATATAATAGGAAAATAATTTTTATTCTGGGACTAGGTCCCTTAAGAACAATATGATATGTACAATTGATATATACAATGTGTCTGGCCACAAAACCAAAGGATTATAATTAATTCTTATTTACAAAGCTTTGAGGAGAAAAGTAGGATACAATAAAACAAAAGAGTATAACTAAAAGAGTAAAATAAATGAATAACTTCTGATATGTTGAACAAAACTTATTATTGAAACTGATTCATAATAATTGATCGATAATAGCAATTATGTATATAGCTAATGACACTTAATGGGTAGATGCTCTGTATAAATAAATAAATAAATTGATCGATATAGAAACATGAACAATAAATAATAAATTTTCTTTTTGAATAGATATTTGATTTGAAATATCAGGCTTGTGGAACGTCTGTTTGAGATGACAATAGGTACTCGAACAGCTGGGACTTCAATGATGGTAGGGAAGAATCATGGCGGATATGAGTAGGTAGGGAATTCCAGAGAGTAGTAGAACGGACAAGAAAGGAATGTTCAAAACTTGTTGTTCTGTGGGCAGGAATATAAAGGTCAGAATGGCGCGATCTTGTTTGGAGGGAGCGGACTGATACAAAGAAATATTGTCTGCGGTTTGAGGGAAGGAGCCACTTTAACTCACTGTATAAATGGGTCATATGAGACCTCTTCGGTGTGCCAAGGACAAATCTTAAAAATGTATTCACATTAAAATAAGTGTACTTCCGTCGAAAACTGGAATTCGAACATTTTCACGATCGCAATACTTTCCCTTACTATATATTTCATATATAGTATTATATATTAAATACAACAGATGCATTAATAGAAAATAAAATTGAAAGTAAAAACTGGGCACCTCTACAACCCATGAAATTTCTTGGGCTCAGTACATACAGAGATTCGACTTGTCTCTAGGCCTACGTCTGGCAATGAGGTGATTAGGCCTAGATTAAACTCAGCCACTAGGTTTTCTCCCCTTTTTGGATACCCACTTTATAGAGGCTGGGTATGCCACAAGAGGGTCTCCATATCTGAGGTTCATTCCACTGCTGAAATAACAGAATAAATAATATTCTGCCTCAGCCAAAATTGAGCCTGGACCCGGAGAACAGTAGGGTAGTTCCTAGTGGTCTGTATAGACCGCGTCGCTCTCTTCCTATTGAAAATTATAATTGAAAAATTATTAATACTTTCTTGCTCGATAATCACAGATCTGAGGATGAAGCTTTTTTCTTACTGAAAAACTACCTTGCTGGTATTCTCGGAAGAGGAAGAAGTAAGCATCTGAAGCCAAGTCGGGTGAACAAAGCCCTTCTAACTTAGCCATCGACGAGGGTAGCAATTAAATATATTGAACGGATTAACTTCTTCCCTTCGGGTTGCCGTTTGAGAGCAACTCGGCTTCTGCTTCCTTCTGCATCAACTTTTCAACTTCCCTTGTTACATGGAAATTTCTATTATTTCCAGTTGATATCGTCCCTGTTTTAATGAAAAGTTGATCTTCGATGAACTCCTCGCATTATATAAGGTCTGTTTAAGAAGCATACTTAGTGGAAGGTAATTAAGGGCAATCTGTGAATATTAAAAAAAAAAAATTGCCACTGTAACATTTCAAAATGTTTGAAATTCTATATTAAAACAATAAAAGTAAACATTAGCTTTTTTATTTGACCTGGTAAAGTGTAAAAAATGTTCAATTGAAGTTAACACAGTCAACCATTCTCACTTCACAAAAATATTTTTATTATTAAAATAATAAAGTGTCCCACACTCCTGAATATATTGCCTTTTAGTCCTAAATATAAAAATTGATACCATAATTCTCCCACTGGTTAAACTAATAAATAAATAATAATGAATTGGTAAATAATAGTGGCAAAAAAGGATAGAAGTGTTTAGGTATGTACATTATTTATTTATTAATTCCATACCTATTTTTTAAGCATCTTAGTACTACTGCCGATTCAAGTTTAAAAAATTTAAATGGAATCAACTTGGATAACTTCCACTATTTCTTTGAGGAAAAACGTCTGATTTTTAGTTTCGCATCAAAATATTAACATTGACCAATCAAACGTAATTGATACTAAAAATATTTGTTTTAATAATATTAATTTGAGAGATCAACTGTGGTGTAGCGGGCAACACAATAGCCATCTAAGCTCAAGGTTGAATGTCTACAAAATGGTCCTAGCATTTTTTAAGGGAGTAAAACAAAATATAAAAATCCTCGGTTTTGCCGTCTTTCGGAGGGGGCGTATAATGTTGGTTCTGGGCCAATGCGGTAACCAGGTACTCGTTAAGATCCCTATCATAATTAAAATCTGGACAGGCTACATTTAGGATCCCCACTGTAGCATCGTCCAATTAGCCACAGTTCGTTCTGACAGGAAAGAATCTTGTTAAAAAAGTAAGAATGATGTTTAGGACACAGTGCAGGAACTGTACGGTAAACAAATAGCTATATTAATTGTTATAATGGCATGTTTCAAATCAAACTTGGCGGAGAAGTTATTTTAAGACCTATGAAGGGTCTTCGGCTCAGTACATATAGAGATTCGTACTGTTCCTAGGCCACCGGCTGTGCACTGAGGTGATTAGGGCTTGATCACGCTCAGCCGCCAGGGTTTTCCCACAATTTTTTCTGGGTACCCACCTTATATAGTCTGGGTCTGCACTGGGAGAGTCTCCATATCCTCGGGTCGACTCCTGACTGAATTAACAGAATAAATAATATTCTGCCGCTGCCTGGATTCGAACCCAGTACGCGGAGAACAGTAGAATAGTGCTATATAAACCCGACCACGCTGCTTCCTCATATACATTTAGATTGGTCTCATGGGGAAGTTATTTTGAGTATTCTTGATTATTTTGAGGTTTATAATAATTTAATTGTAAAGAGTACAATAATAACACCAGGAAGGAGATAGAATTTATTTCCTAAAGTCACTCCCTAGCGTGTTGATTATTATATTTTTTTATATCTCTGAGGACTAATCATAATAGTAATACTGTTATATATAACAGTATATTAATGTTAGTTGATGAAATAGATGTATAAAGATGAATATTATTCCAGTGTTTTTTTTTTCTCTTTCATATCATTGGAAGAGATTTTCTTCACTCGCTTCCTGTAATAGTTCGAAATAGTTGGGAGATAACCTATGCAAGTTTTTCAATATTTATTTTTATTCCTTTCCGAGATATAGGATGTCCTTACCACTATAATGATAGGGTGAGAAGGACGGAGAATTATTTATTTTGAACCACTGCTCTAAAGACCTTTTTCTATAAAGGTAACATATTTATTGGTTTATATTTACTTTTACACTTCTTTAAAGCCTCTAATTGTTAAAGATATTAAGCACAAATTAAAAGAGCAATTGCTACTTATAAATAATATTTGAGAAAGGTTGGAGGGGAATCGATGCTGCGGAAAAGAAGGTTTAGCCCTGCTAGTGAAACTTTTTATTTAATTCCTCGGCTGGACCCGTCTGGGGAAAACTCGCAGACCTTGTTAATGTTGGAAAAATGTTGGACCATCTCTTGAGACTAATTCCATCTTCGTCCGGATCTGACGCTAACACCATCAGCTCCTTCTCAAACTATATCGGCGATCCTCACTGCCTTCTTGACTGATTAATTTAGTCAATTTATAGAACTTTCTTCTTCATTATGTATGATATAGAAAACTTTATATCTAGTCTTGCCATAGATATTATTTCAAGGAAATATGTACTGATTTCAACAGAAAAATTAACTTTTTGAAAAAGTTATTAGCAAATATCAATAGAGACTAAAATAAAAAAGGAATTACTCAAAATGGCACCCTATTTGCCTTGACACAGGCATTTAATCTTCGTGGCCAGTCATCAACAGCAGCATGTTGCACTGTTCGAGGAAACACTGAACTTCTCGGACCAGAGACTGTTTGAGCCTTTGCAAGTTAGAGTATGCTCAGTGGCATGCCATCATCTCCAGTTCGGAACAAAGACGGTAATCTTGTAGGTTAAGGACAGGGTTTTCTGAGGGCCAGTCCGAGCCAGAGATGAACGCTGGAACGTTCTTTCGCAGGTTCAGGCTGAGTTGACCTGGCCTTGTGAGCTGAAGAGGAATCCTGCTGGAAACCCTAATTACTTCCATTAAACAGAGTATCATTTAGAGGCTTGAAACCAGGTTCTAAAATATTGTCCTGCTAGTTTTAAGCGTTTTCCACAAAAATGGAGCTTTGTAGTGCCATCGATGCAAACTCTTTTCCAAACCATCACTGAGAAAGGGTGATGATATATTTCCACTCTTCTAATGACTTCCTCGGCTTCTTAGAGTGCGTACACATGATCATTTTGATGATTGAATTTTTATTCGATTGTAAAAATGTTCTCATCCCTAAGCAAAAACTTTCGATGAAGACCATTGGTGTAACGGCAAAGAATCACCACTTTGCATCTATCCACTCTAATTTGTTTTAGAAAAGTGGTAAGCCTTTGTCCTATCATTCTTCGAAATGCAGCCATTCAAAGGTCCCTTTTTTTATGTAGGACAGTAATCTGCCGGAGATTCCTTTTTTCTGCGAGATGATTTGTTTTTCTTTTGTACGGGATTTCTTCTGATTCGAGCAGCCACTGTTTTGATAGATTTTTTTGCCGTTTTCACGGTGCAGGGGCGACCCGGTCTAAGTCAGTCGCGTACACATAGGTTCTCATTATATATATATATATATATATATATATATATATATATATATATATATATATATATATATATATTTATAGTGCGGTACACGAACATATGGCAGATACCCAAAAGTTACGAAATCTTACCTGCGTTTTTCAACTTTGTGTAAGGGGACCACAGCTATTCTTTACTTTACAGTTCCAGAGGTTATACACAAATAAATACTATTGCCATATAAATGCCAACTGACTGATGAAAGTCTTTAAAAAAGTCTTAACTGTTTATAATTTTACTATAAAACGCCAGACCAAAAGTTAGGAACCACTGATCTAGAAAATGCCTATCTATATTTATATTAATAACTGTTATGAAGCTGTGCACCTTCCATCCTCATTATAGGAGGTGATACTAAGATTTAGAGAACCAACAATTAGAACCTTACGTTTAGTGTTTGTTTTTTTAAAATTTATATCGCGTTAGAAAGGTTTACCCGATTGCATATGATCTGAGGACCGCTTACGCATTTCCCATGTTTTACAAAACAGCTTGAGATTTACAATGAATATTCCAGATTTGTTCCGGTGGACTATAGTTTTGATTATGTGATGGGTTAATTACCCATTCGAAACCGATTGCACATTGTGTGTGCAATAACAGTAATGTGCAATAATCAGTTATTCTGAGTAAACTAGTCGTACTGTAGTAGTGTAAAGTACCGGAAAATAAACTTTGGCATTTGTTTTACTCTGTACCAAAAAATCTAAAAATTATCTAAAGCCTTTCTTACAAAGAAAAAAAAAAGCTCCTGGGGACCGTGTTCGAAAAAAATCGTCGTCTCGAATGGGTCAATGAAATTACGAGTAATTTAAAAAAATCACTATTTTAACATAATTTTTCGTTGTTTTGTTTTAATTAAATCCGAAAAAAAGTTGCTATTAAAACTCAGATTCCAATAATTAATTGGATATCTAGTAGTTCATTAATAAAACGCGATGTAAAACATACGGCGAGTTAAAGTGGCTCCTCCCTCCTATTCGTAGACTATATTTCCTAGGATCATTCCTTTACCGAACCATTAACACCCAGTACCTCCTTATATCCACAATTTAAGTTAAATCGTCAATCACCTCCCTGGAAACAAGGTCTCGCCATTCTGACCTTTGCATTCCTACCCATAGAACTACAACTTTTGATCATTCCTTTCTTGTCCGCTCTGCTAATCTCTGGAATTCTCTCCCTACTCATATCCGCCACGCTTCTTCTCTATTATCATTCAAGTCCCAACTGTTCCAATACCTCCTGTATTCCCAAACAGACGCTCAACGGCAATGACGTTTTATGTCAAACATCAGATTTTGAATGTAAAAAGGAAATATTATTTATTGCTCATATCTAACTTAATTTATTAATCTTTTTAAATTTAGTTTTGTTCAGCAAATGTATGTATCTGAAGAAGTTAATTTATTTTATTCTTTTGTCTTATTGCATAAATATATTTCTTTTTTTTATTTTATTATTTCTTACACCATTGTAAGCAAGAATTAATCCATGATCATTTGGTCTTTTGGCTAGATACATTATATACCTTATCTTGTACATATTTGTTGTTCTTAAGGGACTATGTCCCAGAATAAGGATTATTTTCTATTCTATTCTATTCCAAAAAACAAAATAAAATATTCCCAATGTGTTATGAGGACCCTTATACATTCCACACCTGTTTTACACAGATTTGGTTTAAATACTGAAAGATTTTCATTAATTAATTATACAGCTATTTTAAACAAATAGTCCATCTTAATTTAATTATTTTATTTTATTGCACAGTTTATGTTATATGACTGTTTAATGATAACATTAAACCCTTGTTGAACAGAATTTTGAATACTGCATAGTTTTAATTCCATTTGAAAACATTGATAATCAATAAAACATAAAAGTCACAGTAATCTGTTATACAGGTATGATAGGCGTTTTCTGACAGGTCCAGGTAGGGCATAAAATAAAGCAAAATACGACGTCATGACTTGGAAATCCAAGTTGGATGACGGCAAAGACGGATATAGAAGGAAGAGGAAGGAGAACCAATGGGAAGAGCCGACACAGATATCGGATCAAATTCAACTTTTGATTGGTTTAGTTGTGTTTGGGGCCAGCCCCCCTGGGACGCGCTCTGTGGGGACATACATTACTCTGCGGGGTCCAGGCCTAGCGCTGTCTCTGTCTTGTAAAATTCTGCTTCCCAGATGTTTGCTTCTCTTTACTCTCTGATTTCATCCTCAAAACCAACCATCTTGTAAAATATTGATGCTTTTCATAGTTAGTTTTCTAATCCTAGGGTGTGGCTAAAAAAAAAAAAAATATATATATCTACTTACAGTATATTAATCCAGTCTATTTTTAATGTTCCATGTTTTAAGTAATGGTTTAAAATTAAGGATTTGTAATTAGATAATACATACAAATTACGTTTACTTAAAGGCGTTCTTCATAGCAAAAGGTTGCCTCATATGTCAATAATTATTTTTATTTTAAAGTGGAAACATTAATATAGGCTCGCATAACAAATTAATAATATACAAATCAGTTATACGCCCGTTTATTACATACGCGTCGACAGTCTGGAACTCAACCTGCTTGACTAATTACCAAAAACCTGAAAAAATTCAAACTATATCAATGCGTATACCTAAAAATTACCCCCACTACACTAAAATATCATCTATGCTCCAGAAAATATAGCTTTCTACAGTTAAACAATTTTTCCATACTCAAACAGCTCCTCACTTCAGTAAAACACCAGTCTCCAAAAACCCATTAGTAAAGGAAACCAACAATTACAATAAAACTTCTCTGAAACGCTACACTCATAAAAGAACTAAACATGTGTTGTTAACTTAAGCTAGTTTGTTTGTTTTAATTTTCACATATTCAATAATTCTATCCGTCTTTATTTTGGTTTTTGTATAAGTTTTCCTACAACTGTATACAATCTCTATGTAATTTTTATCACACATTTAGTCATTTAGGCTAATATATTGTAATTATCAAATGAACTAAATATTTTGCTGATTGTAAGGTTGTCTCATCCGAAATAATTTGTAAACATTTTGTCAATTTGCAAGTATGTGAATAAAGTTTATTTTCTTTTTTTCTATTAATTGAGGCTAAGATAATAAATGGGCGTAAGACCTCAATTTTTGTTTTACAGTCCAAGCTATATCAATGATGACTTTCCATTGTATTATTTGAAAAAATCTAAACCTGGATAGTAATGGAAACTGATGTATCTTGGAGGGCTGGTTGACGGTAGAAAAAGTTATTGGATAATTTGTTGGGGCCAAAGGCGTTGGCAGGATTTTCGTTTGGAGGGCCAAGTAGGTTAAATATATGTTAACAAATATATGACTTTTTATATGCATAATGATTAGCATAAAGTACGTGCTTAGAATTAAAAACATTCTTTAATTAAAACTTTTATCTCAACATTTTTTTTAGTTTTTATCCTTAATTTTTAAACACAATTTTATTTGTCTCATGTAATACTGACCTACTTTGCCTACGCCCATGGTTTAGATGCGGTCAGTTAAGAAATCATACGTAATAAATAAATTATATTTTTCTGCCTAAGCTTTATGTATTTTATCGGCAAATTTTCAGCTGTATAAAGAATCTAACCTTTATGATGGTCTGAAATATATACCGACATTTCGTCACACAAAGATAATAAGTTTACTTATTAAGTACATTCTTTGATGACTAGATCCAAAACCAACTTCTTTAATAATTATTCATTTTTCAACGTAATACTAAAAATTAAAAATAAGTTCTTCCGTAAGTTTGAAATTCTCACAACATTGCCGACGGAATTCAGTGTCATTGCAAAAAATATATTGTTAACAGTTCTTCCTTAAGTAATTAAAACTTAGATGTGTTTCCCGGTCATAGATATATGTCCGTGTGAAAAAGACAAACTGTTTGAACAATGAAAACAATTTATCTTCCGTAAAAAAAAAAAAAAAAATACTTGTCAATAAGAGAATTAGAAACATACGGGAAAGGATACAATGGGCTTAGAATTGACACCTGTTACAGGGCTGTGTAATAGGTGGTTGGGGTGAGAGTAGCTCTTTGGACCAATCAATGTGAGTTATTCCCCTCCAACAGCCTTATTCCTCCAATAGTGTATTCGATAACAATTATCCATGTATCGGAGAAGATATAAATTGTGACGGAGCAGCCGGGGCCGAAGAAGATGCCCAGCTGCTACACACTCGCTGACCAGTCGATATTTCTTCTCCTGTTTTTTATCCCCTACCCTACCTTCTCAGCTTCATCTTTTCCCTCCGCCTTTCTTTAACCCTCTTTTTTCTCTCGTCCTGTTCCTAATAGTCGACGATATTAGGGGATACTTAAAACCTAATGGTGCGGAGCCCTCGGTAAAGAAACCAACGTCGTCAAAGACTTAGGATATCGTAAATTGTATTCTCATTTTTAACAAGTTTACTTTTCTTAACGATATCACCATCACTCTGATTTTCTAAATAAATTCTACTTAAATTTATAGACAAATGTTACTATGTTATGAATTTTAAATTGTTTCGATTAAGTGATTTTTGGGTCTTTTTTTACAGTAACACTGCCAGTTACTTTTTATCTCCAAATGATTACTGTCAAAAGTTATCTCAGTGAGGCGACGATATCATTTTTTTTTTTAAATTTTATCCTAGGTATGTTCACCTTGTTCAATATTTCTTTATGTTTTAAATATGGAATGAATAGTCGTTTACAGCTGTAATACTGAACTAAATATTCAGGAATAAGATTATTTCAAAGAAAAATACCCAAATGAACTGAAAATCAGGATCTTTTTTACATTAAGCATGCCAGTTACTCTTGTCACCAAATAACAACTGAAAATCTGGCCTATTGTTGACTTTCCTATTCATAGTTACTACACTTAAGCATATCCCCCTTCTTAAGTATAAGACATATTAGCCTTCTTTCATTTTTCAGGCAGGTTTCAACCCACACATTCAAGATGATATTATGAAGGGTTTTGAGAAGTTCGGATGGCCCCTGCTTGAATAATTCGGCTGGTAGGCTATCGATACCTAAGGCTTTAATTGTTCTTGAGCAGCTCTATTGCCTGGGTGACTTACTCATCGTCAGGAGGTTCTAGATCTCCTTCGAGTGGCACATAACATCAGTAATGTTAGTAATGTTTGGCACTATAAAAAAAAATGTGGCACTTCCGTTAAACGATTTTTGCTGAAACATCCGATTTAACTAAACTTCATCGTTTAATGTGCGTTTCTTAAATGAGAATAGGTAAAGAATTTTCTGTGTGATTTTTTTAAAAAAATTTGTCGAACTTTCGGCTTAAACATGTGTATAAAATCAGGCATTAAATCTGGGCATCAGTGAGCTATCTTAAGCATAAACTCAGCGTGTAAACATAAAAACAAAAACTTATGGCATGTCGGTAAAATTAACATTTTTTTTCACACAACTGACTCCTCATTATTTTACCTATAATAATAATAATGAATGATTTTTTTTTTTTTTTTTTTTTTTTTTTTCCTAAGCCCCATGGAAGTTGGGGTTGAAAATCGAAAATACATGCATTCTAAGAGAGGACAGAGGGTACGAAAATAGGAGAGGGATAGATTCGGCAACCTACGGAAACTCGTAGGTCTTCGGTAGACGGCGCTTATTCTTCTGAAAAGAAAAAAATAATACTGTCGTATTCTTGGGATTAACTGTAATATTTAATCTCTCCAGCTTTTTTGTAATCACATAACAAGCTAACTCCGTCTGATATAGAGCTGTCTCTGCGTTCATCGAGCTACTGTAGATCGCTATGTCATCGCCATAGGCCGCTATATTAGGTGTTTTGTATTTTGCTCCAACAGATTCAGCTATGTAGATGGAGAATAGTATTGGTGATGACACAGACCCTTGAGGAACTCCGCAGGCGAGGTCGATTTCCACGGAGAAGGCTCCGCCAACCAGCAGTTCTATCTTACGCCCCTGGAGGAATGACCGCAAGACGGTGTAGAGCTACTCTGGAAACTCATTTTCCTGCAGTGTCTTACATAGTAGACTATGAGACACTGAGTGGAACGCCTCCGTGCAATCTATTGATGTAATTGCGATGGCGTCATTTTTGGAGGAGCTCCGGCTCACTTCCGTTTGTAGCTTCGCCAGAGGTGATCCCGGCAGAGTCCGGCCTCAAAGCCGGTCTGTTCCAGTGGGATTAGGGCTACCTCTGAGCAATACGTCTTGAGATAATTAAGGATAATTTTCTCAAAATTTTGCCCAGGTGCGGAAGCAAGCTGATCGGCCTGTAGTCGGCTGATAGGGCTCCATTCTTCGCGGGTTTAATAGCGGGAAAAGGATAGCTGTTTTTCATACCTCTGGGAAGTATCTCAGCCTGAGACAGAAGTTGTAGAGGTTAGTCAAATGAGCTAAACCCCTCCTTGGTAGCTGATTTAACAATGCAGTCTGTATCCCGTTTTGGCCTGGGGCTCTATGGGGCGGTTATGGTTTATAAAATGTGTATTCTCGTTGAAAATAAGAAATAATATTCTATTCATTATTATTTCTCTAGTTTTACAAGTTTTTAACAGTCCTTAATATAAACTACACCCAGGAACACAAAATGCGTTTGTCGTAGAATTATTTATCGTGAGAGAAAGCTAACAGGTCTTGGTATGAAGTCAAATTAGATTTCCATTAGCGGATCTATGCGTCATCATTAGTTTCGTACACACAGCATGCAAATTTCAATTAGTGTGTTTGGTCTCGCCAGTTTTGGTGCTACAAAAGGTACCTTCAATGTGTTTTACTTCGTAACTTGTAATTGAAAACGATAACAACACATATTTGTGTAGTTTCATATGTAATACTAATATTGTTCAATTTGATTGCGAACTAAATTTACTAATGTTCAATATATTACAGTAATTGTGACGTTCATTTCCAAAAGATACTAAAGTGCATTTTTTCAAAATTGATATTTTGACTTTTTTGTACACGGATTGTTTAGTTTTATCTTGATCCGTCATAAGATTTTATCTAAAAATACATAGAAATCCTTATTTTTATTACAATTAAGAATAGTTTGAATGATTAATTGTATTATTAGGTTCCTTTAATTAAAATGATCCATTTCATTCAACTCATTTTATTTTCTTATTTTTTCTTCCTACGTTTCGGCTCTTAGCCATTCTCAAGGGATCTACAAAAACCATTTATTTTAAAATTAAAAGATACACAACATTATTCTTTACATTCTTATAAAGCAATTTACATACCTCTTTATATTCCATTATGCACTCTATATAATATATAAATATATATTTTGTCACAATTTAGTAAAATAAAATTAAAACTATTACAGGCTGACCAGCCCTGTCCTGGTTGTTATCATCTACTGGATTAAAGAAATGTATTCCCTCACTCTTAACTATTGATACTAAAACTAATATACACACATATATTGTTTTATTACCTGCTCCTCAGTCAAGTCTACATTTGTTTTCACAGCCAAAAACTTTTTCTTTTAGAATCTTTTAGAAAGAAATCCTTTAGAATCTTATTTGAAAATTGAATTACATTCCAAAAGATACTAAATTCACATTTAATTTTATTTCAAAAGGTACCGAAAACAATTCCTTCTAATACGTACTATATCCTCTATAAGCAGATAAACTTTGCTTTCATTTCCTTCCAAAAGGTATATTTATATATATTCCAAAAACTATACTTATATTTTCTACTATACAGCCGAAGCACCTAACTCCGTAATATATCATTATTAATTTGTTGTTTTCTTGATTTTATGCATTGTTATTGGTTCATTTAGTGCAAGTTAAATATCCGCTATTATTTTGATCAATGGTTTTAACCTTATAATCAGTTTTAATGTTTTTTTGTTTTTTTTAAACAACTTAATTGCGTTGCTTCGGTTCTGGTATATTCTCAACTAAATTAAGTTTTTTCATAGTATTTCTTCTTACAGTCACATAATTTGATATGAGAATTTTCTGAAACTCACATTTTAATAGAATTTTAGGAAGCAAATGGTTGGAATCATAAATGCTTGATTTTGCTAAATATGTGAAGAAAAAACGTGCCTGATCTTACCTATAAGAAAGTTTTTTTTTAAATACCAACTTAAAAGCTTAAAAGTTATTTATTTATTAGTATTTATAGTTACATATTGTTTACACGTAGTTAATAATATAAATACATTGTTAAATTCACAGAATAAAGTTGTCGAACTCCTGTTTTCAACTGAAATACACGTTTTAGGGTCCCCTGTGTCCAAATAACCAAGTCCCGGAAAAAGATCTGTGTGCAAGTGTGTTATGTGGTAAGTCAAGCACGAAAAACGAAAACTAGTTCGTGATTGACATTTCATCTTAAAGACGACTATACATTATGTTGCAGCGAATTTTGCACCAAAATCGAATGCTATGTAATGCTACTTTGTACCATGCACTTAGCACTTTTTATAATTCTCTCAAAAACGGCCTAACGACAGTTATCCGTTTTTCATCAATGCTAAAAGGATCAAACAGTTATTTTTATAGGATTTACAAAATTACATTAGGGTTACAATTCTTATATGTTCTTTTGAACTTTTTTATAATACTTCACCAGTCAACTGCAACCATTTTCGCCAAATCCTGACCAATGATATTCACCTCAGAGTGACCCTATAAACGTCTGATGACCTTGACGATGCCGCTTATTTCTTTACCACCGAAATTGAACAAGCTTTTTGCACTGCCTCCTCTCCCAAGCTTTCCCAAATAAGTCGTAACCATAACCATTTACTACAACACCTCATATCTGATGAAGATAAAGCTGAGGAATTCGGCAAGCACTTTATCGAAGTATTCTCACCTTACTCAGGAACCCATCTTAACCACACCGTAACAGTAGAAGAGTTCCTTCGTTATCCAATCCCGCTTTCATTACCACTTAAAACAGTTAATCCTTCTGAGGTCAAAAATCTTCTCTAAATACTTACTCTTCGTAAATATTCTTGATACGATCTCCTCATCCCTATGAACCTCCGACAGCTTCCACATAAAGCAGTTGTATTCCTTACCTACATTTACAACTCCATCTTACGCTCTAGCTAATTCCCTCTCTTATGGAAACACTCTACTATAATCCTCTTTCTAAAACCAAATAAACTTCCTAACACCACATCATTAAGGCCTATTAGTCCATTTTCATTTCTTTAAAAAATCTTTGAAAAAATCCTCCTCAAACGGATATCACCTTTATTAGAATCCTACAATATTCATTCCCATAAGCATGGATTCCGTTTCCGACATTCAACTATTCAACAAGAGCTCCGAGTTGTGGATCATGCTTCCTCTGTCCTAGAAAACAAGAAATACTGCTAGGTGCATTTCTGGAAATAAAGCAAGGATTTGAATGGTTATGGCATTTACCCCAATTCTTATACCTAGTCCTCCGATCCTATTTAGCAAACAGCTCCTTCCGTGTTTTCTGTGGTGCAGAATATTCCAATTATTATCCAGTCGAATCCGGTATTTCTTAAGGCAGCGTCCTTGATCCTATCCTCTAATATATATTCACGGCTGATATTCCTGTTTGCCCTAATACTTTCCTTGTAGCGTATGACAAAGCCATACTATCCTCTCAATTAGATCCTGAAGTTGCATCCATAGGCATCCAAATGCACCTTTCTTAAATTGAAGACTGATGTAACACCTGGCGAATCAAAGGCAATCAATCCAAATGCAAACATGTCACATTCACCCTTCGAAGACAATCCTGCCCTCCAGTTCTCCTTAACTCCATTTCGCTCTCTTCCTCAGACACAGTCCGGTGACTAGACTTTGTTCTAGACAAAAGGCTAACTTGGAACCCGCATACTAAACTTAAGCGACAAGAACTTAACCGACGATTTGGCCAATTATACAGACTGTTAAACAGAAAATCTCTACTTTCTATTGAAAAAAAAAGTTTTTATTTAAAAGACGGTACTAAAATCTATCTGGACCTACAGACTAGAACTTTAGGGAACAGCCAAGTTTTCAAACATCAAACACATTCAATCCTTTCAATCCAGTCATCCGAAACATAGTTAATGCTCCGTATTATGTCACCAACCATACCTTACACCACAACCTTAATATTCCATTTATTTTAGACCTTATTCCATCCAAATGCTCCAAATCCCATTATAAACTTATTCTTCACCCAAATCCTCTAGCTGAATCCCAAACCAGCTCCACACACCCTTACGATCCCCCTAGAAGGTTGAAACGGCAGTGGCCTCGAGACTTTTTGTAAATATGTATATTGGAGTTCTAGCACTGGCTATGTATACATTTATTCATCCCTTATTGTGTATATATATTATATTATTATTTTATAATTTTATTGATGTATAAATATTGTATGAATGCTGTATTTCATCACTATTCTTAATGTCCAAATAAGGACAGATTGTGATATTACTTAATAAAAATTGTTGTTGAATTGAAAAAAAAAAAAGTTCTGATATATAATTTATTTTGAAAAAATTAAAATGTTTTTTATTTCTTTTATCTAAAACATTTATTTGCTTAATTACATCATCAACATTTGTATTTATTTTGTCTATTTTATAGAATTTATAAATTAATTAATATTAAAATATTATACTCTCGTAAAACTGATTTTAATATTAAGAAATATTTTTATTAAAACAGAAATATATTTACGTTATGTGAATATGAAATATGAAAATATTTGGTTTAGAGACGGGGCTCTAATGAAAAACACCACTGAGCCAACAAGATCCTGAAACAAGACGGAGTTGAAGGATTTGCGGCAGACGGACGTGTTTTCGCATAACAAGCAAAACACAGATTACTACTCTCACACTCACGCTGGGGCGGTGTGAGTCGATATCCTAAAACTGCTTCTGCATAATCGGTTCTTGTACAAATACTGTAGCATCTTTCCTTATTCTAGCTTTATAAACATTATTTTTATACTTTCAGACTTTATTCCATATTGGATATTAATTTATTTATTGTTAGGCTATGTAAAAATAATCAGAATTCCATGTCTATATAATTGGTATAGGAAAATAGTTTTGCACATATAGCTGACGGAAGAGGCCTATCTCTGCTTGTTCATGGCAGGGTAAGACAATTAGCATATTTGAGCAGGAGGTAGCGAAGAAAATTAGATCAGCGCAAATCGAATTGAATATTATATCGTAGCGTAGTCGTATTCTCTCTGTATGCGCTGCGTATACATCAGTGGATATGCTAAAGTCAATGTCCAATACTTTTGTATCGTGTAGCATATAATGATTATAACTGAAACAAAATGCCATATTGGTCACAAATAAAAAAATTAATGAATAGGAAATTACTAAAGCTGGTGGTAGTACATTTCCCATTGTGTATATTCACAAAATAAACAATTATATGTGAGTATTTTGTTTTATTTTGGAGAAGTAAACTCTCCAAAATATTTCCAGTGGCAGTATGGTCAAAAATTTGAATAATGGTATAGATTTATTAAAAAAAATAAAACAGTTTCTATTCGTAACAACCTTATTGACTAAAAAATAACTGTTTAATTTAATAAATCTGTCCTGTTTAATTTTACTGTGACTATCAATGAACCATTAAACAAATAAATACAATTTTTAATCGTTTGAGCCGTTTTTAATACAATCGTAAAAAGGTGCAAAATGCATGGTAATAAAGTTACTCTTTTAATTAACTGATTTTGATGAAAATGTTGATGTAACGTATAGTTGTCATAAGTATGAAATTTCAGTTTCATAAAAATTTTCGTTTTCGCGCTAGACTTATCACACACAAAAACACACACAGACACACCGACCTTTTTGCGGGACTTGGTCATTTGTACTTAGGGAACCCTGAAACGTGTATTTCCGTTGAAAACTGGAATTCGAAAATTTTTAAGATCGCAGTACTTTCCAGTACTATATATTCCATATATAAGTATGTGGAAGTAAAAAATTAAATGAACTTTATTTGATATAAATATATATATATATATATATATATATATATATATATATATATATATATATATATATATATATATATATATATATATATATATATATATATATATATATATATCCATGGTTTTTCTTTTAATTTTTAGTTTTCTCCGAGAGATTTATTTTAACCTTCAGTAAACTGCGAACTTTTAAATCTTGTAATGGGTGAAGCAATGTTCAAAGCCCCCACTGGGCAAAGTTACTGGAACTTGTATGAGATTTAATCGTTTCTCATCCCTTTAGTGTTTAATTTAATCTGTTAAAGTAACTGACTTTAACAATCGGAGAAGGAGAATAGCGGACTGTAAATTTAGTTTACTGTCTCTTATTTTATTTCCATTCTTGAATAATTCAACGTCTTCTGTGTTGAGGCACACTAAACGCTGCCTGTTGTTTCTATCTTCTTCGCCCTGGCTTAAAAGGATTCGCGTAAACTTGAACTCAAGTAACAGAAAATTTCTACACTTCGTATTGTGTATCTGTGATTGTCCAATGGAGGAATAGTTTCCTGCAGTTTAACATTTATCAACTTTATTATCACGGAGAGTGATTTGATTTTTTTAGAAAATAATAAAATACTGCACTGAATCGAAAATCGGCGGAAGGATTGATTGCATTTATAACTACTACACCATAATTCACGTTTAACATATGAGCAGGCCTATTGGTTTGCTTTGGATTGAAAGAGCTGAAATTCGATATATAGTGATGTTTTCTAGAGTGGAAAAAACCTTTTTGGTATTTTTTGCGTTCCACACAACTCCCTTAAACAGCAACATTTGTGTTTTAGTCTATTTTAGGAGGGAATTGTTCTATACTATCTCTTTTTTTAACCACAGACTTCTGAACAAATTATCTCAGCTTACATTTAACATCAAATTTCTAATCTAATACTGAAACCTATATGGACCTAGGGACTTACACTGCTGGAGACATCTACATGTTTAAACGCAGATAATTCTTTTTATACAACCTCTTCTCAAACAATTGTCAATGTTTCTTAATATGCTATCAACTAAACCTTACATTACGACTTTAATATTTGTTTTTTTATTCCATCAGAACCTTATCCATCACCTCAATCCTCAAGCTCGATTCCTTTCCAGCTCGACACACTCTTACCATACCCATAGAAGGTTGAAATGGCAGAGGCCCCGTGACCTCTTGTAAATATGTATACATTGGAGTTCTAGCACTGGCTAGATTCTCTACTCAATGTGTATGACGTGTATATAGGGATGAGTGATTTCTAGACTTGGTATACATTTTATTGATCCATTATTGTGTGTATATATATATATATATATATATGATAATTATATTTTTATAACTGCATTACTGTGTAAATATTGTATGAATGTTATCTTTCACCACTATTATTAATGTCCAAATTAAGACAGATTATAATATTACTGAATAAAAAATTTGTCGTTTAAAACAATATATATATATATATATATATATATATATATATATATATATATATATATATTTTTTTTTTTATTTATTTTTTTTTTTCAGTCAGAACCTATTAATCTCATAACCCTCTAGCCTTATTTTTATACAGCTCCACCCATCACATAAACCTTCTCGAAGAATAAAACGTCAGAGACTCCGAGACGGTTTTTAAATATTTATTCACGAGTTCTGACTATTTTCCTCTCGAGTGCTGTATTACTGTACCTGTAGCATCCTCACTCATTGCTTACACCAATGCTGAGAAAGAGCCGCTGGGACTCCATGGATTCTGATTTTCTTTCCAAAAGTGGGGAAGGGAAGATCCAATCCGGTGTTTCTTCTACAGAATGTAAATATTGTATATAGAAATGAGTTTGTTTAAGATGCTCATTTATTTGGTAACTTGATATTCATTTTTTTTCTAGGGGTGTTTTTTTTTTGTTATAATATATGTATTTCATTTTGTTGTAAAATCAAATTACATAAAAATTAATTTGATTTTACCACTTTTTTCCTGTAAATATTGTATTAATTTGGTCTCATATTACTATGATTATTGTTAATATCAAAACAAATTGTAATATATATCAATAAATAAACTATAATACTATTTATAACAATTCTTATCAATTTGTAGGAGTATCATCGCTCATTATTTCCTGAGCCTATCTTCCACTTTTCGTCTCGTATGTTCTAGTTATCCAAATGTGTTTACTTAACATATTTATGAAAAGCAGATTTACACTCCTTCCGAACCTTTGTATTCTTATTTTAACTTATAAAATTCATAACTACCAGCGAAAGAAGATCTTGCATGATCTCGTCCCTTGCCTAAGTGATATTGCTGATTCCGCATTTTTAATCTCTATGTTTGCCTCACAATATGAACTACCAGAAGTCCCTTTTCCCTGCCGAAGAAACTTGATGTAATAGGGTTCGTTTCTTATCCAAGTGGTATATAATACAGTATATTACCCAGACAAGACAGTATCTTAACCCTAACAGTTATTATCCCTGTCAAAACTCCACCCTATTGTTGTGGCTTCCGCATTTCTTCTCAGTTCCCCAGGCATCTTCTGAGTTCCAGAGCTCCCCCATCTGACCATTTCATTCCCTTGCACCAAAATCAACTCATACTCATCAATTTTCATTCTATTACGACAAACACCCAAAGATTCCAAAGATAAATTTCAAATGCTTCAGACTTACTTTTTCTTATTTTGAATACATATTTGTGTTCCTAAATACTTCTAGTTACATTTTATCTAGATATGTTTATACTTTAGGCAGGTGTTCTAAAATAGTCTACAATCTATCTTAGTCCAACGTTAATAAGTCTCCCTATATTTCAATGAGTAAGACCCTAAAATAAAATCTGCTTCGTTTTATTTAGTGGTCTGTCCTTTGAATATCCAATGTCATTTCTTAGGTACAACCTAAGTAGCAAGTTCGATTATTTTTTATATAAGATTCATATTCACATCTCTAGAAGTTTTCATGTCTTTGTCGTATCAAAAACATTTATTTATCTTTTGCTTCTTTATATTTTCTCGGGAGCTTGGGCTTGAATGGTGAGCATTGGACGAGTCTGTGTAGGCGGAATTTGGTGGTATCGGCATCGAACCTTCGGGTTCGCTAAGCCTATTATTATTATTATTGCTTCTTTATATTTATATATTGAGAAATAGTAGGAGTTGATGAAAAATTAAATAAAATAAATAAACGTATCATATTAAAATAAAGCAGAAGATAATCAGTCAGGGATAAAAAAAAACCCTTGTAAAATAAGAAAAAAAAAAAAAACTTGTAATGTCTATACTCAAAGTTCGCCACAAAATTCGCCATAACGCAACAATGCAACACACTGGCCACCCATGTACCCAGATAATTGCCTGTTTACCACAGTGTTGCAGGTTAAAATTAAATATCAATTATTCAATTACCTTCAACATGGCAACACTGAGAGAGGTGAAACCGTAAAATAACTTATCTTTATTTGGAAGTTGTAAAGTGACGTTATAACTCAAATACCAAACACCTGGACAATGTACTTTTTACTTTAACTTACCTATTTATGAAATATATAGTAAGGGAAAGTATTGCGATCGTGGGAATTTTCGAATTCCAGTTTTCAACGAAAATACACGTTTTAGGGACCCCTGAGTCCAAATAACCAAGTCCCGCAAAAAGGTCTGTGTGTGTCAAGTGTGTGTGGTGTGTGTGTGTGTGTGTGTGTGTGTGGTAACTCCCGGACGGAAACGAAATGTCCTATGAAACTGAGATTTCATATTTAAGACAACTATACGCCCGAGATGTTACAAAATCATTATCATCAAAATCAGCTTACCAGAAGAGCTATTTTATACAATGCATTTTGCACCTTTTTACGATTTTCACAAAAAAGGTTTCGACGATTTTGTTTAAACTCGCTATATCGATGTAAAATTTAATAGGCTTGTATGTTTCATATCATGTATGTTTCATTCTGATTAAAATAGTCTGAAAGAGCTTAAATGCTGATATTTTAAATTTTCTTCTTCTGAAGTATCTTTAATTTTGTTGATTCTATAAAAATAACTTTATTTCCTTGTTACCACTGCTGAAAAACAGGTAAAATATATAAATTTAATGAATTCGATACCCAACTAAAGGAAACAACTAAAAAAATATATTTTTAATGAAATTATTTGTTTTTGAACATGTATGATATACCGTTGGAAAGCTTGAGATTTTAGAAAAAATATTATCTCATACACAAGCTTTTAAAAGTTAATAGAGAGTGATAAAAGGCCGATAAAACTGAGTGATTATTTTAGATAATAATATAATCGATTTTTTAATAAAACACAGGTTTCTAAAGAAATCCCATTTAATTAATTCTTTAATGGTTTCACCCATTTTTATCTCTAACTGTACTTGAAAATTTTTTAATTGATTCTAAGGGAGGTAAGTGAAAGTCGTGTGTTGCCCGCATCAGATGTTTTATTTATAATTCTATTAATGTGTTGTTGTTTTTTTAATTTTATTTGAGAGCAAAATGGAATTGTCTGTTAAGATGGAATTGGGAACAAATAGGAGTTTCTATTTAAATAGTTTATATTTCTATTCTATTTATGTTTTCTTTGTTCAACATTGAAAAAAAAAAAAGGAGTCACTGAGAGAAATCCAGTACCTATTTAGTGTATTTAATTACATTATTGTAAGTTATTATATTATTGTATGAACATACATTAATAATATCTGGTTAAAGTCTATGTATGATATATGATTCCACTTAAAACTCATCACATCCAAAAGTTTGCGATTAAGATTCCATTTTGTCAATAATACCTTTTTTTAATAAACAAGAATTTTATTGAATAATGAAACGTTTGATTGATTAATTAAATTCTCCAGGACAAACGATTATTATTTCCACTAAGTGCTCTGGAACTATGAATTGCCTTTGATGTGCCGACTCTATTCGGAGTAGGGATAATCTCAAAAAGATATTTGCGAACGAGTGGCTTGTGTTTCAACCACCCAAATAAACTCAATTGCAAACTTTATACACACTTGGGGTAAACGCACCTTAAATAAAGTCTATTGTGGTATTGTGGATCTTTGAAAATGTTTCTGGCTTGAATAGGTCTTGGGGTCTATAACTTTAATTGATTAACGTTTTTTCCACCCACATTTTGACACTCTCTAGCTCTGTTGGTGTCGATTGTTACGAAAATTTAGCAATATTCTTTTCAGAAATTTAGTGAAGAATATATTTTGCTATATAAAATATGACACTATGAACGGTAGTTTATGAGCTGTATTGTTTAATTGTTTGAATAAAATTGGAGGCTGATTTCTACTTCACCACTCTTTTATTGAAAATAATTGCACTATGTTCATTACTCTCTCGAGGCTTGGGCTTGAAAGCATCTATTAGATAAATTAGTTCCAGTGCACCTGAAGATGGCATTGTAGCCGAAACGT
Source organism: Piezodorus guildinii (assembly GCA_023052935.1). Classification (NCBI taxonomy): domain Eukaryota; kingdom Metazoa; phylum Arthropoda; class Insecta; order Hemiptera; family Pentatomidae; genus Piezodorus; species Piezodorus guildinii. The sequence goes on along the minus strand of CM041297.1, from coordinate 74,666,574 downwards.
AGTGCAATTATTTTCAATAAAAGAGTGTTGAAGTAGAAATCAGCCTCCAATTTTATTCATAGAAATTGACCTTAACCTAAAAGAATCTACACCTTATTTAATTGTTTGTTTATTTAACGTCACTTTATGCTACTATGGCTTATCGGACGATGCTACAGTGGGAGTCCTAAATTTTACCCATTCAGGTTTAATTAGGATAGGAATCTTTTACGAGTACCTGACAACGTACAGGCTCGGAAGGAAGGCTTAACTAAGGATTTTTAGTCCCATTAAAAAATCCTAAGACCACCTGCGGGTTCCAAACCGTGACCTTTGGCATAGGAGGCTGTTATGCTAGCAAATCTGCTACAGGAGATCCCATAAGCTCAAGACCCAATATATCAAAAGTTTTGGGGTTTTATTTACCCGCTCTTTGTCAAAAAAAGCTGTGTTGGAATTGCTCGCTTTGAAAAGTTATTTCCGTATAGAATATCTTTCGCAAGAACCTACCACTTAGGGGCTATATTGGTTTAAATGAAAAAGTTAATCAATGTCCACTATCAGAATAAAACCAATATCAATGTCTTAATGTACTTACACTAACTCAAAAAAGTTTCCGTACACTGAAAAATAAATTCTTAGTTTTGAAAGCTGAGGTTGATTTCCTCTACATTCTTGACCTTCCACCTGGCCCATAAATATTAAATTTGGGTTCCTACTAGAATATGACCCGTTCTCAGAAATTGTTGGGATTATTTACAAACTCCCTGGTAAATTACAGCCGCTTCTTCTTGTTTAACTTACTGAAGAAGGGCTTTCTTCTTGCGACACGACCACTGTATCCTTCCCTTCTTAGAATATTTTTGACTGTTTCTGGGTGGACTTGAATCCCATAGTACCTATTTATTATGATGGCCATTGTGGTGTCGGTAGTGTAAGAATTTGCAAATAGTTCAGCAAGGATGGCTCGTCTCTGGTGATTCTCCAGTCTCCTGTTTACATGAAAGTGTTCTATCCTCCAAATATTTTAGTCTAAGATGTCTTTGTTGTCCATACTGCATAGTAGCATGTGATTTATTCAGCAGATATGCAATTTTTATTATAGATAAGACCTGCGAACCATGAGCTCTCTTAAATCAAGAGAAACGCTTATACTTAAAAGAAATCAGTTTCCCAGACCCAAGAAAAGTTAATACTGAACTAAGAGTTGATTATCGAGATAAGATTTATACATATAACTCTGGAAAGACGATCCTAGTACAACGAATAGGATTAACATTGAAGGTGTATGGAAACTTTTTTGACCTACCATTATCAAATGACATTCTGCCTGTTTTATATTAATCATAAAATGAAAATGAATAAATATATTTTTTCAGCTAATATTAGTATTAATAATTTGTTTATTAGGAAATTGTTAAGTTGAAAATAAATAGCTATACAAAATAAAATAATGCTGTATGGAAACTTCTTTGAATGAGTGTACATGATTAAAATATTGTTGTTTTTATTAGGTCAATTATTTACCTTCCAAGGTTGGAGTATAGGAATTGATGCTCAACCTTTTGGTAGTTAGCACCATATATATTTACATTGACAGATTTTTTTTTAACACAATAAAATAAATAAAATAAGGCACACACATTTTTATTCTTCTATTCTTTAAGAATTAATTTTTTTCATTTTTTTTCTCATAGTCCCCGGAGCAGATGGCATTCTCTGAAAAACCACTGCATCTTCTCGGCCTATTCGCTAAGATCGCTATCGCTTCTCGGCCTAATGGCTATGATCGAAGTGTATCTACCTTCCATACTCCATCAACCCGCACGCCCTCTCACAAATTCGATCTATCCTAAACTGGCAAAAAACAGTGAATTATAGATAGACATATTCATACATTTTATCACTACTTTCTCTTTGTTTTATTAAGGGATTTTCGAGGAGCATGGCCAAATTCGACCTTTTTTCCGATTTCATAATTCAAAAATGAATATTGAATATTATCAGAGTGGAAGATGAGAAAACAAAATTTTCTCTGAGGCTCACCGTGCGGAAACAATAATTTCCGCGCAACACGGATTCACCTGCACTCCACCCTTTCAGGATCCTTGTGTCATAAAGTCAGCAAGGAAGAGACAAAGGAAGGAGTCGCGGGACGGGTGGCAGGAGAAATTAAGACGAAGAGAGACACAATGGGGGCCGCTAATGGTGCCAAGTTCTAATCTGCTAATTACTAAGCCGGGATCGGTGCTTAACATGCCCCTGTGTACCTCTCTCCCAAGCAAAGGCTCAGCTAAGTCCTCTCAAGTCCCTAAGTAAAGATTTGTCCCTGCGTTTGCTGCGCCCGCTCTACCCTATGCCCTTTATCTTCTCCCGATAGTCCTGGCTAAGCTGTAACTTCACTATTTCTTACAGTTCAGCTATTTCTATACTTATTTTTAAAAACCTTTTCGGGAAGCGCGAATCTTGACTTACTGCATTATCTAAAATAGGCAAAAAAAGAATTAATGAAATTCAAAAATAAAAATTTCCATTTCCGTTTATTATTTTCAATAATGAACATTTGTAATAAAAAAATAAAAATTACCTCTCGTCAAAATGTAGAACCCGAAAACGAATAAAAAAGAAATCGTTTGTCCGCGGCCTTTCTCTGAAACTACTGGACCAATTTTTTTTTTTTTTTTTTTTTTTTACTCTCCACAAAAATACTACGATTATTGAACACCTAGACGTTGATATCAGCTGATTATTTTTAAAATGGCGGCGGATGAAAACTGATTTAATTCAATAACTCAGTGATATTCGAAAATAGACAAAACATTATCAGTAAAGCGCAACAAACAAAAAAAAAACTTAAACGAAAAAATTGAAATGCCTATATATACGCTTGTAACTCCATTATTTCGAAGATAGAGAAAAAAGTTTTTAGTGTTTTTGATCAAAAACGGAGAAAAATTAAAATAAAAAAATGAACAAAAAAAAAGAGTATGTGCCTGCAATATGAAAAAAAAAATCATTGAAATCGGTTCAGAACTAGCAAAGGTATAGTGTTTTGAAATTAACAGCGGCGATATTCCATTTTCCTTTGGATTATTTATTGCTTTTCATATTAGTTAATGGCCTATAAACAGCTTTATAAACAGTTATACCCTAATACAGTTGTTTGGAAATAATAAACCATTGTGTAATGATTTGCAACGATTAGTTTTTTTTATCATACAATTTTGCAGGACTTATCCCATCTAACCTCTAATAGTTTGTCTTTTTTACAAATCCGTATTCCACTGGAATTCAGCATTCCTCCTTATCATTCAGACTCCATCGGTGCGTACTGGACCATAAATTCTCTTAATATTTTCCTCTCGAACCTCAGGAGCAGGGCTTCCTGCGAATTCGGCTATGCCCAGCATTCGGAGGCATAAGTGAGAACTGGTCTTACGAGCGTCTTGTAGAGTTGCACGTTTGTCTTTTGAGAAATGTTCCTGCTCTTCAAATGCTTTAGAAGTCCAAAATAACATGCTGCTGAAATAACAAGGCTATACAAGAATTATGACGTCGTGAGGATCATCAAAGTTTCGTGGGGCGGGGCATTTATGTAGAATGGCCCAGGACCAGATTCTTAGGATGGTCCAATGCGAAAATATTTATGGAACAAGGAGAGTGGGAAGGCCTCAGCTCCGATGGATTGATGGAGTGGCAGCGGATGCCAGGTACATCTTGAAGATCCGCAACTGGAGAGCGGCTGTAATGAATAGAGAAGCCGCCAGTCTGGATGATGGTATTCCACGTTCTTTAAAATATAAATAATAGAAACGTTTTACGATTTTTTCCTTATCACCGTTTGGTCTAATTCTATATTTTTCTTTTAACGATCATTTTCTGTTTAATCCATAAATTTTGAGATAACATATTCTATCACATTTATTTAATTTAAAAAATCTGGTTTAATCCTATCCCTACATTTCTACAAATCACACCAAATAACCAGTACCCTTTGTCATACACCTAAAATATCCTGTCCTAAAGTACCCTTTAATAATATTCCGCTTGGCCTGGTTGATCAGTTCCGCTATCTGGTTATTTTGCTAAACAAACGTCTGACATAGAAGGCACAACCGTGAAACGACAAGAAACAGCTCGCCGCTTTTGACTACTTCAACTCTTGACGCCTTAACCGTAATCACAGAACGCACATCAACATGGTTATCATAAGGTCAATCTATGCTTTCGGATTTGAGCTTTTGGATTCTACTAAACTATCTAATTTTTCTCGGCTCCGACCAAAGATCTTTCGTGAAATTCTCAACGCTACTCCCTGTGTAACGAATAAACTAATGCATAAAGACCTTAATGTTCCTTTTGTTGCTGAGATGACACGAACCACTTTCTATGACACACAACATTATCATTCTTATCAATTAGTTTCAATCCTTGCTTCATTTCCTTTTCCCGGTAATCCTCCAAGGCGTCTAAAATTAGATCGCCTCCTGGATTGGATCACGTACTGGATTGCTGCCTATGAACAGTTTCTCCACATATTTTTTTCAAGTAATACTTTCACTTACCTATATACTGTATACATTGTTAGAGCAAGTATTGGAATCGTGAAAATATTAGAATTCCAGTTTTCAACGGAAATACTCGTTTTAGGGCCCCCTGAGTCTAAATGACCAAGTCCCGCAAACAGGTTGGAGTGTGCCTGTGTGTATGTGGGCGTGTGTGCGTGCGTGCGTGTGTGTGTTTGTGTGTGTGTGTGTGTGTGTGTGTGTGTGTGTGTGTGTGGTAACTCCCGGGGGGAAACAAAAAGTTCTATGAAACTGAAATTTCATATTTAAGACAACTATACGCCCGAGATGTTACAGCAACATTTTCATCAAAATCAGCAAACCAGAAGAGATAATTTTTACTATGCATTTAGCACGTTGTTGCGATTTTCTCAAAAACGGCTCTAAAGATTTTGATTAAACTTGCTATATTGATGTAAAATTTAATGAGCTTTAATATGATGTAGGTTTCATCCTCATTCAAATAGTATGGTAGGGCTTAAATGCCGATAGGTTAAATTGTCTTCCTCAAAAGTTTCTTCAATCTTGTACAGTCGAAGAAATTAACCAGTTCACGTTGTTAGCACGAAAACCACAGAATATATATGATGATAAACTAAAAGAGAAATGTGCAAAAGTATTTTTTAATGTATTTTTTCCTTTTAAAGATAAGTACCGTATTATATATGTATAATATACCGTTGGAAAGTTAAAAATGTTGGAAAAAATATTATTTTATGCACAAAGTGGTTAAATGTAATGGAAATTGATGAAAAGCGGATAAAATTAACTGATTGTTTTAGATAATAACATAATATATTATTTAATAAAACACATGTTTCTATAAAAAAAACAATTTAATTAATTCTTTAAACTAATTTTGATCTCAACGGTATTTAAAAATTCTTAAATTGATTTTACAAGAGTGGTAAGTGAAAGTCGTGTGTTGCACGTACCTGATTGTTTTATCTTTTAGCACATTTACTGCTTGTATTATCAAGACGGTTGTAAAATCAATTAAATAAACAAACTAAAAATTTTATCCCGAGTTTGATAACTCATTTTCCAGTGTACTACTTTATGAAATGATTGACGCAAGAGGCAAGAGGTATTTTTAAAGAAATACATTCTGTACTGAAACTGGTAATATTTCAATACATTACCGGATCTCCATAAAACTGTTTATGTTTCCGAGATCCGTTATTTTTTTATGGTTCGATGTACCAATTTACGATCCGAGGTAATCATAGTTTTATTACGTTGTTGTATGTGCTTGACGAACTATAAGCAGAAGAGTGAAATTTTCATGTTGTAAAAATGAAATATAGGAGTGGAGCTAGAGAGAAGGGCGTTGGTAGTACTTAGCCTGGTAATGCTCCTTTATATCTCCCTCTAATATGGTTTACTGTCCAGGCTACCACTGTCTTACTCTTTCTGTTTCCCCTCGTTTTATTTATAGTTTTAATCAGAGGTTGAAATTATTGCAGTCGTGAAAAATACAAGTATCCAACAAAAATTTAAGTCCCATCAAGGACACCCGAATCAGACGAACCTTGTAATAAAATAACTGCTAGCATAAATAAATGTCAATTGTTAAGAATCCTTTCAATGAGAATGGCGACTTTAACCTAAAATAAAATAAAAAAATAATCATTACAACAATTCTTAAAAGATGAAAATCGAGCCTAATCTTTAAAATCACTTGGTTACATCAAGTGCTTTTACTTTTTTGCCAATCCCAAAACGGCTTGATTTTGAATAACGTGGTTGTACTAATATAACTATTGGGTTGTATCACATAAAATGTCCGTTTTTAAAGTAAAGGATTTTTATTAAAAAATACGATATGAAAACAAGATAATTTTATTCTAAGTATTTACCTTCTTTTTCTACACATTTTTTCCAACGTGACACCAACTTTTTTTATCCCCGAACTGAAAAACTCTGAGCTTTGAATTGAAACAAAATCTGAAAACGCACTTTTCACTTGATCATCATTTTCAAAACGTTTTCCTTTGACTAAGTTGTCTATATTCCTGAACAGGTGGTAATCTGTTAGAGAAAAGTCGGGAGAATATGGTGGGTGCGGAAGAACTTCGTAGCCCAGTTCTTTCAAAACCCTATGTTTTGAAACATAGGGTCTTGCTGCCGCTCAGTGAGATCATGAGGTACCCATGTATCGAGCTTTTTTACTTTCCTAATACACTTTAAATGTCTGGAAACGGTAGATGCTTTTGCATTGAGTTGTGCTGAGAGTCCTTTAACTGTTTGGTAGGTGTTTCCTTCTACTGTATGTTTGAGTACATCGTTGTCTATTTAGGACGGAGGTCTTCCTCGGGGCAAGTTTTCCAAGTCGGTATCCCCAGCTGAAAACTTAAAACCAACGGCGAATGGTCCGTTCATTAACACCCCCTTCCTCAAACGACTTGCGAATATTTCTAGGGACCTCAGCTGCTGAATGGCCGAGTTTAAATTCGTACAAAAATATTACTCGAAAATCATGTGTTTCCATGTTCATATTTGGAGGTATACTAAAAAGTGGGTAATTGATTGGGAATCTAATGTTTATAATACAATGGTAGAGGATTAGTAACTGATGACCTTAAATATGTAAACATTCGGAAGAAAACAACGGATACCTGCAAAATCCTTTATGTATATCAGAAACTATAAAAACGGACATTTCATATGAAACAACCCAATAGTTATACCCTACTCTTACAAAAGTAGAACTTGGTTTATATCCTTGATTATTATTTATCCAGTCCTAACCTCTATAAGATGATTTTCTTTACATGTCAGGGTAATTATCCCAATTAGTTTTTACTTCTCTTTCACTGAGTTATTATGGTGTGGGGCGAAATAAAAAAAATAGCTGTGGTCGCCTTACAGAAAGTTGAAAAATGTAGGTTACAGATTTTCAACGCTTTGAAACCTTTTGGTATCAGCCGAATGTTAGTGCACTGCATTAGAAATGGATTGAATGAGACCCTATATGTATGTGATAGACCTCGACCGGGTCGTCCCCTTAATTCCAGAAAGAGGAGAGGATGCTCGAATCAGAAGAAATCCCATTGGTAAACAACAAATCATGTCTCGGGAAATGAGAATCTTTATCAAATCACGGTCTATCATAATGGAAGTGACCTTAGGATGGATGCATTTTGAATAATAGCATGACAAAGGCAAACCACATCCCTAAAAAAATTAGAGTGGAAAGATTCGTAATGCTCCTTTTCCGTTACACCTATGGTCTTTATCGAAAGATTTTGCTTAAAGATGGTTTGGTGAGGAGTTTGCTTTGATGGCACCAAAAGCTCCATTTTTGAGGAAAAAGCTCGAAATTAGCAGGACGATATTTTGGAACCTTTGGTCAAGGTTCTAAATATTAAAGAAGGCTCCATACGTATCCAACATTAACGCATATGGATCGACCGATAGCGAGTTCAGTATTTTTGTGTTATTTATGTTTTTAGCACATTATTATTATAATTTAATTAAAATAAATTTGAATATTCATGTTTTAGAAACCAGTTGTTAAAACCCGTATGCAAATCAAACGTCAAATACACAGCAGAGGAATATTTTTTTATCGACATTTTTCTACTTAATATAAATTGACCCTTCGGGCGCAGAAGAGCAGATATAGTTTTTAAGCAATGTGACCCTCTTGTTAATTATGTATGTGCATACATAATGAGTTCTATGTAAGTCGGAATATTTTGACTCCTTAAATAAACCCGTAGGAGGGTCCGTTTTTATGCCCTTCTTCCGTATGTCTGTAAGAATGAAAAAAATAAAATAAATAAACGTTCTTTTGTATATCCTCCAGTCTACCTATGTTTTCCTATATAATTATATAGTGATAAAGAGTCTCTATAACTATATATATATATATATATATATATATATATATATATATATATATATATATATATATATATATATATATATATATGAAACGGTTCTTCAATGATACTTAATCTAATGTAATTACTGAATGTGTTAAATACATTTCATACATAGAATTTGCTAGTCTGTCGTTGGAGAAAAACAGTAGAAGTGTTTTTCCTAGTTTAATTTTGTTTTTTTCACGAAATAACAATAGCAAGAAAATTGAAAAAAAGAAGTTCTGTTTTAAAAATAAGAAGCGCACAAACAATTACATGCAATGTTTAATATCTGGTGAGAGGTTACAATGTATTTGCAACTAAAAAATAAAATAATCCTTCAAAAAACTATATTCAGGATGAATAGTCGACTGTTTGAGTTATCGTAGGTAGGAATAATCGGGAGTCTCATTTTCTTTTAATATTTCAAAGTTTTGGCTCAAACTTATGAGCAGATTGAGCCTTGCAAGCATAAACTGGTCTATGCCCTGATGATGGCTCACATGTTCGAGCCGAAACGTTGGAAAAATTAAAATATTAAAAAAAGACTACTGACTCCCCATTATTTCTACCTACATCTACAAAAAAACAACAACGAAAAAAAGCAGAAGTTTTTATTAAAAAATAACAAAATATAAATATGCTTGAAGCACTGACTAATTTTCCCTTTCACATTACCTCTTAGCTTCCACTAGCTGTATCTTTTTTTTTTTTTCGGTTGGCGCGACAAGCCTTGGGGTACGTTGGCCGCGTGGTATGGTTTATATTCCACACAGCGATACTCGATGACATTTTATAGGGTAGGGTCATCACTCCCTACGCCTATTTTTGTGGGTGGCTATCAATTAGCTGACGGGTCCCACATACCCGGGGGAGATTATGAGTGAATCCCCATTTATTTGTATGCTTGATAAAAGTCCTGGGACCGGGATTCGAACTCAAGACTTCAGTGTGGCAGGCTAACGCGCTAACCACTCAGCCAGGGGCTCATCAGAACCGTCGCCTTTTTAACTATCAAATGCCTATTTATTTATTTTTTATTATTTTATTTTTATTTTACATTAATATCTACATTGATAAATGCTTTATACCAAAACAACGGAAGCTAGGGACCTGGTTGTTTTAATCTTAAATGCAATGAAAGGAACAACAAGCAAACGGACTTAATATCACTTCCTTCTGTATAGGTTCGAACGCTCAAATCTAATATCGTGGTGTATTTGAGATTGGCAATAATACATGGTCAAACATTTGTTTTGTTCCCTTGTCACGATTAAACTCAGATCAATCATCGAAATCAAAGCATGAGAGCAGACAGATTCTTAGAAAAGCGAGAGAGAAAAATATACATTCAACGTTGAAAAAGAGAGATAAAGAGAAGAAAAGAAACTGAAATTAAAAGCAAACAAAACGCAAATTAAATAATAACTCCGTATTTGATTGCCTTCTATAATAAGGAAAAAAAATTCTTAATATATATATTTCTTTAGAATGAAAATGCTATTGTCAAAAGCTGGAAACATTCATATCCTAGTATTACTTGAACCGGAAAGTTGTATATTGAAGTTACTTCTAGGGCGGCCTCCACGTCATCTTTATCTACGCCTCCTTCCAACAAAATAAAAAATCATCCGAGAGTATGCCCCGTGAGGGTATTCTGTTGCCGAGATAGGAAAACAAGACTGATGCTGGCTGAGATGAAATGAAAAAAACTTGAAGGGATAAATCCATCTTTCCCTAGAGCCTGGAGAAATATAAAAGTTAGCGGGAGTGCTTCGTCAATGTCCTCTTGGCAATAAACCCCATATTAACTCCCTCCCTTTCGGTTCCCCTTCAATCTTCACACTTTAAATAGAAAGACCCTTTATCAACTGTTTATAAAGTTTATACTTTAACAACAACAACAAGATCAAAAGATGATTTGGACTTGTCCGGCAATATTCCAGTAGACCGCTCTATAAATCAGGACGGGAAAAGTTATTGCAATGCTTAATGGACTCACTGATTTTTCAAATTAATTAATATTATACTTTCTTAATTCTACTCGAAAACTTTCAAACAAGTTTCTTCTTATTAGTTCTTCTTTTTTTTTTTTTTATATGTTGTTTGAAATTCGCTAGACCATCCATTTTTTCTCCTATACATTAATTGAGATGTTAATTTCCAAAAGTCACAAGAGGACATTTTGTACGAAATTAAAATTTTGACTTTAAGGAGAATTACTTGAAGGAGCGGCGTGGTCTACCAATCAAGCACAAGTCTACTGTTCTCTTGGTCCAGGGTTCGGCTATGGCAGAATATTATTTATTCTGTTACCTCAGTCGGGAAGCAACCCTAGGATACGGAGACCCTCCTGGGGTAGATCCAGTAAAAAGTGGGTACCCAAAAAAAACTTGGGGAAAAACTGGCGTCTGAGCGTGATCAAAGCCTTATCACCTTATTACACGGCCATAGGCCTAGAAACAGGGCGAATCAGTATATGTACTGAGGTCAAGACCCTTTATGGGTCGTAGAAGTACAGTTATTTTTTATATTTTGGCTTTTTTATATTCTAAAAGTATCATTTTAAGGGGAGCCCGTGGCTGAGTGGCTAGTGCGCTAGTCTCTCGTGCTACAGGTTCTGAGTTCGAATCCCAGTCCCGGCGGGGCTTTTATAAGTATAAAAAAAATGTGGATTCACTCACAACCTCTCCCCGGGTATGTGAGACCCGCCAGCCAAAGGGTGGCCACTCACAAAATTAGTCGAAGGGAGTGATGACCCTACACTAAAAATTGCATCATGAAACGTGAGTGTAGACTTGCAGGAGTTTACACCGCGAGGCCCAGGGCCTACACGGCCTGTAGCGCCACTGGAAGAAAAGAAAAGTATCATTTTATCCTAACAAAATTACAAATACTTAGGAAACGTATTTGAAAACTGTAATTCATTCCAAAACGTACTAAAAACCTTGTTTATTCTACCTTGTTTATATAACCTGTATAACCTTGTTTATTTTAAACTTATTTACATTTCGTTGTTTTCATTAAAGTTTCTGGGTCTTGCTCATATTAATTGCGTTTCCTGTAAAACAGTCCTTTTCGAAATCAACGTCTCGATTATTACAAGTTTGGTTTTTAGAAATCTCGCTAAATGATGAGAGTTTTATTTCTGAAAGTATTCTTAAGAAACCAGCAGAAGAATGATAAACCTTTGTAATAAAAAAAATTATAAATAAGTATGAGTCATATAAAGCGTCGTAGGATTATTGTTTACCCTTTCAGGATAGGTAGAATCCAAATTTTGAATAAGAAAATCCGTCTGTCCGCCGTCGCCTAAACTACTTGACCGATTTTATGAAATTTGGTGATGGATTTTCGTTGACAGTTGAGAATATAAGATGAGAAAGATGGTTAGGGGTGCTGCCATAAAAAAAAAAAAAAACATACACAGTGACAAGTGATATTTATTGTGATTGTGTGCCTTACACATCGGTGGAAGTTCTATGTAGTTACAATTACAATAAGTATCACTTTACAATGTAAGTTTTTTATGACCGCACCCCCAAACATCTTCCTCATCTAAAATACATTTAAATGTATAGTTATGGGATGGGAGCACGGCTATAAATTATTAAAAAAGAAATGAAGAAAAATAAATTTTTAATTTTATTTTACCTATATATAAGCGATAATTTTTTTTTTTTATAGTTTAGTTATTTTTTAAAATAGGGAAAAAAACAATGCGTTTTTCAATCCAGATTATGATATATGTTCTAATTTCTAAGAGAATAATATTTTTTTTAAATGTATTTCTATGTAAAAAGGATTATTTTGTAATACACGATATCATTAAACATATTTTAAAGTGCTTTAAGTAATAGCTAAAGGATTGGGATCAGGCTTTTTCTTGTTTTATTAAATATAAGAATATTACTTTAAAGAAGTTAGAGTATGAACAAAATACATTAAAACTTTTAGAAACACTTCTTTCTTTTTAAGTTCTTTTCTTCATCCATACTTTTACTTTTCTTTAAACTGAATAATAATAAAAATATTCCTTTATTTTATTTTTAAAATAGAAAATGAATAAGGTAAAAAATATATTTATAACATTAATGTATTGATAAAACTTTACGATTAAATAATTTTTTTTTTTATTTCCATTTCAAAAAAGTTCTATTACGTTTACTTTAGAACCATTATTATTTCTCTCTCTCTCTCTCTCTCTCTCTCTATATATATTATATATATATATATATATATATATATATATTTAATTTTTTTTTTTATATCTTTTAAGCATATCACATTATCAGGGATAATAAGAAATGTACAATTTAAAATATGGGAAAAGGCTGTAAATTTTTTAAGTTAAGAACATTAAATTTTAAAATGTCTACAGTAGTATTAAATATACAAAGGTAATACAATTTGGTGTAGATCGCATAAATATGAGTAATTATTTTACATAATATATTCTATTGTTGTATACTTTAAGACATTTTAAAAAAAAAAATATATTTATTGGTATTTACAACTGTATAATAAAATACATTTAGTAAATGTGATACAAGATACGTTGACATGATTCATATGTAGGGGTACTACCCATTGGCAGTTTCCCAAAGACTATGTTAAACAAGAAGGTCTCGGGGCCATCATCTTATTCAGACGTCTCGGAGGATTATCAGGGATTGTAGAGGAAGCAAGGCTTGAAACTAGTGGGTTAGACTGGGAATGGAGTTTGTCATGAAAGGAGGGGTATCTGGTTCGGGCCAAGTCAGCAACAAAGGGAATATTAAGGTCTTTATGGATGAGTTTATTTGTGACTAAATTGAGGATTTTTCAAAGGTTTTGTATGAGGATTCCAAGTGAGAAGTTTGTCCAGATGCAGTTCTAAGCATCGGATCTGTTCAACCGGGACAAGAGCACTTTATGACAAATCAGATTTTCCCAGTAAAGTTCAAATTAATTAAAAAACTATTTTTAAAAATAGTTTCAATTACAGGGGTGATAAGTGAAAGTAGTGTGTTGCCAGCACCAGATTTAACAAAATGTATATACATAATGTTTATAGCTATATTGTTTAACCAACTGACGTTAATTCGTAAAATTTGGCGGTAGAGAAAAAAATTACTTGTAACATAGCTTGCAGAGTACATTATATCCGGACAGAACACTCCGACCGGGATGTTTTATGGCGCTATAAACGTGAAGCACTAGACCCAAGTCTAAGTGAGCAATTTCTTCTCTTTTTCTCAAACTTTATTGTCGTCTCTTATGTTTTATTCTTCCTAAATCATTCCTAATTCTGATGGGCCTTTTGACGTTAATTACAATCTGTTAACGAAAATCCCAACTCTAGTACATTCCGATTCCCTATTAATCTGGAATAAAAATCATTGTATAGAATAGTTTCGACACATTTCAAAATTCATTAAAACTTATATTTTGTTTGAAATGTACAGTTTAGGTAAACTGTAATACTGAGATAGTCTTTCATTTTTATATGTATAATATTATATATATATATATAATTTTCCGTTTTAAAATTGAGGGGGATGAGCTCTCTTCAAGGTAATTTTTTTATTAATTTGTTGAGTTATTTAAAATGAATGTAAATAAAATTAATATCTTGAACTGATTTCATTTGATCACAAACCTATAAATAGATTAAATTTATCGATATTTGTTCACATATTTTATAATTTTGATACATAATTTGTTTATTGTTTTTATATGTTTTAAGATAATTTTCTTAATTTTATACTATATAAGTCATAAATGCCGGGGGATTAAAAGATATTTAAATCAATAATTCAGTTGTTTTTAAAGATAGGGAAAAAAAGTATTAGTTTTTTAACCAAAAAAATGGGAATAATTATAAAAAAAAGAGAAAAAAAATTGAAATTTTACCTATAAATACGCCCATAGCCAAGGTATTTTTGAAGATGGAGATAAATGTGTATACACTTTTTAATTCAGAAAAGAACTATATATATAAAAAAAGGAATAAAAGAAAGTTGATATATATATATATATTCAACTTACAAATTACAATAGATTTAATTTTACTAAAACCTGCTTATTATTGAAGATTTTCGAGATCAAGACACCGCAATGAACAAAGAGAAATAAAATCTTATATGGTTATTCTTAAGCAATAGGTTACAACATATGTGACTCCCTGATAACTCGGTTATTATTGATGATACAGAAAACATGTAAGGTGTTCTGGAATCAGGAAATTTTATTTAATTAAATACGTATGAAGTAATGAAAATCGGGAGAAAATATAGGGAAACAGTAACGAAGTCTAGTATAAGTACTTTTGATTTATTATTTTCAATAATGAACCTTTGTAATCGACCACAAAAAAAAATAACCTCCCTTCAAAATTTGACGGCTTACGTTTCAAGGTTGGTGGATTCCGAATAATGAATTAAAAAAAAAAGAAAGTCATTGAAATTGGTTCAGAACTAGCAGAGATATAGGGTTCTGAAATTAGTAGTGGTGATATACCATTTACATTTTTCATATTTATTGGTTTAGCAGCTCTATAAACAGCTATACCCTGTTATAGTTACTTAGCAATAATAAACCATTGTGTAATAATTTGCAGCGTTTTTTAAATTTATTTTCAAAGAATCGATTGAAAATAAAAAGAAAATTTTGCATTTTTCTATTAAGAAGTACACTTCATCTTTTAATGTAGACACCAAAAACATGAACCTAATCCAACCTCAAACGCAAATCTTTTGTTTACACTCTTAAACATGAGGTTCAAATTCATGCAGTTCGCACTAATTTACATAGGACATGACGCAGGATATTTTTTTATGCCTGCAAGACAAGCGGTCGTGAAGTTGGATATGTCAGTTTTATAGCTTTTATGGTTCATCCTGCTTCCGTGAGCGAACTTCATCTGCGGTCGTCCATATTCAATGTCGGTAACCCATAAAATTGTGTCATAAAACATTGCTTTGCAAACTAAAAATAAAATAAAAAAAGGAAAAAAATATAAATGATGATATACACTCTAAGTAGCCCGATAATAAAAGCCATAAACGTTACTGTTTTACGACTTTGAAACGTGCTGTGGACCTACGATTTCTAATATTTAATATGTTTACACAAGGTAATTATTTATTATTCGTGTTTGTCGTTGTAAATGCAAATATTTACCAATGCATGTTTCGCGAATTAATACCGTCCTGTATAAAGTTATCGATAACCAATAATGTGGAATATATTACTCCGCGAGTGTGTACACTGTTGATTTCCGCGTTGAATAATTCATTCGGTTTTAACTCTGAATTTGATTGAAAACTCGGTATACATACGGAATTGTTCCGAAAAATGTGTTATATATAATAAGGTTTTAATTAAAAAATTAATCCTTATTTATATAAAAAAATAATAATTAAATTAAAAAAAAAAGAATAATGACTTGAATTAAATAAATAATATAAATTCTAAATCAAATTTATCCAGCGGTGATTTAAAATAAGAAGAATAAGTCATGAACTAAAAAATTAACTTTGTTCATTTAATTTACCTATTGGAAATGATAGGTTAAGAGGATCATATACAATGGAACATTAGGAAGTACTAAAATAAACCGAATTACTCCAAGAAATATATTCTTTACTTAGGTTTTTGTTTCTAAGGTATTTCGCATCCTTAAGGACACGAACGGTCGAAACATAGTGCCGAAGATTTAATTGCCATAAAATCATTTATAATAATCCTTATTTGATAATAAAAAATAAATTTAAGAAATCTCTATCAGTCGAATATAGTCCATATGTAGGTAAAAATAAATAAAAAAACACCCGCATGGAATTCCACTTATCTTACTAATTACTGAATGTTCGAAAAAATTCAAAATCTATGTATGATCATCATTAACAATTACCCCCGTTATACAAAAATATCCTTAATGATTGCTGATCTGAAACTTCCCTCGATACAAGAATTAGTTTTATCTCAAACCGTGATATAATTTAGAAAAGCTCCATGCTCTCTGAACCCAATAAATAAAATAGGCAACTACAACAGACGCTCCCTTATACGTTACGCTCACAAAATCTACCATCGAAGTAATTGATCGTACTATTTTTCTCTTGAAAGCAATATTTGTATTAAACCATTTCTAAGATGTATAAAATAAATAATAAACGAAATAACTTTCAGTGTAATAGGGAACATAAAATTTTTCCGGAGGAATACAGGACAAGAAAAGAACAACAGAAATAAAAGAAACAAAAACCAGACGTCTTTTATGATACCCTGTAAGATGACCGCTCGTAACCTCAGGAGCAATAAATACAGCGCTCACTTTATACGCTTTTGATATTCCTTTCCAAGTCCCACTTTACGCTGTATCGTTCGGTTTCGAAAAATATTGCTTCCAATATGAAAGAACACTTAGATCACAATTTTGAAACCACGCCTTTGACTGTGCAATTCGAACTTTAATAATAAGTTTCAGATGAATAAAAAAGCCTTACATTATTTTCATACCTTTTAGCCTGGGAGGCAATGACATTCATACTTAGCGAATGGATATAAAGCTATATAGATTCCTTAATATTCCTTGTCGAGCACAACAAACAAACTTTTTTTTTTTTTTTAACATAATTTATTGAAATTTACAACTGTACTTCAAGGTACAACAAGTAAATGTACAAAAGTTAAATGGCGTGAAACAACTTGAAGAAGAACTACCCAATGGCAGCACTCCTGTAACTTTCTACACTAGAAGGTCTCGAGGCCATCTTCTTTTCAGACGCCTCGGAGGATTGTCAGGAATTGAAGAGGAAGAAAGTATTGAAACAAGAGGATTAGGGTGGGAATGGAGTTTGTCATGAAAGGAATGGTATCTAGATCAGCAACATACGGAACGTTGAGGTCTTTATGGATAAGTTTGTTCGTGACAAAATAAGGAGCATTGAGGATTTTACGAAGGATTTTGGATTGTAGGGATTGGATACGGGAAGAATTCAATGGTTTAGTAGAGCCCCAAAGCTCCACTCCGTAAGTCCATATCGGCCTTATAATATATCATGTAGATGAGTCTTTTGTAGTTAAGTGGAAGATTAGAACGTTTGTCTAGTAAGTGTCAAGAAGTCGAAAACGTCGTGCAGTTTCTTGTCGTTTCAGTCTTGTGTGAGGGTTCCAAGTAAGGCGTTTGTCAAGGTGCAGTCCTAGATATCGGATCTGTTCAACCGGGACAAAAGGAGTATTATTAAAGGGAAGACAGTAGAGCAGAATGTCATAGGTTTAAGACGAAGAGTAAAGGTAATTTGGTTGGATTTGTTGGCATTAATTTTAATTCTCCAGTTCCTGACACCATACCTCAAGGTCTCTGAGGTGGGATTGGAGAGTTTGAGAGGCAAGAGTTGGATCAGTATTCACTACACACAAGTGTCATCAGCATAGGTAGAAAGGAAAGTGTTAGGATGGAAAGGGATACCAGCTGTATAAACTGTGTAAAGAATGGGTCCTAGGATACTGCCTTGAGGAACACCAGCAAACTGACTAAAAATGGATGAATAGGAATTATTATGATTGACTTTGAAGGATCTATCAGTGAGGTAGGACTGGATAATAAGGATGTATGTTGGGGGGAGGAATTTACGGAGCTTGTAAAGCAACCCTGGGTGCCAGACTCGGTCAAAGGCCTGTTCCACGTCGAGGAAGTGCCCTCACCCGTTACAAGCCGCGCTTCTCAAACAAACTTAAAGTTGGAAATTACCAATCTGGACAGATTTAAAGACTTGAAGATCTTTGTCGTAGTTGACAAGAATTATTCTAAACCATGATCTAAAACCATTTATAGATTTGAACTAAATTTGATTTTAAAATACAAAAAAAGTTCTTTCTCAAGATATTTTCATGACTTTTTTTTTCATTCCTCATATTTACTTATTGTGTTCTTTAATACAGTGTAAATTACTATAAATAAAAAAAATATTAGAAATAGAAAACAATAATCAAGCTTTAAAAGTTATAGAATCCATATATATTCATCCACACAACACTCACACACACACACACACACACACACACACACACACACATACATATATCATACTATATATATATATATATATATATATATAACTTATCTTCTTCTTCCTTCTTGTGCCTTTCAGCATTCAGTGACTCTCTATCCATTTTCGTCAGGCTCATTCCGACCTCAAAGTACCCAGCTTCTTGCCCTCCTTCTCTCCCATTTTGGCAATCCCATCCGACCATGTTTTTCTAGATTGACCCCTTGGCCCCTTGTCGGTCAGTCTTGCCTCAAAAATTTTTCGAAGCTCCCTTTCCTCGCTCATCCTCAACACATAGCCAACCGATTTGAGCCTTTTTTCTTTTTTTTTTCCGATAGAAATCTTTTCGAATCCGTTCGTTACATATGTGGTCTTTTTAAGTTCGACCTGC
The DNA here is from genome assembly GCA_023052935.1 of Piezodorus guildinii. Classification (NCBI taxonomy): domain Eukaryota; kingdom Metazoa; phylum Arthropoda; class Insecta; order Hemiptera; family Pentatomidae; genus Piezodorus; species Piezodorus guildinii. The sequence goes on along the minus strand of CM041297.1, from coordinate 74,647,733 downwards.
TACTGGTATTCCATTTCGGATGCAATCAGTCTCCTTTAATCTGAAATCTGAAAGTATAACTCAGTTATTTTTGAAGATAGAGAAAAGTGTGTAAGGAGTTTTAGAATCAGTAAAGTGCGATAAATAAAAAATAAAAAATTATATGTATGATCTAGTAACAGGTTATAATAGATGTGATTACACCGAAAATTGGTTATTATTGAAGGTAAAAAAAGTCGAAAACATTTTCGTGATCAAGACAACGCGATAAACAAAGTGCGAAAAAAAATCATTAGATTCATATTTGGTCAAGCTTCAACTTACTAGAGATGTGATTCCCTGATAACACAGTCATTATTGACCATAAAGATAACATTTAAGGTTTTCTGGAATCAGGAAACTTTATTTGAATTATTTGAATGAAAATCGAAAGAAAAGAAAAGGAAATAGTAAGGCAGTCCTGTATAAATGCTTTTGGTTTATTATTTCTAATAATCAACCTTTGTAATCGACCAGGAAAAAAAAAAAAATATCTCTGCTCAAAATTTGAGAGCTAACGTTTCAAGATGCGTATAATCCGAATAACGAATAAAAAAAAAAAAATCTTTTTCTCCTAATAAATAAATGAATAAATACCAAAACATTTTGTACCAAATGAAAAAAGAATCATCATCGAAATCGGTTAAAAACTAGCTTAGATATTGCGTTTTGAAATCAGTAGTAATGTTATGATATGATGCTTCAAATGAGTGTTTTTTATATTACTTAATTGCCTATCAACAGCCACATAAACAGTTATACAATAATATTGTTATTTGGAAATAGTAAACCATTGTCTAATAATTTGCAGCGTTTTTTTATTCTGTTCAATATTTCGTGGTCTATATTTTCATTTCTTTCCGACAACTGTTCCTAGGTACACATATTCATCGACCATCTCTAGAGTCCTACTCTTACAGTTTATCTGTATGTCTGCAGCAACACGCCCTTTCTGCATAACTTTGCTTTGTTCCTCATTTATCGGCATTTCTTTTCTTTCTAGTTTAGCTTTACATTTTATGATGGCTGTAGTGTTAGTACTAAGTCTGCTATGAGGACAATATCATCCGCGTATACAAGAGCTTTGGCGAGTATTGTTCTCAAATTACATTTGCCAATTATTGCTCTTGCTGTTCTTAGCTTACAGATTTTTAGGATCTCGTCCATGAAAATAATAAAGAGTAGGGGGCTGAGAATATTGCCCTGTTTGACGCCTCTGTCTATCACGAAGCTCATAGATTCCTTCCCATTAATTCTCACTATAGCTTTTGGGTCTTTATACGTTAACTGAATTGTTATGATAAGGTCTCCTGGGATGTTCTTTTTTAAAGCATTCCAGATCTCTTTTCTGGGAACAGAATCAAAGGCTTCCTTTATATTCAGGAAGGTTATTATTATAAGGTTGTTTATCTATATGTATTGTATGTACGATACACATACAAAAATATAGATGGTACATTAATTTTTAAAACTGATTAAACGCATTTAATTTACCACTGTGGTGATACAATACAACAATTAAAAATATACATGATATTAGAAGTGTACCTAGCCCTCACCTGGTTGAAGACAAAGATCTAGGGCAGTCTTGCCTGTTGTTATTTTAACCTTTTGACATTTTAATCTTTTTTTTAAATCAAATTACGGGCGGAGGCAGAAAAATTTCTTCCAAACCACATATACTTTTGGATTTTTTGTATAATTATTAACTAAATAGCATTGTTGATTTGTGGGATACACTTTTATAATATTTGGAATATTTTTTATGACTTTATTAAATTAACAACAAATGATTAATCCTTCTTCTTCTTCTTTATCTTCCTCATGGAGCCATTATTGGCGTAGAGGGGCCTCGATCGAGCGCTGCCAGTTATCCCGGTCTCCGCTGAGTCGTTTCATTTCTACAAGGGTCTTGCCCCTGTTACTCCCAATCCTCTGGACCATATCCTGATAGGAAATTCTAGGTCGGCCACGTGGTCTTCTTCCTGTATGTCTTGCTTCCAGTGTCCTTCTGGGTTCCCTTATTTCGTCCATCCGGCAGACATGACCAAACCATTTTAATTGCCTGTTTTCCATTATCGTCTTCAATGGTGGTACCTCGAGTTGCTCTCTGATTCTATTGTTCCGGACACAATCTCGCCTTATCTTTCCCGCTGCTCTACGTAAAAATTTCATTTCAGCAGATGTGATTCGGCTGATATGTTTGTCGAGCATCACCCAACTCTCGCCTCCATATGTAATCACTGGTAGGTAAATGGCTTTATAGATGTGCATCTTAACATCTCGCCCTACTTCACGGTGTCCTATTATACTATTGTTGATCTGGTAGTACACCTGGTTCGCTTTATTGATCCTATTTCCAATCTCTTGGTCAATTCTGCCAGACCTGTCAATAATGGTTCCCAGGTAGTTGAATTCATTTACCACTTCTAGGATCTTCCCATTGCATACCATTTCAACATTTCCTTCTTCATTCCGTGAGAGAACCAGAATCTTACTTTTGGAGTCGTTGATGGACATTCCCTTACGCAATAGTTCTGCCTCCCATTCCACCAGAGCTTGTTGCAGCTTTTCTTTTGTGTCCGCTAATAGAACAATGTCATCGGCATATAGGAGGCATTTCACCAGAACTGTCTGCATCTTCCATTTTCCTATTTCAGTCCATGCCGTTCTTCGCTTGCAGACTTTATGGATCTCGTCCATCAGAATCAAGAATAGGAGAGGGCTAAGACTGTCCCCCTGTCTGACTCTTCTATCAAGAGGAAATGATTTGGATTCTCTACCATTGATTCTGACGACTCCCTTTGCATTTCTGTATGTTGATTGGATTGCCTGCATCAAATCTGATGGTACATTCTTTGCAGCAAGAGCATTCCATATTTCATATCTAGCATACCAAATGGTGGAGTGATACCATTAGGGAAATAGTTAAGGGGAAAAAATTAGCGTGGAAAGCATATCTCCGAGATAAAATACATGCTAACCTAATTGAATACCGCCGTCTAAGAAATGAAGCTAAAACAGCAATACGTTTAGCGAAAAGGCAAACTTGGGAGGAGTTTGGCAAAAGTCTTGATGGAAACCACCGAGAAAATTCCAAACGGTTTTGGCAGACAATAAAGTCCCTGAAAGGAAAACACAAAAAGCCAATTCGGAATATAAAGGATGAAAGTGGTAACGTAATGACTGCCCCAGATGATATCTTAGAACGGTGGAGGCGCCACTACCAAGATCCCAGGGCTGCATGCACAACCTGCAACACAGGAGAACCTAGAGCCTATAGAAGAAGACGAGGTAGAATATGCTCTCGAAAAGATAAAAACAAATAAAGCAGCGGGGAGAGATGGAATTTCACCTGAATTCCTGAAATTTGGTGGTGAAGAGCTCAAAAAAGCACTCCAAGGACTGTTCCAAACTGTATGGGACAACAAGATAATCCCTTTAGATTGGGAATATAGCGCTATAGTCCCCATACATAAGAAAGGCTCCTCAACCGTATGCGAGAATTATAGACCAATTAGCTTGCTGTCCGTAGCCTATAAAATGTACACCTCTATCCTTGAGAGAAGATTGAGAAGTATTGTGGAAAACCAACTCGAAGAGGAGCAGGCGGGCTTCCGTCCGGGAAGGCAGACCCAGGACCATATTTTTGTGCTTAGAAACATTTCTGAAAAGGTTTGGGACAGAAATAAAAGTATCTATGTGGCATTCCTGGATCTCAAAGCTGCGTTCGATTCTGTGCCTAGATATGAAATATGTTTAATCCATTAGATTATAAATAATTGTTTTTAATGAATGTTTAGTGATGTGTTGATATTGCTAGTAGGATCTTGAGGATGGATGAAATACCCTTTTAATAAAAGGTTTTTTGGAAAAAATTAAAATTAGCCCATTCAGACATGCTGTAAACAATTGGCCATCTCAAGTTTACAAAAGCATTAATCGTGCAGCTAAATAGTAATTTAATGTCACGTTTTAAAGCAAATTCAAAGGTTTTAGGATAAAAACGGTATAATAATCTACATGGTAAGCCATTTAGTTATCTTCAATTTGTTGGGTAAAAGTGATATCTGTTTCTATTCTTTACTTTGTGGAATGTAAATAAGTGAAATAAATAAAGATGATTAAAATGACAAGTACCTTTGTAACGAATCAATATTTACAATAAAGCTTACATGTTGTCTCCTGCGCTAGAGATGCATCTTAAATTACTCCCTCATATTATTAATTAACATATTCAAACTATTTTAATTTTCTGTTTACTTTCACTTTTTGAAAGCTGTACAAAATACTTGTGTAGGAAAATAACGATGGTTAAAGATGATCCTCACCATCTGTTTTTTGAAGTTTAATTCAGTATTGAATGACTCCGATCCGAACGTTTAATATTGATCGTTTCGGACTAAAGAGCTATTTATTTAAGAAAAGGTTCATATAAGGAGGCGATAAAATATTGACAGTAAGAGATATTAAGGCGAGGAACATCACTCACCCTGCCAACAGAAGAATTCAGATGTTAGTCTTGGATATTCTGATACGGGCCATTGGACTGCCACTCTATGGGTGATTCATGGCATAAAGCAAACTTCCTATCTCCACGAGGCAAAGTTTATAAATATATATAGGTATACATACCAAAATAAATGTATTTAAATATTATTTTGGTTTATTATTTTCAATAATGAATCTACTTATATATTCAAGTCACAAATCAGAAGAGATGTAATTCCCCCAAAACATGGTTATAATTGATGATAAGCGAATAATTATAAAAAAAAAAAAATAAAAAAAATAATGAATTGATCTATATATTTAAGTCACAAATTATAGTAGATTTAATTTCACCAAAACCTGGTTATTGTTGAAGAAAGAACAAAATTGAAAAGATTTTCAAGATCAAAACATCGCGATAAACAAAGAAAAAATATCTTATTATATTGTCAATCCACTACAAATCAATAATATAAGAGATTTGATTCCCATATAACTCGGTTATTTTTTTTATTTTTGAGAACAAATTTATTGTGTTCTAGAATCCGGAAATTTTATTTGAATCATTTGAATGAAAATCGAAAAAAAAAAGTAAAGGAAATAGTAAAACAGTGTAATACAAGTGCTTTTGGTTTATTATTTTCAACAATGAACCTTTGTAATCGATAAAAAACAAAACAAAAAAACATTAACCCCTCCCTCCCTTAATATTTGAGAAAATATATTTCAAGATACGTAGAACTCGAATATAAAAATTCGTTTCACCTAATTAATAAATAAAAAATACCAAACATTTTAGTGCTATTTTATAGAGAATTAAACTGTCTACAAAATGAAAACAGATACATTAAAATTGGTTTAGAAATAGCAGAGATATAGCGTTTTAAAATTAGCAGTGGTGAAATGCCATTTTATCATCCTTTGAATTATTTATTAATTGCCCATCTACAGCTTTATAAAAAGTTATACCCTAATATTATTATTTGGAAATAATAAACCATTGTGTAATAATTATCAGCGTTTCGATACTAAGGAGATAGTATTTTGACTCAACCAGTATTTCATAGCTCTGCCTATTAATTGAATTCGGAAATGTTTTAGAACAATTATAGCTCACAAAAAATTGCAAATGTATTATACGTAATCATGACTTTTTGTGTTATGTTTTTTATATCAAAAGATGTGGAGTTCCATGATAAAAAACAAAAAAAAAACTTTTGAACAAAAGCTATTTATTTAAAAAATATTAATAAATAAACAACCACAGTGGTCCCAAGTAAAGGAAGGTACTTGCATTCCATCTAAAACACTTTAGTTGCTTGTTATTGAAACTGATGTCAGTTGAAACTTTTTTTAACTGGTAGTAGTCGAGTGCAAAATACATCGCAGCTCTTTTTAATACCTTTAAAATAGCAGTAACGTTCATATTGCAAGGCAGTGTGCAGACAGTTCTATGCATCTTTGCATATAAACTAGCAAAATGTGGAGGTGCCTTTAATTTTTAGAGATCAGATTAAAAAGAATCGTTTTTCCTGGAATTTTAAGTGGAATAATGTTATCCAGTGAAGTTTTATTCATAGTAAACAACTATTTACGCGGTTTTTAAAACATTCAAACGAAAGAAAAAACGCACCTTTTCATTCTTATTAATTAAAAAAAATTATAGTACCTACGTTTTACCTCTGATCCTTCTAACGTGTTGTCAGAGGAAAGGTTTCAAGATTCATATATATGAACACATTGAGAGTTGTGTTAAATTAATTATACGGCTTAAATATTTTATTAATTATAAGTACATTCATTATCTATGAAGAAATCAGATCAATTATTTTTTTTATCTTTATCACTTTCGCATGGATATCATGAATTTTTTTTTAATTCGAGATTTTAAAGGAAACCCACGTTCAAGAGTCGCCAGAGTCAAAATGACCAAGTGCCAATAAGGTGTGTTTTTCTTCGTGTGTCCATCGAATTCCAGTTTTCAACGGTAATACACGTTTTAGGGTACCCTGAATAATCAATTCGCACAAATCGTTTCTCAGTGAACGATTATATGTGTGTCCCTGTGTGAAAAGTCTACCACGAAAACAAAATGTCTTATGAAACTGGAATTCCATATTTAAGATAACTACTTATCTAATTTCAAATGTTATAGTAACTTTTTACCAAAATTATTAAATTTGTCAAATTAGTCAGTTTCTCAGCGAGTAGTAACACTTTATAACATGCAATAATTTTATCAAAATTTGCCAATTTAAATTAAACTCGCTTCATAAATGTAAAGTTAAGTATGCGTCGAGTAAAATTTAGTTTAATCCTGGTTGAAATAGTGTGTAAGGGCTTAAAAGCCGATAATGTTCATTTTATTTTACGGATAATGTTTTTTAAATGTATTTAGTTATTTAAATTTACAACTGCATTACTAAATACATCAAGTAAATTAGTTGATAATATTTATAGATAATGTAAATGAAAAGAGATAAAGACAATATGCATATTGGCATCACTCCACTAGGTTCTCTAAACTAGAAGGTCTCGAGGCCATCTTCTATTATTTTCGCCGAGGAGGATTATCAGGAATGGACGAGGAAGCAAGGATTGAAACTAGTGGGTTACAGTGGGAGTGGAGTTTGTCATGGAAGCATTGATACCTCGTACGGGCCAAATCAGCAACAAATAAGGCATTAAGGTCTTTATTTAAATCCGATATGTTAGACGCTTGTTAAGTAGGAGTGCTAGATAGCGAATCTTTTCAGCCGGTACAAGCGAAATATTATTAAGGTACACTGTAGGGCAGGATTTTCATAGGTTAACGACAAAGGATAAAGATAATTTGGTGGGATTTGTTGGAATTGATTTTGATTCTCCGATTCTGACACTATAACTCAAGGTCTCTGATGTGAGATCGAAGAGTATTGAGAGGCAATAGTAGCATCATTATTGACTGATAACACACAAGTGTCATCAGCACAGGTAGAAAGGAAGTTTGTGGATTAAAAATAATTAACTATTATAACTTGTTAGGCCTGATCAAATATAGATGAATGTAAAAAAAACTTTAATGTAACCAACTGAAGGAGAAAACAACTGATATATTTTTCAGCTTTAATTTTGTTTTCGCTAATAAAGATAGTAAATTAGATGTATAATATACTGCTATACAGCTAAAGAGTTTAGAAAAATTGTTATCTAACATACAACGTTGTAGAACGTTAAAGCAGAGGAAAGAAAATGACATAAACCGGATTGATTTTTGAAGACAATAATTTCTATTGTTATACTATAATAGCTAAGACAATTATTTCTCTTGAAACAAAATAATTCTATTTTTTAATTTTGAGTTTCTTTAAGACTTTATTCCAGAAAGGGAGGAAAGTGAAAATTACGTATTGTGGGCACCAGGGTTTTGTTTTGTATTTTGAATTTATTTTACATTGATTATCCGAAAACAACAAACTCTAGGCATTTTAGTAAAGTCCTAATATCAAAGTGTGGCCATCTCACTCTTATTGACAAGGCCGACTTACGCAATCCTAGCACGTAACCAAAAGCCTAAGATATGTATCGCCTTGATACATTATGTATGGTTTGAGTCATCCATCATAACACTGTCGTCGAATCCTGTATCACCAATATCTTGAAATCTTTGGAAAGTTGTCGGCTAGTAACCGTCAGAATATTACATCGAAGATATAGTTGAGTCGATTCAAGATACCAACGTTCAGTTATATTATTGATTATAAAATATAATGGATTACTTATGTAAATACCAGTGACTTTTTACAACTTTTTATTTTTTTACAATTCAACAACAATTTTTATTGAGAAAAATTACAATCTGTCCCAATTTGGACATTAATAGTAGTGCTGAAAGATATCATACATACTACATTCATACAATATTTACACGGGATAAAATTACAATAAAATATATACACAATAATGAATCAATACAATAAAGTCAAGAATTCACTTATACCTATATACACATACACACACTCATACATACATCACATTGAGTGGAGAATCTAGCCAGTGCTAGAACTCCAATATATTTACAAAAGGTCGCGGGGCCACTGCCGTTTCAACCTTCTAGGTGGGTTGTATGGATGAATGGAGCTGGATAGGGATTGAGCTAGAGGATTAGGATGATGAATGAGATTCTGGTGGAATTTGGAAAATTTGGATGGAATTAGGTATGAAATAAAAGGAACATTAAGGTCGTGGTGCAAGGTATAGTTGGAAACATAATAAGGAGCATTTACTATTGTACGGAGGACTTTGGATTGAAAGGATTGAATGCGTTTGATGTTAGTACGTTTAGCTGTCCCCCACAGTTCAAGTCCGTAGGTCCAGATGGGCTTCAGTATTGTCCTGTAGATTAATAATTTGTTGTCAACTGTAAGTTCAAATTTTCTGTTGAGTAGTCGGTATAACTGTCCGAATCGTCGGTTGAGTTCTTGTCTTTTAAGTCTTGTATGTGGGTTCCAAGTCAATCTTTTGTCTAACAGTAAGCCAAGATACCGGACTGTATCTGAAGGAGGAATTGGAATAGAATTGAAGTAAACTGGCGGACAGGAGTTTTGTCGAAGAGTGAAGGTTACGTGTTTGCATTTGGCTTTGTTCACCTTTATGCGCCAAGCATTACACCAGTCTTCGATAAGAGAAAGGTGTCTTTGCAGGTTTAAGGATGCTGTTTCAGGATTGGAACTGGATGATAAGATGGCGGTGTCGTCTGCAAAAGTTGCCAGAAAGGTATCAGGATGTGTAGGAATATCAGCAGTGTAAAGGATGTAGAGGACGGGTCCCAAGACGCTGCCTTGAGGAACACCGGCCTCAACGGGATAAAGGTTAGAAAATTCTACACCACAGCGAACTCGGAAGGAACGGTTTGAGAGATAGGATCGGAGAATGAGGTATAGAGACTGGGGTAAATGGGTTTTCAGCTTGAAGAGTAATCCAGTGTGCCATACCCGGTCAAAAGGTTGCGCAATGGCCAGAAACGCACCAGAACAATACTCTTTGCATTCAAGAGCTGAGGAAATATGGTCTACAACTCGGAGCCCCTGTTGAACTGTGGAATGCTGAGGACGGAATCCAAACTGATGGAAAGGAATATTTTGAGATTCTAATATGGGTAGGATACGTTTTAGAAGAAGCCTTCCGAAGATTTTTGAGAGGATGGGGAGTAGACTAATAGGCCTGTAGGATGAAGTGTTGTTGGAAGGTTTGCCAGGATTTAGAAAAAGAATGATAGTGGAATGTTTCCATAACAGAGGAAAATAGGTGGTGCGTAGGATGCAGTTGTAAATATAAGTAAGGAATATAATAGCTTTCTGCGGAAGTTGTCGGAGGATCTGGGGAGTAAGGAGATCGTGTCCAGGAGATTTACGGAGGGTAAGTTTTGGAGAAGATATTTGACCTCAGAGGGATTAATAGCTTTGGGAGGTAGGGAAAGTGGAATTGGTGACATAAGAAAGTCTTGCACTGTCGCGGTGTGATTGATGTGGGATTCCGGGTGAGGAGTGAATACTTTGGAGAGGTTTGTGGCGAATTCCTCGGCTTTATCTTCATCAGACGCAGCCCAGGAGTCATCGCCACGTCGGAGAGGATGGGAAACTTGATGATATTTTAGGATCTTTTTCGTGACATTCCACAAGGAATTATCACGAGCTGATAGAGAGGAGAGGTAGGAATTAAAGGACTGGGAACGGAAGGTCGCCAACTCCCTCTTCAATTGTCTACAATAGAAGTTATAGGAACGGCGATCTGTTGGGTGTCGAGTGCGCTGCCATAATGAACTTGCTCGGCGTTTGGTATGGATGAGGTCTATAATATGTTGTGGAAAATGATTTTGGTGAGGATTTATATTGGAGGGTTTAGGAGAGGAGGCAGTCCAGACAGCTTGTTGGATGGCGGTGGTAAAGGAATAGACGGAATTATCTAGGTCATCTGGGGTTTTGAGGGTTACTCTGAGGTCAATATTATCGGTCAGGATTTGGCGAAAAAGGTTCCAGTTGACAGGGCCTCGGATGAATGATGGTGGAATGGGTTTTGGAATTGGAGTGAGAGATACTTTTAGGATCAGTGGACTATGGTCTGAGGATAGTTCATCAAGGCGAGTTACAGACAAGTTGAGGGAGCCTAATCCGCTGTGGATAAAGAAGTCGAGGATGTCAGGATTGCGGTCAGGATCGGTTGGCCAGTAGGTGGGGGAGTCAGGAGGCAGGATATTAAAATTTCGGGATTTGAGTGCAGACAGCAAATTTCGTCCCCGAGAATTCGTGGTTCTGGAACCCCACTGCTGATGCTTGGCGTTTAAGTCTGCACCCAGAATGAAACGTTTTCCTAAGGAATCCAGGAAGGATACGAATTCGGAATTGGAAATGGAATGTTTAGGAGGGCAATATGCAGATGTGAGGATTACCGGAAAGGAAAAAGTCTTGATTACTATGCCTGTGGCTTGTAGCAAATCATAGGTTGGAAGTTGGAGTAAATGGTGAGAGAGGGATTGGTGGACAATGATAGCAGAACCGGCATGGGCTTTGCCGTCTGGGTGGTCAGTACGGTATGTCATGTATTGCGGTATTTTGAAGTACTGTTTAGTCGTTAGTCTTGTTTCAGTTATAAGTGCAACATCGATTGTTTTGTCTTGCAACAACGCTGTCAGTTCGTCAGTATGATTTCTAACACCATTCGCATTCCAAAGGAGAATGGATAAGGAGTTAGGTGAAGTCATTTAAGGATTTTTCAAGGCAGGGATTAGATTTGATACTAGATTTGTAAGGAGTGATATAAGCGGCATAACAAGAGATTTGATTTCGGAGATGAACGATGACATTAGACTGGTAAGATCTGTGACGTTTGATGGTGGAGGGATATGAGAAATTTGATGTTGAGGAGTTTTTTGAAGATCAGGTAAATTTTGAGGGATAGATTGTTGTACAATAGATTGAGAATGTTGAGGAAAACGTTGTTCCGGCAGGGCCTCGACTTCATGACTCTGGTTCCCACCTCCAAGCAAGTGGGCAAATGATACGTTGGAATTTACAAGTTTAGATGGTTCTCTTCTGCTTCTGACTGGAATAGCTGTTTCATTCGGATCCTGAGGTTTTTGGTATCTGGTTCTGAGTTTCTTGTAGATTTCACATCCCTTGTAGTTAGCCGGGTGGTCCTTGAGGCACAGAGCACATACAGCGGGTGTTGATCTTGATCGTGTACATTCTTCTGATTTATGCTGTTCACCGCATTTCACACAGTGTGGTATGTGATGGCAATAACTTTTGGTATGACCATATGCCTGACAGTTATGGCACTGAACAATTTCTTTCTTTGTGTAAGGTTTTTCAACTTTTACACGGGTATAGTACAGTCTACTGAGGTCATAGATTTTTTTGACTCCTGCTGATGGTTCCAAGTCCACGAAGAATAGAGGCAGTGGACTTTTATCTTTTAGAACGTTGGTGACTTGCCTCACTTGGAATCCTAATTCTGTCAGTTCTTCTTTGATAGCTTCAACGGGTGTTGAGGAATGTAGGTTTCTGATTACGACCCTTAATGATCTCTCCTGGCGCAGCTGATAAGTATGAAAGTCAGCTTTGGTCTCAGTCAGATATTTTACAATCTTTCTGTAGGTTTCAGCAGTAGTCGGAGATATTTTAGTATCATTGGCTCTACTTATACAATAATAACTATTAGGATCAGTTACTTTGTTTAAATGCGCACACATCAGTTTAAAATTTTTAACAAATATTGGTGGAGGTAGTGGTTCCCTGGGTATAGGAGAAGATTCCATGGTTTCTTTTTCATTTTGGAGGATCTCAAATGGATTCGGTGTAAAAAACGGGGATTCATCAGTTATTCCTTGTGAAGATGTGCTGGGCTGTGGTTCAGATCCCAATGAGGTAGCTGACGCGGTCGCTGGTGGAATCATTTTTTTATTTTGTTCACGGCGGGGTCTTTGTTTTGTGGGAGACGAGTTAGAACCTGTAGATCTAGATCATTTACTTGCAGACTTTGAGGACATGACTTGATGAAAATATCTCATGGATTAAGAAAATAATAATAATAAATAAATAATGAGATAAGAATTAAAGATAAAAGAAAGATAAGTAAAAGAAAAGCAAGCCCGAGCTTGCCGATCTAGCGGCAATCAGCTGATCAGTGACCCTCCTTTCACTTTTTCGTGATTGTACTAAGTAAATTATAACTTTGCTTACCGAAATTTCTCCAATATTCACTGCCGTAGTATTCCTGAGGTCTAGTGATGTTCTCCAGACTGAATTCAAGCGAATTCCTACCGAAAAAAAGCAAAAATCTGAGATACAATGTAACGTATGACTGTTATCATCGAGCGCATCTTACAACTTTTTTAGTAAAAAAAAAAAAAAAAATCATATTTAAAGTATTACTAAAACAGCAGAAATTAAACCAATTTTCTTAAGAATATAACTCAGGGTCTTAATTCGTGACTAATTATTGATGATTTTGGTACCCTCTGCCACAACTAAATTAAACAATTTTTATGTTATATTTTTAATAGAAGGAGAAAAAAAAAAGCATAATCAATCATTTTGACAAAGAAAGGATATAAGGATTAGAAGAAATAAGCACTAAACTACCTCTCAATTTAACTTAAAATCAGTAGAGCAAATTTTAGCTAGGCTTTTTATTTATTTATTTGTAACATAAAGGCTTTTCAACCATAGAGGTTATTTTAGCCCTAAACTAATAATGCAGATACAATATAATAAAAGTAATAATACATAGATATATACTAATAATACATACATATATACTTATAATAATACATACATGATAAATAATAAAATACCATACAAACATTATACATAATATACGAAATAATACATACAATACGAAAATAATACATACAAATATCACAAAATAATAATCACAAAATACATAATATATAATAAAATAAAATACATAATACACTAAAAATACATATATACAAACAATTATATAAGATAACTACATATAAGAAAAAAAAATCAAATAAAAAAAATAAAAAATAAAAAAAATAAAAAAATAAAATAAAATAAAAAATAATAATAATAATAATTATATATAATTATATATTATATATATATATATATATATATATATATATATATATATATATTATATATATATATATATTATATATATATATATATATATATATATATATATATATATATATATATATTATAATATTAAAAATAAAAAAACAGGAACTTTTTTTTTTTTTTTTAAATTTTGGAAAATATTGATGTCTTTTAGATAATTCATCAGTTTGGTGGCTGACTCCTGGGTATTTTGTAATATTGTCCCAATATCATTCTCCATACCAATCCCTCTTCGCTCGGCTTCGAAGGAAAAGCAATCCAACAGTATATGGGGTACTGTGAGGAGAACCCCACAGGAGGTGCATTGAGGCGGTGATCCCCTCGCCATCAGGTAGCCGTGGGTCAGCCTTGTGTGGCCGATCCTCAGTCGAGCCAGTACCACTTCCTCCTTCCTGCACAGCCGTAGGTCATGCTCGGTTGGGTTTCACTGAAGGCTCGACTACTCTAAGTTTATTCTCCCTCATAAAAAAACACACTTTTTGCCAATGTTCTGTGGCCTTTTCTTTTATGAGGGCGATTACTTCCCGCGTTGACGCACCCGGAACAAACATACCTTCTGTTACAGCTAATTTCGCTTTGGTATCAGCTAGCTCGTTTCCTTTTATGCCACAGTGACCAGGTAACCATATAAATTCTATTCTTCTACCAACCCTCTCCAATGCATTTAATTGTGTTAATGTATCTACCACAAGTGGGTCCACAGAAAATGTATTTGTTAAAGCCTTAAGAGCCGACTTGGAATCTGTACAGCTAGGCTTTTAAAAGCATTAAATATTTGTCTAAATAGTGTAAAAAAACAGTAATGCAGAGAATTATAGGAATGGTTTGAGATATAAATTTTTGTTCTTCGGTTATTGTAGTCACTTAGAAAATTAATCTTTAAGCAGGAAACCCCAGACGTTGAATCTTAGAGTATATATAAAACTTCTTGGGATCCTCATGCAAGAGAGAAACGACAAGAAACTGCCCAGCGTTGCTGACTACTTCAACACTTACTGGACAAATGCTGTAACAAACGACTCAATTACGAAAGGCACATTTATACGATTATCGTATGGCCGATATGGGCTTACGGAGTAGAGCTTTTGGGCTTTACTAAACCATTGCATTCTTTTCGTACCCGATGCTTACAATCCAAAAATCCTTCGTTAAATAATGCTCCTTACTTTGTTACGAATAAACTTATCCATAAAGACCTTAATGTTCCGCATGTTGCTGATTTTACCCGAACTAGATACCATTTCTTTCATGACAAACTCCATCCCCACTCTAACCCCATAGTTTTAATCCTTCCTTCCTCCTTTATTCCTGACAATCCTCCGAGGCGTCTGAAATTTACATGGGCTCGATACCTTTTGGTTTAGATTACTTACTAGAGTACTGAAAATGGGTAGTGTCTTTGAATGTATTTTATGTTATTTCATTATATTTCCTTACTTGATGTATTTATTTATACAGTTATTAATAGTATTAACTATATTTAAAAAAATGAGTTTGGTTAATTTTCATTCTGTTAAGTTCAAACTGTGTTTTTAGGGCATATATCACATACATTCATCTGAATTTGTATTAAAAAAATACTTAAGAAATAAGCGGAAATCCAACTACAAAATAGGTCTTCATTATACAATACGTATCGTTTATTTGTAGTTATATATTTAAATTCATCCAATATTCTAAGTTTATATATCCCTCTGTGTTTTACTCCCTGGATGCCTCTTCGTCCCTTAGAACTTATATTTTAGAATTTGTAAGGTCTGCTTAATCAATTAACCATTTCAAGTATGTTCTTTCAGTATGGTGCCAGAATTGGAGGATTAAACTTCATTATATCAAATCCCACCAAATAATCATTACCTAACGCCGTAAACCAATGACTTCCTGTCCTACAGTATGCTTTTATGACACTCCACTAGCCCCTTTTAAACAGATTCGATACTTGACAAACGTCTAACTTGGAATCCCCATACAAGACTGAAACGACAAGAAACAGATCGGCGTTTTCGACTACTTTAACACTAACTAGACAAACGCTCCAACCCCCCTCTTAATTACAAAAGACTCATTTATACCATCATATCAGACCGATATGGACTTACGGAGTATAGCTATGGGCCTCTACTAAACCATCGAATTCTTCTCGTATACAATCCTTACAATCCAAAATCCTTCTAAAATCCTTAACGGTTCTTAATTTATTACGAATAAGCTCATCAATAAAGAGCTCAATGTTCCATATGTTACTGAATTAGCCCGACGCAGGTGTCATTCATTCCATGAAAAACTCCATTTCCACTCTAATCCACTACCATCTTCTTCGATTCCTGATAATCCTCCGAGGTGTCTGAAAAGCAGATGGTCACGAAACCTTCTGGTTTAGGATATTTTTAGAGTTCTGCCAATGGGTAGCGTCTCTACATGTATTTCATGTCATTTACTATGTCCATTACATTAACTTGATGTAAATAATAAAGTGGTAAATATCAAGACATATGTTTAAATAAAAAAATGTATATTCTTTCTCAATATGCAGCATATCTGCAAAAGAAGTAGAGAACATTTTCTTCCTTAGGCAATTAAAAAAAAAAAATACATTATACTCAATATATATATATATATATATATATATATATATATATATATATATATATATATATATATATATATATATATATATACCGATTCAGTATTGTCATTGTTTTCCTTCTTACTTATTTTTTTTTTCTAAGTAGGTCCCTTCTTATTTCATTTTATTAACTCACTATATAAATTACTTTCGACGTTCATATACAACGAGACAAAACAATGAAAGATAATAGTTCTGTTCTGAATAATAATGTTCTTTTCATATTGTATCTCTAAACTGTATTTGGTATGATGGGATCTCTCAAAAGGGGTTCGTCTATCTGAGAGAATAATGGTCTATCAGGTTCCTCGGTCCTGGAAAGGAACTCAAGGAAATGAGACCCGATGAATGATGAATAAGATGAAGAAGGACAAAGGGGAATAATAAAAATCCATAAGGGCGCGGGTCAGTGAGCTTCCTATCAACAAAGGGAATCAGGAATAGCTTTAATTTTACAATAGTCACATCCGAATCCTGCTTTTTGCCTGTATCGTATGTTTTCTGGTATATTTAATTTTATTTATATTTTTTTTTATTATTTATATATTTATATATTCCAGTCGATATATACTTTTATAAGTATAAAATATTCATCAATATTCATTTTCACTTTCACTTACAATTTTTATTTCCACTTTCTCTATATAAAATACATACTAAGGGAAAGTATAGCGATCGTGAAAAATGGAGAGTAGTGAAAAGCTACTAAAACTTACTGATTGTCGTTAGTAATAATATAATAGATTACTGTGAGGTTCTTTTAATTAAAGTGATCCATTTTCATTCTACATATTTCATTTCTTATTTCCTTCTCCCTACGTTTTCAGCTTTTTTCCATTTTCAAGGGATCTTTTAATATTCCTTCATAATGCACTTATATATATATATATATATATATATATATATATATATATATATATATATATATATATATATATATATATATTTTGTCACATTTTTAGAAAAAACTATTATAGGCTGACCAGTGAAAATAATAATCTAGCTTAAATTATCTGTTTTTCTTAAGAATATTAGAAAAATGTGAAGGTAATAGAGAATAACGAAACACGCGTAAAGTGTTTGTTTTAAATCATTATTTTTATTTGAAAACATTTTTTATTGAGTGATATTACAAGATTTCCTAATTATGACATTTATAAAAGCGGTCAATTAAAACATTCTTACAATATTTACAAAGCAATAAATTTTACGTAGCAATAAATATAGATCATTAATAATATTATTATATCATTCAATCTAAAATAAATATTTTCAATATAATTAATTTAAATATTTTTATTTTAAATATTTAGCCTCAAGGTGAGAGGCAAATAACAAAAAACATTTTTTTTCTTTTATAATCTTTTCAATTTTGACCTTTTTTTATTACTTTTAGAATAGATTTTTTTTAATGGAGGTTAGAGAAAGAAGTATGTTTCAAGATTTTTTTTTTGTATTGGGCCTGTTATCGAACTATTTTAAATGTCTGAATAAGCCCCTTCTTAGATAGGCTGGAAGTTTTTAAGTAGTTATATGAAAAATTAAATTATCGAACATTGATAAGGCAAAATTTGGTTCATCAACATCGATCAAATTTTATAAAATGGACTTGTTAAACATTTTGTGATAAAATCTAAGTTTAAAAGACAACAATAAGTAAAATAAAGATAGTAATAATTTCCGACTTTTGATTTTAATAATTTGAGATTTGATTTTAGGGTTTAAATTTAATTTTAAAATCATATTTAACAGAGCCCATATTAATAATATTATCAAGGCTCAATCTTAAACGTATTATTTCGGATCAATATCATAGAAACTACTTACCGCTCCAAAAAAAAAAAAATGAGAATAACGTCTTTAGAGAATACGTAATCCTTTTAAATTTAGGTTCTTAATTTTAATTTTCGATTAAATTAATGAAATATAAATGCACAATTTCATTATAAAATGTATAATGAATTATGTATATTTTTAATCTAAACTCTCCAATATTTTCAAATCTCAAATAACTTATTAAAACATATTTTTTATTCTTTAGTAAACCACTTATATTACTGTTCCCATTGTCAAAAACTAACACTGTAATAGTCTGATGCGATGTAGAACTTTTATTACCAAAGTATATTTAATGGTACAAAGATAAGACTTTTATTTTTAAATAATTCAATCAAATCAGTACTGATGAAGTTTATAATTTAAATTCAAAGTCAATAAAGATTGTGCAGGATTGCCTCAGTATGAATTCGTATTACGTTTTTCCGTTTCTTAATTTTAGAAAAGCCATTTCTAATTTAGCTTCTTGGGAAAGTGGACTACATCCACTGATGAGTGTAATAATCCTGCGTTCTTTTTCTTTTGTTATCTCTTTTTTTTTTTTTTTCAAAATGTCCATCCTATTTGCATATTTAGCTTGTATTTTCTGTCTCGTGAAGTCAATTGGCTGCAATTTTTTTTTACTTCAAGGATTGTTTTGAGTAAGGTTCTGTTGATATTTGGTAATTGATTTGAATTAACTAAAGTTTTTAAATAAATTAACAGATTAAAAGAATAAATTATTTAAAAAAAAACAGGGATTTTACAAGATACAGAACAAATATGCAATAACTAATTCTGAATATTATTAGAATATGGTCCTTTCATATAATTATAAAGTAATAGCTCTTTATTGTAAATTTGATAATAAATGTTGTTTGATATTGAAAAGTTAACAAAAAACTACATATTAATTATATTGAGATGAAAATATCTTCTAAACTATTTTATATTCTCTTTATCTATCTTTAATTATCTGAACAGAAATTTAAGTAATATTAACATAGATTTGACTTCTATTTTTTTTTATTATTAAATGATAATATTTATGAATAATTTATATTAAAATGAATACAATTTTAAATCATTGAAATTAACTATGATCAAAACAGTTCCTTGAAAGAAAAATTTAAGAACGACTTTGTGGGAGTAGTTGTGACAGTCAGGCTACTTAAAGTAAGAAGAATGGCTTTCTAAATAAACTCTTACTCAGAAAGAGCTGCATTCTGTATCCTAAGCCCTCCAATCCCATATCAGAGACCTCCATCAAAGATGTTAAAATTAGAGAATCACCAACAAATCCTATAAAATATTCTTGACCCTTCCTCATAAACTTATGACTTTCTGCCCTATAGTATCCTTTAATAACTCTCCACTAGTTCCTGTCAAACAGATCCGATAACTACGACTCCACTTTACGAAAGACTAACTTGAATGCTCTTTCATTATTAAAACGACAAGAAACTGCTATTTCAACCCTTATTGGACAAAAGTTCTAATCTCCAACTTAACTGTAAACCATGATTATACCAATCTGGACTAAACAATCGAATTATTCTCGAGCCCAATCCTTGAACTCCGAAAACCACTACACTCCCTAATTTGTCACGAATAAACTGATCCATAATAACTTTAATGTTTCATATGTCGCTGGTTTGGTACCTCTCCTTCCACGACAAACTCCATTCCTACTCTAACCTAGAAGTTTACATCGTTTCTTCCTCTTCAATACCTGATAATTCTCAGAGGCGTCTGAAGAGAAGATGGCCCCGAGACCAGCTAAGAATATTTTTAGAGTACTGCCAATGGGTAGCTTATCTGCAAGTCATCTATGTCTTTCCTTTATGATCGAATTTACTGGCTTTTATGAATATTATGCTAATTATCAATATATAAATATAATATATATATATATATATATATATATAAAATATATATAATAATAATAATATAATAATAATTCTTTATTTATTCTGGGACATGTCCCTTTAGAATAATATTACAAATTTTACATAAAGAAACTTTTTTAGTGTCTTATAGTATATTAAAACAAACAAAATAATAAAAATAAAGACAAATATGAACTATTATAATAAATTAAAACATACCTTCTGATAATTAATAACAAAACTATAAAAAAATAAAATAAAGAGAAAATGTCCACACACACACACTATATATATATATATATATATATATATATATATATATATATATATATATATATATATATATATATATATATATATTACATATATAATATATATATATATATATATATATTACATATATATATGCACACATATATATATATAAATATATATATATATATATATATATATATATATATATATATATATATATATATATATATATACATATATACACATATACACACATATATTTGTATACATATATAAATCCGAAATACAAATTTTAATTAAAAGAACTTTACAATATTAGTGGAATATTGATGAAATAATACAGTAAATGTTCAAATACAACACAAATAAAATATTATATTCAAATTATCGTTTCTACGTTTTTTACTGCTTTTTATTGAGATTTTCGAATCTATTTAGGTCTCTTTGGGAATTGGATAGAAAGGAAGTGATTGAATAGTCGGGATTTAAAGGTAGGAAGAGTTGCAGAGTGACGAATATATGAAGGAATATAATTCCATATATATATATATATATATTTTTTTTTTTTGGGGGGGGGGGGGAATTTTAGTTGAATTACCTCGATTTAATTTTTATTATTATTGATAATATATATCTCAGCCATTATACACTGACTGACTAAATCCTTTCTAATTAGAACTGCCTACCTGTCCAGTAACTTGACAGAGCCTTGAGAAAACATGAGGCAGAAGAGCGTGGTAATAACCAATCATGAAGGAGGCCCTACCGCTAATATTTCACGGGCTGGGGGTCTGTCAAAGTGGGTTACAGCTCCTTAAATCATCTTTTGTCGGTTCACAATGGACGGCTACCAATATTCGTAAAAGTTTACAGCTCAGCTTACGTCCTCTTTGATATATATAAGCATGACTGATAATTATCTACTACCATAAATTTAATATGACTCAAACTGTCAAAGAAAGACATGCTGTAAAGGATTTAATCATAGATTGACAATTAAATATGGAACAGTAGTTTGTATTTGAATGAGCATCTAACGATGAACCTAACAACTATACGTTGATATCAGCCAATTAATTTTAAAACGGCGGTGGATTAAATCTGATCTAATTTAATAACTCCGTCGTTTTTGAAGGTATAGAAAAATGTTATTAGGGTATTCCAACGAAGAAACCGCGAACAATTATAAAAAATAAAATTGAAATTTTAGCCATAAATACGCTTGTGACTCCGTTATTTTCGAAACAAAAAATACTTGTTATAAGTTAATATAGTTCCCAGCTCTCAGGAGATACGTAACTCATTTTAAATATAGAACACACATAAAAATATAATAAATTGCTTTTAAATATGTGGCTTATAGCCTTTTAAATTACAAGCATATTTATTTATTCGTTTTGAAATTGTATAACTACTCCTGCTGTACTCTGTACATATTTAAAAAAAATTTCTTTATTTTAGCTGTGGTTTTAATTATACGCTGTCAACGTATACGAGTGCATTGAAATATTAATCACAAAAAAAAGATCAAACAGCTAATTTTCATTATTTTTTGCGAAGGACTGAAAAAGTATAGCTTTTATATTCGTTTGCGAACAGAGCATAATAGTATTAGAGCTGACAACGTTTTCGACAGTTATTTTTGTGTTGCTGGTTTTTAATATATATTTTTTTTATTAGCGAAAGATGATAACAACACGCGATGTATGGCAGCAGTTAGTTTTAATACTGTTCATCCCTTTGGTACTCGTAAAAATGTTACATATTCGAAACATTAATGTACAGTTAACCTAAGTTTAAAAAAAAGAAAGTTAGAAATTTCTATAATTTTTTAACACCCTTCTGGTGATAACTAGAAACAATTTCCAGCGTCGGGTTTTTTAGGAAGGTCGATAAGAAATAGAAAAAATTAAATAAAGTGTCAATAGTTTTTGGTGAATATTAAAAAAAAATATTATGTTTATCGCGAATATTGTAATAAATAAAGTAAATAAAAACTCATAAAGTTCTGTAATAACGGCGATATACATTCTTATCGCTTTAGAGATAAAATTGATGGGCCTCCAATCTCAAATCACCATGAAACTGCAATGCTCAGGATCAACATTGATATTATTTTTTAAAACAGTCTCGAATTAGGAATTACGGAAACTTTTAAATTAATTGTATTGTAATATGCAGATTTAAGATCGTAGTAATTTGTTTTTGTGTTAAAATTGCCTAGAGCTGTTTCGCATTACGAGTGGCATATCCAAGAGTTGTTTTTTAATTTTATTTTTATATGTTTTTTTGCAGAGTGAAAATATTGCCTTTTTCTCTATCTTATATTCCTCATTAGAACCACAGATGCTTGTCAAACGTTTTCCTCATAATAATATTAAAATTCTAACCCACTGATCCTTTGATATATCTTTATCAATCAAGCAAAATCTATTATTTCTGCCTTTTTCGGGTATTTTAAGCTGAATATTACTCTTTTTTTATTTTGACTTGACGTTTTTAAGCAATTTGAGATTTTTACTGCACGAAAATCCGTTCTGTAATAACGATCATTCAATAATTAAATCCAATTAGGTTAATAAAAAAAAAAAAGAAAAGATATTTGAATATAACTTTATTTGCTCTCGGAATAATCCCTATACCAATAGATCTGGCTACATTACAATATTAAATACATAAACATATTTAAACATAAAATATAAAAAATTATTAGTTCACTACTATATCATCTTTAGTTACATTAAGTAGTAATAAATAACAACACGACCTACAAATAAAACAAAGCAATAATAATACATGACTAATCTAAAAGATATTTTACTTTAAATAATACATAAATATCGCTATTGGGAGTAAAAAATCCTTAGTTATGCCGTCCTTCGGAGGGGACGATAAAAGGTGGTCCCGAGCCTGTTCGATGTCAGGTACTCCTTAAAGATCCCTATCCTAATAAAACATCTTAATGGATAGGCAAAATTTAGGACCCCCACTGTAGCAACGTCCGATTATCCATAGTAGCATAAAGTGAGGTTAAATAAATAAACAATACATAAAGATCAGATCTATTGAAGCAAACAAATAATTTTATTCATTTGTTATAAATGATTTGATTCGGCAATACTGTTTGGCATAATAATGTATGTTTTTGAATTCCCTCATGTCTTCGGTCGTGAACAGCTCAGTAAAATTTGCTGCAGCTAATTAAACATTCATATTTTATATTATATTATATTATCATATATCATATTATATAAATAACGGTTACAGAACGGTGCGTATATGGGCATCGAATGAAAATATGAAATAAGTCCTCTCTTTTGTTATTAGATTAGATTATATTTTTAACTAAAAGTTATGAAACTTTTAGAAAATGGTTTTCAACGCCGTTTATAAAAAAAAAAAAAAAATAGTAAACACATAAATGAATGAATTCATCTAAATAGTAATTTTTATTTGCATAATTAAAAAATTGAAATAAATACTTCTGGATTATTACAATTATAATCTAGTATTCTAAAGTACAGATAATATGTTTGTTTTTTTCAACAGACATAAAAAATAATGTAACTGTTCAAAGGCTAATGCGTGATGGCGAGCTTGATCAGTATTAAAAGTTGGGGTTCGCTAATGTAGCCGAAATGAGAGGAAAATATTGGCCCACCGCGGGTGGATAATCTGTGTACAGAGCCGGAGATTGGGCATGAGCAGCCACATTACCCTTCTTTGGTAGGAGGGGATATTCTGAAGGCCTGGAAGGACCCGAGGAGCATGGAGCAAAGCTCCTGAAAGAGATGGCTCAGCTGGAGGTAAGTCCGAGCGGATCCCACCGCCTTATCCTCTCAGCGGTCACGGGGAATATTAACCTGGGAGATCACTAGTGCTATCTCAGATTTTTTTTTTTTTTAAATTGAAATATCATTATCCGTCTTTCGGAACGGTCTTACTGAAATGACCGACCATCAATAATGATGCCTTCAAAGAAAAAAAAAATATTACATCACGGTTGCTTAAAATGAAGACCTTGTTAAGATATTTGGGCTGTTCCAGAAGTTAAAATTAAATTTATATTTCCTTTACGTCCAATTTCCTCAACAATTTGAAGTTCAGTCGATTATGTTCTATAAATAGTTGCTATTTAACACAACGATTCGATTTCCTTTTGGTGTTTTTCTTAGGGTTTCGACAAGGATCTTCTAATTATAAATTTTAATTCCTATCAAGGCCGAGCTATACAATAAGAGAAAAGGTAGGTAAAATATCGTAAGTGCGTGATCTTGTGAGAGTTAACGAAAGTAGTGTGAAAAGGGGGAAGGCATATTAAAAAAAAAATGGCTGTGAATATATCAGATATTACTTTTTGAAAAATCATATTGTATCATTAAATATTACTTTAAAAAAAAAACAACTAATTGATAAGGTTATATCAAAACAAATAAGTATAATATGCACATCATGAAAATAAGTTTTTTAATTAATAAACTTTCCCTATCAAAACAGGAGTGAACAAAGACGGTGGTCTTTAATAATATCTTGTATATTATTTAACTGTATCCTGGAAAAAATGTCAGAGAATTAATTAGAACTATACCAGTCGACACAAGAATAAGAATGGGAATTAAATAACATAACTTAAGGATCCCATGCCTAGCAGTCACTGCTGACCTAATGTTACTGGCAAACGACACGTATGAGGCCACTACACAACTTCAAACGCTTTACTCAATAGCTCCGAAAACAGGCCTGCTAGTCAACATTGGCAAGGTTGAATTCATGACCAATGTTTAAGATGTACCTAAAGCCATGAAAGTCAGTGATACTAAACATATCAAAAGAATAGAAGAAATAAATTGTCTTGGAGAGTGGATTTCAGTAGACCTAAGGGAAAAAGTGGTTCTTGAACAAAGGAGGATTAAATCAGACAAGGCATACGATGTCTGCAAAAACCTGTCCGCCTCAAAACATCTGTCCACAAATGTCAAACTAATGCACTGCAAACTAATGTAGTAGTCAGACTATCAATCCTCTACGCCGCTGAGTGCCTATCTCTAACAAATAAGATACCTCTAAGGGCACTCGAAGTACAAGGAAGAAAATTCTTGCGAATAATTTTGGATCGAAAAACCTTACCAGATGGAAGGCGATGGTATAAACCAAATTAAGAACTCTACCAACACCTAGAAAACCTCACAGATGCCAACAGAAGAAGACGTTTGGCTTTCTACGGCTATCTGTACAGAATGGATCCTCTTTAGTGTAGCCACTAAGGGATAAACCACTGGATCTTAGTGCATCAAACAAGTTGAGAGGGATCTTGTAGAACTTAATATTGAACAAGATAACATCAATTACAGAAGTCGCTACCGCCAGACCATTCAAACTAGACGTCAAGGAAACGTAAGTTAGAGTTCAGAAGAAAAATGAAAGAATACTAGGCCAGCGGAAAAGGTAAATGATCGGCAGGAAAGCAACATCGAACACGCCAGAAGTGGAAGACAACAGATGTAAACACGAGCACTGTGGTCCTTAAATGGCCCAAACGAGAAAAACTCCATTTTAATAAATTAAATATTATTTATGATTGAAGCGAACAAAGAAAATGATAATGTTTTGAAGAAAATACGGTAATTAAATATTTATAATAATACGGTGAAAGTATGTGAGATTTTTACCTACCTGTTCTCTCGCCTTTATGTTTATGTTTAAAATGTATAGATTCTTAGAAAATGAGCCATTCCTCTGGAAGGTTAAAAATCCAGAAGCAAAATCATGGATGGGTATAAGTTCGGTGGAATCCATTTCAGAAAAATTGTGCTTCTGCTTGTCGAGAACTGTATTGTTGGGTGTTCTCCTGCTGTATTTTTATTCCTAATCATCAATGTGTCACCTCTCCTACATGAACAATTTCTATAATTTCAAATGGGAAATTAAGTATCCCTTAATTCTAATTGGAAACCTTTCCTTCCTATATTGAGTTCTAATAATTATTTGAGGACCTACATTATCGTAGGATTGTAGAAGAATGTATCGTGGTCCAAAAACATTTGGCCTCAGATGGAGGCGGGGCGATAAGGAGGGAGGGAAACATAGTTTACTATGCCTGAAAACAGCTAACATCAACCTTACTACAATCGGAGGCTTATAAAATCATAGTCTATTTTCTTATTAAAATCTTGAGTTAATGAATCACAAGCTTAGATAAACTGATGTAACTTTATTTATAATGATAATAGGAACAAAACTTCCTTATTATTATAATATACTATAACTGTATGATAATAACATCTTGAAACGGAGTCATCTGGCTCTAAAATTTGGGAGTACTTATACAAAGGGCTAATAGATGAAGGTAGGAGATATAGGAAGGTGGTTCATAGAAAAGATTTGGTCCTTTCCCTTAGGGTAGCAACATGAGTGTAACTATGGATCTCGCTAGATGATAAAGAAATAGGCGTGGGATCATTGGTAGTGCAATGGCTAGCATAAGGTTGTAGTTTCAAATCCGGTAGATAGCCCTGGGATATTTTAAAGAGAGTAAACTATTCATGGTTATGCCGCATAAATTGGTGATCCTGAGCCTGTGCTAAGGCAAATACTCGTTAAAAATCCCTAACCTAATGAAACCTGGATAAGCAAACTTTAGCACTCCCTCTGTAGCAGCGTCCGATTAGCCACAGAAGCATGAAATGACGTTAAATGAATAAACAACGAAATAAGTGTTAGCTTCTAATCCCATTGAGAATGAAACCAACACTGTTTCTAGGAACACTGGGGCTCCCACGGAATCGTATTGTAAGTACCCTAATTTTAGATAAGAGAAAACGATTACTAAATGGTGAGCGGAAGTGTTGTTGATACAGGAGAATCAATAAGGCCCGTAAACGAGAGGCGTTGGATGATCCGCATATAAAAGTGGAAGCTGGGCGATTGCTGCAGTAAATGCGCTTTAGTACCTAGCTCGTTTGCATTTGGCAGCTGTATCTTTGATAGCCCTGCACCTACTATCTCCACTAAACTGTTTTAATGGCGGTCATAAATGTACACTACCTTAGTTCGTTACTGTTGTGCAGTAATATACGGGAGCTGGGTGAAACGCTTCCCTTGATTAGGGGACTAAAACAATTGATCAATCCAAGTCATAATAATTATTTTCAATGGGATATGCGTTTTAATTATTTATGATCGAGATTGTAGTTTTAATCATTTCATATATTATTAATAAATTATTCATTATCGTGGCACGAATCCCTTTAGAATAACATTTGCAGAGCATAAATATCTGGTGCAGGCAACACACAATTTTCACTTACCTTAAGAAATTCTTAACACGTTAAGGCATTCTATTATTTTCGATGGAAAAATGTGTTTCAGATTAAATAGTCCAGCAATAAAAATTATTACCTACAATAATCATTAAATTGTATGCCTGTATTACATTTCACAGCTTTGTAAAAAAGATAAACATTTTCAAAAATCTTCAGCTCTTCACAACTATATTTTGTCAGTTGCTTATCAAATTTATTCAACTTGTATATTTATTCCTTTTAAATTGACCGATTCTGATGGAAAAGTTACTGTAACATCTCATACATATACACTTCTAAAATATCAGTTTTATAAAACTTGTCGTTTTTGAACTTGACTTACCACAGATATACAAAACCTTTTGCGGTTCATGGTCATTTGCGCTCAGAGGATCCCTAAAAGATGCATTTTCGTTTAAAAGTTTTTACAACAATACTTTTCCTTACTTTATATTTCACACATAGATTAGTAGAAGTAAAAATTTATATTTTAATTAAGGTAATTCACTTTATAATTAGGATAACAATCATGGTTTAACTAATTATTTTCATAAAACTATTTTCATTGAATCCTCTCTATTAATTAGTGCTTTTGATTTATCCGGGTTCAGTTCCATTTTATTTTTCTGCAAAGAATTATATGGGCATTCTCGAAAAATTTACGAATGATGAGTACCCATTACAATGATGGCACCGGGGCACTGGCTCCCGAGTGAAAAGGTAAGAGTGCCTTCAGCCGTGAGTGTCCTATTCTCGATTGGGTCAATACGACTTCCTGCGACTGTTACGGCTTGATGTGAACCAAGGTTTAACTGTTTTTTTGAAAATAATATTAAGCTTCATTTAATTAATAACCTTAACTGTTATATATTATGAAACCGTACTAAAAAAATAAGTTTGCAACGGTCCATAATTGGTTGCTGTAAGTCATAATTTATAATTTAGTGGTTTGAAGGTGTAGTTCTTTTCGTATGTAATTGCTGAAAATTCAGGTCTTTTGGATTCCACAAGCCAGTAGTTACGTAAACGATATCAACATTTTGAGATAGTATTTATGACAGTTTCTTTTAAACTGATTTAGAAAGTCTAACAAGTGTGAACCACAGATCATCCTTAGACTCAACACTAGTCCATAGGTAACACGCTCTAACCATTTGATAAGTTTAATTACCGCCGATGTAATATGTTGTAAAAGTATCTAGTCGAAATACGAATGATATATTTAGGCCGTGAATACGGTAAACGTAAAAAACCGATTTTTAAAGTCAGTATGGTTTTGTATGATGTTGTATGGATGTACTGTATCGTAAGCCAGTGATAAACAAATATTATACATCAGTATGGAAAAATTTAACAAGCTTAGCAAAAATGATAAGTGATTGTGCGATTTCGAAATCAAAATAGAATCTCTATGCAGTTCTAGGAAAATAAAAACAACGTATTTTACAAAATTTGTTATTTATCTTGTTAAAATCGAGTGTAGTTAGTTGCGACAGTGAAACAAAAAAAATTAAGATAATAAAAGATAAAGAATATTAAAAAATAGAAAAGAAAATTATAACTTTGTTAAACTTGGTGAATAACCAGAACATTACTAAAATCATTGTTTGAGTCACCTTCTAACTAGTTTTAATGAAATTATCAAGAATTCATTTCCCAAAAGAGCACTGAAGTAACTCTCGTAAAACTTTTAAATTAATTTTAATATTTAATTTTAAATATCAATATATGTTACTTTTATTATAAACTACTTTATTTGAAATTATTTTATATCACAACAAATGGTTAGTTGGTTGAATCTTCTTGAATACTTAGACTATAGAATGATACTAAAGAAAAGTTATAATCAGTCTATACGCTAATTTCACGAATAGTTTCTATTCGGAACAATATTCAAGCTTGGTCTATTGTAATTGTTCATTAAAAAAAAAATATTAAGTTCCTACAATCAACATTTTAGGTTTTAAAATATATTGCGACGTATACATGAGCTAAATATTGACTAGAAAGTATAAAATAATTGTGTATACAATAATGAAATAAATATATATTAGGAATGAAACACATCGTTTTGCAAACATTGAAGTAATAAAAATAGAAAACAAATAATTCCATGGATATTTATTTTGGCTTTCATTACACTTCATGCAATTTAGAAACTTTAAAAATATTGTTCGTACACTAGGTTAAAAAAAAAAAAAACATTAAATTTTTTGTGGGAAAAACTCGGTTTTAGTTTTTCTTTAATGGTGTGGGGAGTAATTGTATTAAATACCATGATACAATTTCATCAGTGTTATATGGATTTAAAGATTTGACGCCGTATTTTTAACATTAATTTCGGCAAATCCTAAAATATGCCTAATATATTTTAATTTGTCTTATCTTTGTTCCAATGGAATAGAGAAAAAAAAAAAATTATTCACAGGATACGTATCGAAAATATATCATTTTGTTAAGTTAAATTTGTCGAATTTTTGCCTTTAAACAATAATTCCTTATAAATTCGGTATACGTCGTAAACTCCTGAGTAAGGCAATCATAAACGTAGAAACCTCTATAGAGGCGGATGATAGATGATTTATGTCGATTCGAATGCTCCTATATAGAATAAATTCCTCAAATACAAAAAAAAAAAAGAAGTAAAATATCAGTAACTGAGAAAATTTTCACATTCACTAATAACATCTAGTCATAAATGAAAAAAAAATATCTTGATTAGGTCAAGAGTTATAGAATTTTGGCCACTAAATCGTGATTTTTCCCACTGTGCGTCGTGATAGTTTTGAAGGAGAGTTTCTTCTTTTCTCCTTTCTACTTACTATGTTGGTATGCAGTTATACCAAGAGATCTCTCATCCAACTCCTTTTTAACATTTTTAGGGAGTCAGTAGCCACTTCAATTAGGTCAATGTCTGTTTATAGAATCCAACGCATTTCTCATAATTTGATTAATTTTGTATTCTAACGTTATTTGCTATCTGATAGACATGCATACTTAGGTTAGTCTAAATATAAATTGTAAACTTTCTTTGGACTCTAATGACCCTTTGGTGAAGAGGCGCAGATAGGAATAGTAATAAAAAAAACAAGACAAGTTTATTACAAATGCGAAATTGACCTAGCAATTTAGTTATCCAGTTACGGAAGTTATCCCGGAACTGGGTCAATCTCTGCAATCCTGACCCAGACTGGATTCTCGATTGTAAACACTGATCTTTTCTACAATTTGCTTCCTTACTGTTTTTTAAATTGAGAACTCTTCTCGCATTCTACGACTCTTTATATTTCATAAAGTCT
The DNA here is from genome assembly GCA_023052935.1 of Piezodorus guildinii. Classification (NCBI taxonomy): domain Eukaryota; kingdom Metazoa; phylum Arthropoda; class Insecta; order Hemiptera; family Pentatomidae; genus Piezodorus; species Piezodorus guildinii. Next base: position 74,616,911 of record CM041297.1, on the reverse strand, counting down.
GTTTTTTCATGCCTTCTTGTTATTTTGTTTTTGATCTTATATAAAATATAATAAGGAAGTTTCAATAAAGTATGTAATCGGTTATCAACTTCTGTTGTACCCGTACACATATTTAATCAAGCATCATAAAATGCTTTACTATAAAGATTATTAAACTAAAAAAAAAGTAAAAAGAATAACAGATTACGTTAAGTAAATTCTAGCTCCTACAAGTTTACAAGAACATCCTGTTCTTCTTGTCATCGACATATTTTACAAGTCAAGTAGTAATTCTTTCATAATTATCCGATAGGATTTTTCTTTCTAATATAAAATATAGTTTTAAAGGCATATTTTTGTTTTTGAGTATCTGAAATCCAAAAGCGTAGATATGGCCATTATGGGCCATGCATCAGCAATGCATAAAAGAAAAACGCTGAAAATAATTACTAAATGGTTTATTATTTCCAAATAACTATATTAGAGTTTAACAGTTTATATTTCTGTTTACAGGCAATTACTTAATTTGAAAAGCAATATATTAATTAAAAGAAAATAGCCTATCACCACTGCTAATTTCAAATTTTATCTCTGCTATTTCTTGACTGATTTCAATGATTCTTTTTCTGTTTTGTAGGAAATTTAATTTAGGATCTGGAACCGTAAGGCCACAATTTTTTTTTTTCGGTTACTGAGGTTAATTATAAATGCATTATTATAAAGCTGAGTTCGTCGTTTCTAAACAGTTATGCATAAAAAATACGCTGAAAATTATTCCACAATGGTTCATTATTTCCAAATAACTATATTATGGTAAAAATGTGAAAAAAAAAAACAACAAAAAAACCTGTACTACTACAACCCATAAAGAGTTTTGGGCTCAGTACATGTAGAAATTCGTACTGTTTCTAGGCCAACGGCCGTGTAATGACGTGATTCAGCCGCCAGGTTTTTTTCCTTTTTTTAGGTACCCACTTTATAGTCTGGGTGTGCCCCAGGAGGGTCTCCAATTCCCTAGGATCGCCCCTCCGGCTGAAATAACAGAATAAATAATATTCCGCTACAGCCGGGATTCGAACCCAGGAACTATAAAAACGGACATTTTATGAGAAACAACCCAATATAATGCTCAATTTATCGGTGCTGATTTAAAAAAAAAACTTAATAAATACCTAAGTAATGGACTTATAAGATGTGTAGTTGCTTTCAATTAATATGTGCCCCTGATGTCACATTTAAGCTAAAGGCGATTCGGAGGCTGAATCAGTGGTGGATTTTGTGTAACTTTAGGAACCTATTACAGCTCCAGCTCCAAGTATAGTATAAACGTACCCTGGCAAAAATATTTTTTTTTACATGAGTCCTTTTTGTCCATTTTTGTAGAAATCATTATCCGCTAATTCTTAACATAGCTAAAATTAAATGGAAAAGTTAATAAACAAACCAATAAATATAGAAATTTGGACTAAAATATGCCCTCAAATACCGTGAAATTAGTTTTAGATTGTTCTTGGAATTAATTGATTATACAAGAGTACACCTTCCTTATGCCATGAATATATATTGCTTATTCCCACAAGTACTTTATCAAGCCCCTTCATTTTTTATAAGTTCTAAAACAATCTCATAAGTTGTATTATTACTAACGAATAAAACAATATTTTTAGAACAATAGATATAGTTATTATTTTGTTCCCGGACTCTTCATTATATTTAAATTTTTCCCTCATCCACGCTTAAAGCGTATCTAAAATATTATGTTTATAGGTTTTTAATGTTTCTTTTTTCTTAAATTTCATATTAATAATTACACGTACCTTAAATATTGATAAAAGGCTCAAGATTTGTATAACACATTATTGTTTTAGTAGAGTTCACATCTTTTTACTTTCACTTACTATATATAGTAAGGGGAAGTATTGCGATCGTGAAAATTTTCAACGGAAATACACGTTTTAGGGTCCCCTGAGTCCAAATAACTAAGTCCCGCAAAAAGGTCTGTGTGTGTGTGTGTGTGTGGTAACTCCCAGGCGGAAACGGTAAGTCCTATGAAACTGAAATTTCATATTTAAGACAACTATACGCCCGAGACGTGACAAAACTTTTTTCATCAAAATGAGCTTACCAGAAGAGGCACTTTATACCTTGCATTTTGCACCTTTTTTCGATTTTCTCGAAAACTGTTCCGACGATTTTGATTAAACTCGCTATATCGATGTAAAATTTAATGGGCTTTAATATCATGTAGGTTTTATTTGGATAAAAATGGTCTGACAGGGCTTAAATGCCGATATTTTAAATTTTCTACCCCTAAAGTACCTTTAATTTTGTAGATTCAATAATAATAACTAGATTTTCTTGTTAACGCTGATGAAAAACAGATAAATATATAAATTGAATAAATTCGATACCCAACTAAAGGAGAAAACAGAAAAAATATTTTTTTAATGCAATTTTTCGTTTTTGAACATACGAACTTCATATACATATACATGTATGATATACCGTTGGAAAGCTAAAGATTTTACAAAAAAATATCATCTCATACACAAGCTTTTAGAAGTTAATAGAGAGTGATGAAAAGAAGATAAGACTAACTGATTATTTTAGATAATAATATAATAGATTTTTTAATGAAACACATGTTTCTATATAAATTCAATTTGATTAATTCCTTAATAGTTTCACGTATTTTTATCTCTAACTGTATTTGAAAATTCTTTCATTGATTTTTAAAATGGAGGTAAGTGAAAGTCGTGTGTTGCCCGCACCAGATTTTTTATTTGTGAGATGATATTTTGCTAAAAACTCATGATATTTTTATAGGAACTATTTATCATAAACATAATTATTTTTTTGAATATGGAAAGTGGTAATTGAAAGAATTATTTCCTAAAACATTTTAAACTTGCAAGAATCGTCCTAGAACACTATAGCCTTAGCAGTTTTCTACTGAACGGAACTAAAAATACTTGGTTGTAAGATAAAATTTAATGGTGTTTTAAAAACGAATGATTTCGGCCATAATGTTAGGTTGCTTATAAATCTATTCTATCTTCGGTGAAATGCATCTCTTCAAGACTCAAACTTTATCGATATATCACACCCTTTTCTGGGTAATAAAACAACTGTTTTGAATACAGAATTTTATTACCTGTATCTGTTTTATGAGGTATTCTTTCGAATACAGTCGTAAGGTTTACACGCTTGTGCACGCTAACCACTCCCATTTCCTTTCTATTTCTCAGGTGTATCAGCCCTGTACGGCAGTAAAATACAAGTTGAGCAATATCGTACCAATCTTAACGGAATGGTTAGAAATTCGGACCTCCATTCCAGCATTGAAAGATCCAACACTTAAAAAATATGCCTTGTGCTTAAAAAAATTAGTCAACAGGACTTGTAGTTTCCATGTTGTTTCTAGTTATTGTTTCATTCATACCAGGGCTTTAGAATGCTTCATATTAACTTTTTTTAGCCTTCGTAATATCGAGTTTCCATGTGTTGTTCATTATTACTTTCACTCAACTATATATGAAGTATATAGTAGGAGAAAGTATTGTGTTCGTATACACGTTTAAGGATCCCCTGAGTCCAAATTACCAAGTCACGTAAAGGTCTGTATCTGACTGTAAGTCCACGTTTCAGAAGGGTTAAGGCCGAATTTTTTTCAAATTTCAATCTAATTTTTCCAACAAAATCAGTGAAACAGAAGAGCCACGAGCTGATTTTAACGATATGCTCAAAAACATCGCAAATAATTTTAATTGGTCCCTATATACCGCTTTAGTAATAACCAGTATCATACAGGTTTTATTCTGATTGAAATAGTCATACAGGTCTTAAATCTTGAATTTTCGACTGACTTACGGCTGTGCAGGAAGGAGGAAGTGATACTGGCTCGACTGAAGACTGGTCACACAAGGCTGACCCACGGCTAGCTGATGACGAGTACCTCCTGTGGGGTTATCCTCACAGTACCACATAGAATAGAATATAATAGAATAGAAAAAAAAAAATTTATTCTGGGACTAGGTCCCCTAAGAATAACAGGTTTGTACAGTATATGGAAATATACATGTCTGGCCAACAGACAGAAGGAACATAATCAATAAATAATTACAATTATGGGTTAATATATGTGCGCATATCACAAACGCATATACACACATATATCCAAAAAAATAAATACAATGATAAAATTAAAATAAAAACAATTCTTAGAAAGTATTTTGTTGAACGGAATTTAAAATTAATTAGTAGATAACAGCATTTAAATATAGACAATGAACAAAATTATTCTTCATTCAAAGTGTGATTTCAGAAATAAAAATGTTACAGTTTCTGAGCGTCTTTTTGGGATAATAAAAGGTATTGGAAAAGTTGGGATTTGAATGAGGAGAGGGAAGCAGCATGGCGGATATGAGTAGGTAGAGAATTCCAGAAATTAGAGGAGCGGACAAGGAAGGAAAGATCAAATGTTTTAGTCCTATGGATAGGCAAATAAAGGTCGGAATGGCGCGATCTTGTTTCAAGTGAGTGGACTGAGGATATAAATTGTAGGAGACTATGGATGTATGGAGGGTGTTGAGAATTAATGATTTGGTAAAGGTATGATCCTAGGAAATATTGTCTGCGGATTGGGGGGAGGAGCCACTTTAACTCACCGTAAAAATGGGTCACATGAGACCTCTTCGGAGTACTGAGGACAAATCTTAAAAACATATGCTGTTGGATTGCTTTTCCTTCGAAGCAGAGCGAGGAGGGATTGGTATGGAGACTGAAATTGGGACAATATTACGAAATACCCAGGAGTCAGCCACCAAACTGATGAATTATCTAAAAGACATATTAATTTTTTTTTTTTTTTTTTTTTTATTCGTATATATTACAATGTGTCATAACAATAATAATAGTGCTACAGGATCTCATTCATACAATATTTACAATATAAACAAAAGGAAAGTCAAATTACATAAAATAAAATCAAAATAAATAAACGTATACAATAACAAAATTTATAGACAAAATAAACCCAAATAAATGAAGTTAACAAATAAATAAACAAAACATGTCACATTCATACCTATGTAAAATATTTACAATCAGCTCGGGAACCCCAGACGGGACTTGTCTCCCCACTTGTGGAAGGACAAGCAGAGTCCAAAGGATCCCAGCGCCTCCCTCTCAGCCGCATCACTGGTGAGAGCCAGCGGAAGCTAAGTGAGGGCGCCACAGCCACAATCACACCGCACATGAGAGGAGAATCTGACCAGTGTCAGAACTCCAAAATAGATGTTTTACAATATGTCTCGGGGCCACTGCCGTTTCAACCTTCTAGGAGGGTTGTATGGATGAGTGGAGCTGGATAGGGATTGTGCTAGAGGATTAGGATGATGAATGAGGTTCTGGTGGAATTTGGAAAATTTAGATGAAATCAGGTCTGAAATAAATGGAACATTAAGGTCGTGGTGCAAGGAATAGTTGGAGACATAATAAGGAGCATTTACTATTGTTCGGAGGACTTTGGATTGAAAGGATTGAATGCGTTTGATGTTAGAACGTTTAGCTGTCCCCCACGGTTCAAGTCCGTAGGTCCAGATTGGCTTCAGTATTGTCTTGTAAAGTAATAATTTGTTGTCAACTGTAAGCTTAGATTTTCTGTTTAGTAGTCGGTATAACTGTCCGAATCGTCTGTTGAGTTCTTTTCGTTTGAGTCTTGTATGTGGGTTCCACGTCAATCTTTTGTCTAGTAGTAAGCCAAGATACCGGACTGTGTCTGAGGAAGAAAGCGGTATGGAATTGAAATGAACCATTGGACAGAATTTGCGTCGAAGGGTGAAGATGACGTGGGTGCATTTGCCTTTATTAACCTTAATACGCCAACCATTACACCAGTCCTCGATAAGACAAAGGTGTCTTTTCAGGATTAAGGATGCTATTTCAGGATCGGAATTGGATGATAGGATGGCGATGTCATGTGCAAATGTTGCCAGAAACGTGTCAGGATGATTAGGAATATCAGCAGTGTAAAGGATGTAGAGGACGGGTCCCAAGACGCTGCCTTGAGAAACACCGACCTCAATGGGATAAAAGTTAGAAAATTCTACACCACAGCGAACTCGGAAGGAGCGGTTTGAGAGATAGGATCGTAGAATGAGGTATAGAGACTGGGGTAAATGCGTTTTAAGCTTGAAGAGTAATCCGGTGTGCCATACCCTGTCAAAAGCTTGCGCTATGTCCAGAAACGCACCAGAACAATACTCTTTGCATTCAAGGGCTGAGGAAATATGATCTACAACTCGGAGTCCTTGTTGAACAGTGGAATGATGAGCACGGAAACCAAACTGATGGGAAGGAAGATTTTGTGATTCTAATATAGGTAGGATTCGTTTTAGAAGGTGTTTTTCAAAGACTTTTGAGAGGATGGGGAGTAGACTAATAGGTCTGTAGGATGAAGTGTTGCTGGAAGGTTTACCTGGTTTTAGTAAGATAATGATTGTGGAATGTTTCCACAAGAGAGGAAAATAGGTGGTGCGTAGGATGCAGTTGTAGATATAGGTAAGGAATATAATAGCTTTCTGCGGAAGTTGACGGAGGATCTGGGGGGTAAGGAGATCATGTCCAGGAGATTTACGAAGGGTCAGTTTCTGGATTAATAGCTTTAGGCATATTAATATTTTACAAAATTAAAAAAAAAAAAAAAAGTTCCTGTTTTTGATTTTTAATATTATATATATATATATATATATATATATATATATATATATATATATATATATAATCTTTGTATATAAACAAATTGGATCATTCTACCCTAACTTTATTTAACACGTTCACGCTGGCTTGACCCACCAGTAGGTCACACTCAACTGTTCCGTGGGTGGGGAAAACCCACCGGTGGTTCACGCTTTACTCTCCCATGGGGCTACGTGCATCAGAGGGGAGTCATTTCTTTTCAGAAAATAATCCGTTAAAAAAATAAGTTTATTTTATTTTTTCTTAACATTATATGCTGTAGGATTTACCAAGCATAACGGTTTTTTTTTTATTATATATTCTCTAATGTTCAACATCCCCTCTCACTCAAAGGACTTTTGTCGGTTAATTTCATTTGATTAATCTTCTCCAAAAATTGTATTTAGCCGTGCGTGATTTCTTCTCATAATTTTATTTCCATAAATAATATAAGAATATAATACATATTATAAGAATCATTTTTTAAAATAAATAATAATATAAGAGTCTTTTTTTGAGTATTTTTATAATTTCTCCTTCAAGTCATATGTTTATGTCAAAATTGTTACAATCTCACATTTAGCGCGTTCCAATTGTTGTGATCTCACATTAAACAGGTCGGAACTTGGAACAATGTCGTCCCGTCCCACAAAGAGTAAGCAGCTAAGATAGTCCCGCATCACTTGAAAAATGTAGATATTAGATATATAGACTTGATTAAAGTTCTTAAATTGATTTTAACAACGGAGTTGAGTAAAAGTCTTGTGTTGGGCACACCAGATATTCTTTATTTGTATCTTTCTGTTCTACCATACACTAGTTTCAATGTACACTTAACATGCGCGAGTACTAAAATTATTTATTTTTTATAAATAAGTCAATAATAAAACTATCACGTACTAAATTCCTGCATATCATAGTCCTTGAATGCTAGAGTGGTAGGTAGAGAAATGTAATAAATTCCAACATTTGATCGTAGTACTCAGCAGCCCTTATATTTCTCTTCCCTGTTGAACAGACCCGCTAACTAGTACTGATCTTGACAAACAACTTACTTGGAATCCTTATACAAGACTGAAACGTTAAGAAACTTCTCGGTGTTTCCAGCTACTTCGACGCACAATATACAAAGGCTCCAAACTTCCAATTAACTACGAACGGTTCATTCACATGTCAATAATAAGGTCTATTTGGGGTTGCAGGTTGTGTATTAAAGCTTTCCTTAACATCTATAGTTTATTTCCTATAGATATAGGACCCGACTCCAAATGATCAAGTCCCGTAAAAAGGTGAAAAATGAAATGTCATACCGAACTGAAATTTCTCATTTTATTTAATTAAATGTCTGTATGTAACAAAAATGTTCTACTATAATCTAGGAATCAGTAGAGCTACGTTATACTAAGCATTTTGTGAATTTCTTGAAATTATTTCTATTAAACTTTAACTTAACTTAAGCTTAAACTTTTTATATTGATATAAAATTCAATGAACTTTAATGTCAATTAAGTCTAAAATAGTTCTAATGTGCTTCAGACACCAAATTTTGAAATTTCTTCCTCTAAAATACTTTTAATTTTTTTGTTTCAAAATAATTAACCATTTATAATTGTTAGGGTTGGTTAATATGACACGTGAATGGATTTGATTACGGAGGAAATGAGAAACAATCAGAAATATTTTCAAAGTTAATAATTTTATAAAGAAAAAAATTTCATTTAGTATTTAAAGTTGTATAAAGTAATAGTAAGTTAGAAAAAGAACATAAAATTAAGTACTTGTGATAAATAATAATTTATATTGTTACATTATTCCATTTAAAATAAATGGTTCTATCAAAACATTACAAATCTCAGTTCAATTTTAATTTTATCAAAAATTTAGTTTCAAGAAGCGGGGAAAGTGAAAGTTGGGTGTTGTGTTTACTAAATTTCTCTATGCCTTTTTCTGTTTGGTTGTACAAAATATTATATGAACCTTATTCACACATCAGTACTAGGTTTGAGCTTTCGTCGTAATCCCATCCATATAGTAGATGTTTGTTTATTTTTTTAAGGTCACTTTATGCTGCTGTGACTAAAGGGATGATGTTACAGTCAATGTCCTAAATTTTACCTATCCAGGTTTAATGTGGATAGCGATAGATAGAAATAATCAGTATATTTGCATTTCAACATTTGAGCATACGTCTTCAATAGAGGATAGGGATCTTTAACGATTACATTACACCGTACAGGCTCAGGATCACTATTTCATGTCTCCTTCAAAGCAAGGCATAATCAAGTATTTTTAACTCCTGGGACCATTTGACGGGTTCGAGCCACGCAGATTGTTATTAGGGAACGGCGTGGTCTAGTGGTTAAAGGGCTAGTTTACTGTTCTCCAGGTCCTGGGTTCGAATCCTGGCTATGACAGAATATTATTTATTCTGTTGATTCAGCCGAGGGGCAACCCTAGGGGTTTGGAGACCCTCCTGGGGCAGACCCTCTCTTTAAAGTGGGTACCCAAATTGGGTAAAAGCCTGGCGGCTGAGCCTGATCTAGGCCTAATCATCTCCTTGTAAGGTACTTGGTCGTGAAATTGTATGAATCTCTATAAGTACTGGACCCAAGACCCTTTATGGGTTGTAGAGGTACAGTTTTAATAGTTACATGAAGATAGAATCATCTTGCAAAAGCGTAGAGAAGGAATTAAAAAAAAGTATAAAATAAACCTTGATTTTTTATTGCTGTAGAGCTTATGTTTTACTTTTGCACAAATTGAGGATACAGTGTATACTCCGTATCAGTCCGTTGCCCTAGAAACAGTACGAATCTCTCAAGGTTGAAGAGGTACAAGTTTTAGATTGTTATTAAGCAAATGAAGAAGTCTAGGTCCGAACTAATGTTTAATGATCTATACCTACTTGATTCAGAAGACAGGTCTTTTATTGACTCCACCTCAAAAATTAGAAGAATAGTAGACTCATTGAAATGTATTTTGCGGTTGTTACTGCTGTAAGTAAGAGACTCGGGTTAATGCTTCGGACTAATAACTGATCTATTAACAGTATTTTATGCCCGGAGACTTGACGTAAGATGACGGAGAACAACGAGAGTGAAACCCGGAGGCATTTAATCCCGGAGCTAAGGGTAGGGGGCGATGTTGATATTGATGAACCGTCAAAGGCGGCTGATATATCCCCCTCCTAACCAGGTGCCATCTCCTCCCCCGTGATTAATGTCTACTTGGAATATCTGCAGACAATATCTACTGGCGGCAATCTCTTCCAGGGCTCCTCCAACCTCCGGCTCTACTCTCTGGCCTCCTTGTGGTCTTCATTTGGTTCATCATAATAAGATGAAGTCTGTATCAACTATATTACAGAGCGAGGATGAACAGAGGAGAATGCTTCTTATTCTTCCGCTAACTCGTATGTGCCGCTAAGCATGAAGGATGCTCCTTGAACAAGTATAAATATTTTGTGATTAAGAGGCACCACCATTTTGTGCCCTCCATTTTGTTAAGTAGTGATTGCGAGTCAGAAAAGAGTTTATAGAAGTTAAAAAAAGTAAGTGAAGGGACAGGGCAATGAAAGTTAATAACACAAGAATCACCAGAGAGACTGAGCAGGAGGAATAAGGGACCAGCTACTACTAACAGAAACTAACATCATAGAATAACATTCAGCCACGAACCGCCACACTTATCTTGTTTCTTATTTTCCTATTGTTATAATATCTGTCAAATTCTATTGTATTCAAGGTTCATTAAAACTAAAATATATTACAATCTACTCTCTAATCTCAAAATTGTCATGAGAATATAGAATATATTCATAATGAACAAAATAAATGAATTGCTGGGATCACAAAACAGTCTTGATTGCCAATAAGACGGAGTTTGGGAGTGATTGGATCAATCGTCATCTTAATGACTGGAAAAAAAAGATATATTCTATATATAGTCTTGAATAGTTTAGAAAAAAAAAAGTTTTTCTTATAGCTGATCAAACTATAAATCCCCTGAAAAATAATAACTACTCATTTGAATGATAATAAATATTAGTATAAATATAATGAAGAGTATAATGTATATTAATATAAATAAATGTTAGAACATTCTTTTCTTAAACAATAATTAATTTATTAGAAATTTTACATTTGTTTTCTGACGTTTCGAAGTTTATCTTCATATTTAAAGGTAAATGAACTTAAAACAATATTAAATAAAAAATGAAATTAAAATAATTTAAAATTCTTAACAATATTTCACTGTGCTGGTATCTATAATTTTTTTCTTAAAATTCTAGTTTTATGAATACCTTCAATATTTATTCTAATATAGTCCAATTAAATTAGTCCATATTCTTCTTATATGCATTGTTTATTTGTTGTAAAAACGTTAAAAATTTAAAAAGGAACTGCATTATTTAAACAACTTCTGACATACTTTTATATGTATATATGAATATAATATAATAAGTGTTTAAATCATTGAATTTTTTACAATCTTTTCCTTTACGATCTTTTTTTAGGATCTTTGTGTCTCTCACCTTCGATTATTTTACAGTAATAAAAGTTAGTCATCATCCTGCTTCAAGAAATGTTGATCTTGAGAACATTGTTTTTTTTTGGTTTGTTTTTTTATTTTAAATCTTTTAAATAAAGTAATATGCAAAATAAAAATTATATTTATTGAGTGACCTTTTTTTTCTAAATTAAATATTATTCATAAAAATAATAACTGGATGATCTTAAAAAAAATTATTAGTGTAAAAAGTTTGATCAAAATCTTCAGGAGCCGTTTACAATTAAAATGTCGAAAATCGGTAAAATAGCTTAAGCATATCGTTTCAGTTTGGTTCAACTCTTGGTTTTGTAGTTAGTCTTACGGCATAAATACACAAAGCCCTTCCGCGAGACTTGAGGTTTTCCGACTGAGAAGACACTAAAATATATATTTTTACATACATAGTAAATTTCTTATTTTATATTTTATATTTAGGTAATTAAATATAAAATAATTTAAACGAAATATGAATTTTATCAATCTAAAAAGCGAAAGAAAGCTCTAAATTGCGCTGAACCAACCATCCCCTCGCTTTTGGAACAAAGGCCGCTTCCCAGTTTATTACGGGCGTTCTTGCATTAACTAAACTGGCTAATAAAACTCAACGATCGGAATTAAGGCCACTAGATAGCTCACTCGAGCCCGTTCACTGAGTCATATCTTTAATTCGTAGCTAATGTCCCATCCTCTGATATGAGCATTTCTTGGACCTCATCCAACGGCGGTAAGAGGCCAGTGTTTTCAATGACGAGGATGGCGATGGGACGTCCCAGCTCATCTAGCTGTCAGGGCCATAATTTAAAGGAGTAATTATAAGGAGATAGAATTCGATATGCAATGGTTTATGTGAACTTCTTCCTGATATTTGAGTTTTCAACAGAAACATACATTTTAAGAGTACAAATTACCAGTTACCGCAATAGCAAATAGCACCGTGTATGTGTTAAGTCTAGCTCAAAAACTAAAATTCGTACATAGCTGAAATTTTTACTTTACTTACCTATATATGGAATATATGGTAGGGGAAAGTAATTTTGTGATTGTGAAAATTTTCGAATTAGAGTTTTCATCGGAAATACACGTTTTCATTGGAAATACCTTAGTCCAAATGATCCAGTCTCACAAAAAGGTCTATGTATGTGTTTTATTAATTTTATTTTTTTTTTACAAAAGTAGGTTGAAATCTTCAAAAGACGCGGATAGACCCGTACCTACCCGGGTGTGGGATTTTCATCAACTAAAATCACCTCCCTACACCTGTTCATTATTTCATTATAGTAAACTATAAACCTTCTAGTTAATTTCTGTGATGGTAGATTTCTGGACAATTTTGAGGGATTTTTGTTATGAATGTTTTAATTTATTTTTTATGTTTTTCATTAATATAAACTTCAAGAATCAATGAAAGTTCAAGCTGCATAAACTTAAATTATGGGAATAAAGATGTTTCATTAATTTTGGTTCATCAATATTTCCAACGAATGCATAGTCTTGCCCCACTGTGCGTCGTTAGGTATTACTTCGTGGAGGAAAATAGCTAAGTGCAACCTCATTGTCCTCCTCCTCCGGTTTTCTTCTTTCCATCTTAAAGACCTCTTCCAGCTTTGTAAGTGTGTTTGTTTGTTTATTGTTTACTTATTTAACGTCTCTTTATGCTGCAAAGCCTCAGGAACACCTTTTAACGTCCCCTCCGATGAACTGCATAGCTAAGCATTTTTTACTCACATTAAAAAATTATAGAGCCACCTGCGGGTTCGAACCTCTGTGTGTGTGTGTCCGTGTGTGGGAAGTCTAGCTTAAGAATGATAAGTTGTATACAATTTCAAATTAAAATTTTTTTTTTTTTATTATTAAACATATTTATTGATATTTACAACTGTATAAATATATACAACAAGTAAATGTGATGGATACAGTAATCTGACATGAAATACATGAAGAGATGCCACCCATCGGCAGCACTCTAAAAAATTTTAAACTAGAAGGTCTCGGGGCCATCTTCTTTTCAGACGCCTCGGAGGATTATCAGGAATAGAAGAGGATGATAGGATAGAAACTAGTGGATTAGAGTGGAAATGGAGCTTTTCATGGAATGATTGATATCTGGTTCGGGCTAATTCAGTAACATATGGGATATTAAGGTCTTTATGGATGAGCTTATTCGTGACAAAGTAAGGAGCGTTAAGGATTTTACGAAGGATTTTGGATTGTAAGGATTGGATACGAGAAGAATTTGATGGTTCGGTAGAGCCCCATAGCTCTACTCCGTAAGTCCATATCGGTCTTATGATGGTCATATAAATAAGTCTTTTGTAATTAAGTGGAAGATTGGAGCGTTTGTCTAGTAAGTGTTGGAGTAGTCGAAAACGTCGGGCAGTTTCTTGTCTTTTCAGTCTTATATGGGGATTCCAAGTCAGACGTTTGTCAAGGTGGAGTCCGAGGTATCGAATCTGTTCAACAGGGGCTAGTGGAGTGTCATTAAAGGATACTGTGGGGCAGGAAGTCATTGGTTTAAGGCGTAGGGTAAAGGTTATTTGGTGGGATTTGTTAGAATTAATTTTAATTCTCCATTTCTGACACCATACTTCAAGGTCTCGGATGTGGGATTGAAGAGTGTGGGAGGCAGTAAATGGATCATTATCTACCGATAGCACACACGTGTCATCAGCATAAGTTGAAAGGAAAGTATTAGGATGGGTTGGGATATCAGCTGTATAGACTGTATAAAGGACAGGTCCTAGGATGCTGCCTTGGGGAATACCAGCAGATTGAGAAAAAAGGGAGGAATAGGAGTTGTGGTGATTTATTTGGAAAGATCTATCAGCAAGGTAGGACTGTATAATACGAAAATAAGTAGGAGGGAGAAATAGGCGGAGCTTGTAAAGCAATCCCGGGTGCCAGACTCGGTCAAAGGAAATTTAAATTTAAGGAGCGTATATGCCTGAGATGTTACAGCAACTTTTTTATCAAAATCAGACAACATGGAGAGTCACTTTGTATTATGAACTTTTCACTTTTTCACGATTATCTAAAAAACGCCACTAACGGTTTTGACTCGCTATATCGATGTAAAATTCAATGGGATTTATTGTTATGTAGGTTTCTATCTGATTGACATAGCCTGACAGGGCTTAAATGCTGATAGTTTAAATTTTCTTCCTTTAAAGTATCTCCAATTTTGTAAATTCGAAAAAATTAACCATTTCATGTTGTTAGCATTGATAAAAAACGATAAAATATATAAGTTGTATGAATTTGATAATCAACTGAAAGAGAAAAGAGCAAAAGTATTTTTAATGATTTTTTTTAAAGATAAGAACCGTAATATATGTGTATAACATACCCTTAAAAATAAACAGATTTAAAAAAAAAATTATTTTATACGCAAAGTTGTGAAATGTAATAGAGGGTGACGAAAACCGGATAAAATATACTTATTGTTGGAGATATTAATTTTATTTTGTTAAATTATTCAATCTAAAACGTTCAAGCGACACATTATTAAAAATGAAAGTGTCCTCAAGAAAGAATAAATGCTTGAGTGGCACAATATTTCACAAAAACAATTAATTGATTAGTTAGATCAATTCATAATAGGCTAAAATGCATAATTATACAAAAATGTTTACCAACTTAATGTTTATATTGGGGCGGGGTGGCTGCATGGGTCAGCGCGCGTAGCCTAGCAACCACAGATGACCAGAGATTTGAAACCAAACAATTACGAGTTCGCGTCTCGGTAGGTGGGGGATAGAGGGGGAGGGAGGGCTTTTATTTCGGCATTTATCCCACGACCTCGCCTCCCTGACCCGCGAAACCCACGTATAGCCTTCAAAGGCGAGGTAAGAGTAAAAAAAAACTTGATGTTTATACATGATTAATTAATTACTAATACAAGGAAACCGCGTAATTTCGGAATACTTTTGACTCTTCTATTTTTAATTTTTTTTGTTAATGAAAGATATAAACATGAAAAATAAAGTGATTTTTGGTTTGAGGAATTGTATACTTTCCTACTAATATTATAAGATGGGTAAAAAATCAATAAATGCCGAAAAAATAAGTTAAAAAGAAGTAAATTACAGAATTATAGTTAATTCCGAATAATATTGACACTTACTATATGCAGCAGTAAGTTTTCTTTAATGGGAGAATTAAATTTTCCGTTATCTCTGCCTCACTTTAAAATAACAAACAAACAAACTTTAGAAAATTTTATTTATGTTTTTCATTTCTGCGGCTGATTAAATATAATAATGAACATACTTTAAAAAATAATCATATTTTCTCGCTAATTGCACTTATCTTTATGATATACTAAATGTCTCAAATCGATAAACTCTAAATCGGCCAGACAGAGATTTTTTAAAGATAAATGACACCTTATTTCTAATTTCAAACGTGGGCCCACTAGTTTAACTATAAAGTGGTTCGGACTCAATACAATATTTACTAATCAAACACCTGTTGGCCACTTGCCAATTAGTATTCGACGAAACAATACCTTCAATCAATTTTGAAGTTTCAATCAGCCAATGCACATTCAAACTAAGTTTTCCTTGTCAGAATAATTATGATCGAGTTTTCTATTAATGGAGAGATGTATACATTAAAGTGATTTGAAGAAGATGCACATTCTCGTAGCCATTTAATTCAGGAGTCAACGACCATTTCATATATGATGAAACATTTATAGATTGTAACTTAATCTAACTAAAATAATTAAAATATTAAGATTTTGGAGAAGAGTTGAAGCAGTAATAGAAACTTGGCAAAATGAGAGTGGTGCCGTTGATCATCACGACAAATGCCTTGACCCCAGAAATGACTTTGTTACTTTTAAAAAAATAAAATAAATAAAATGGGTTATTAGTTATTAGTTAAAGTTGACTAAAAATAGGAATTAAGGTTTTTTTTTTTTCACTTCATTTATTAATTCGCACCTGTCAGCATTATTGTTACAACCAGCAAATGTGATAAAAAAAATGAACAAGATAATAGCATCCTTCAGGCGTGAGGAAGGACAGTACCCAGCAGCACGTCTTCTCATCAGCTTTTTTTATGTATCTAGTTCAGCATATTTTACTTATTTGAAGGCTTTTATACGGTGTTTTTTGGAGGTGTATTGGATTGGTGTATTTTGAGGAAGATCCGGATATATATACTCTGGTAAAGAATTAGGAGAGTCTGGAAGCGAGATGAAGAAGGCGGTGAGCTACTCGATCGAGTGTGTAAAAAAAAAACATTGTGGCACAGCAGCTATTACCGTGAGGTTTAGATTAGAGTGAGAAAATTAGTGTGGTGAGGGACAAGTCCAGACGGACGAACCTGGACTTTCGAACATGGAAGGAACCAGGGTTGGTTCTGGAGGAGAAATTTGAAACTGAAAAACATCCTTCCCCTTATTTCCAAACGTAACCCTAATCCCTAACCTAGGTGAATATATTTTTGCAAATACATTTTGGTTTCTGGTTGGTGAGTGATAAACTAAAGAAAGTAGTATTTTCAGAAAATAGAAAAAAAAAGAAGAAAATTAGTATATGTTGTAAATATGTTTCGTTAATGAATAATTCATTTCTTTTCTTTTTATGTTACAATCAGAAATAAAATTATGTAGTTTTTTTGTATAATTAATTAAACCATTTTTTTTTTTAATTTGTTGTTATAGCATTAACCATAAAACAAATTTTAAAAAATGTACAAACCTCGTCCAGCCTGAAGCAATGAGGTAAGAAAGTATTACTTTTACTCATTTAATTCTTCGTAGACCACGGATAGGTGTTTGATTATGTAAATGGGAGGTAACGGCTCGTACCTACCTATTATCAATATTTTTTTTTTTTATTTCTGGTGTAAAAATTAAATTTTTATTTTCTTTATTCTCATTAAAGATATTATTATTTTCAAGGGTTTCGCTATTTACCTTATTTTTTTTTCATTATTAATAAACAGTGTTGCGCTCGAGTTAATTTTATAGTAGAACCCGTCCGTCTCCACTGAGAATCCGGGACATAGTTACGGCTGAAAAGTACCATTTTAAATTTTTTTTTATTATTATTTTTTTTTTGCAAATTTTAACCGTAACAACTTTAAAATCAATGGAGGAAATTGATCTTCCGTTCAATGTCTTAGAAAAGATATAGAAAGCAGTTTTACTCGGTTTGAAAAGTTATGAACATAAAAAACTATCACTAGCGTCAGTCACCCTTGACTTTGGTCCGGCTAGGTGCTAATGGCAGTAAAAGCTGGCGAAAAAAAGGTAAAAATAATAATATCTAAATAAATATATCTACTAGGCTTTTCTAAGACATAAATTCTAGTATAAGCACCGACGAAACCAGAAACTTCATCAACCTCAGTTCAACTTTATAATAAACTTTGTCAAGTTCAGCTTTGATGCTGTCCATATTGTTATTAGTTATTACCAAGTACTGAATCTTCATTATAGCGGTAAAGGTCCTGCGTCATGCATTTTCTATTTTATTTATTTCCGTTAGTATTCTCCTATAGATGAAAATTATTTTCTTAGTAAGAGGTAGAGACTGTAGGGTATACGCCCACAAGCTTCTCTCTTCAGACCCGATTAAAGAAAGAAAGAAGAAAGAAAAGTAAATTTTATTTGGAACCTCCTCTCCCCTAAGAATAACAATAAAGCACAAAAACTGAGTCTTGTGTGTGACAAAAATAAAAACATTACAAAAACAAATTTGAGGTTATACTTATATTATTTATAAAAGTAGTAAATACGATTACTTGAACGACATACAACTACTAATTGCATTATTCATAAAGTAGTAAATACAACGACAATAGTCCATACATGTATGACTATATAATAATAAACACATGTAAATGCAGAGATACTATAATTGTACCTCACACTTATATAATAAAATCATAGAAAGAAAAAAAAAAAGGAAAAGTTTTTGTAAACATATTTGTAGTGTTCCTCATTTTAGAGTGAAATATGACTATTATCCTTAATTTTGTATACAATTATTCGGAAGATTGATTACTAAGGAGATGATGTAATAATTTGTTTTTAAATGAGGTTAAAGAAGATGCTTTGCGTATAGAGGTAGGTATGGAATTCCAAAGTGAGGTGGCACGCAAACTAAAGGATTTTTTAAAGGATAATGTTCGATGAGAAGGAAAATAAAGATTAGTCGGCTGGGATCTTGTGTAAAACGAATGTACCGATGAACAAGGGATAAGTAGGTCAAGAATGTAGGATGGACTTTGGGTATTAAAAGTGCGTAATAGGAATACTCCCAGAAAAGTATATTCTGTCGGAGAGTAACTGGATTGAGCCACTTCAACTCGGCATACCTGTTAGAGACGCTGGAGCGTCTGGGGACTTCGAAGATGAATCTAATGAAACATTATTATATCATAATAAATTTCTAAACCTAGTTAATTAATAAATAGTTCCGTCACTTTTATATATTATTCTTGGCCACCACCACTTTCCATTTTTTAACACTGGCATTTACGTATTAGTTTTATTTTATTTTGTGTCTGGAGGATATTTCCCCACCCGTTTCTTTATAGTATTTGTTTAATTTAAACAGAAAAATGATTATGTTTTAAATTAAAAAATAAAATATTTGACGATTCTATATTTTTTATTAAAATTGTTAACATAGGAAACAAAAGTATCAAATTCTGCCGGTGGGCACATACTTTCAATTGCTTATCTACTTAATTTCCCTTTATTCTGCTTAAGGCAGCTCCATTTTATTTTTTTAATATTAGAATAGCATTTACCAACTTCCATAATATAATTTATTTTTTTCAAAATTTAATTACATCTTGATAACGTTTTTGGGTTTTGCTCCTATTTTCAAGACTGTTATGCATATTCTTTCTTATATAATATATATATATATATATATATATATATATATATATATATATATATATTCAATTTTTTTATAGCTTACTGCTACATCCAACGGACATGCCTTAAGCTATAAAAAAAAAGAAGGTAAGTTATAAGAGTTTAAAAATGGAGACAAACAACCCAAAAAGTTGACGAGATGTAATTAAATTTTGAAAAAAATAAATTATATTATGAAAGTTGGTGAATGCTTTTTTATATGAAAGAATTGCTTACCTACTTTAAATACATTTAAAAATATTATCCATAGTAAAAATGTCTATAATATATAAAAAATATATAGCTTGTAAAATTAATAGTAAAATTTGCCCTCTGTAAGCACCCATTTTCATTATATAAGTACTCTTGATATAGAAAATATTATTAATATAAGATCAATTATATGGTTTTTAGTCACACTCCAATCACTTATTTTTATTTCTTGTTTAATAATATGTTTTTAATAATGATTTTTCATACGGAATGTTATACATACAAATAACTACTCTTTTATTTCATTATGAGAAAATAATTCTCTTTTGTTTTCTCCTGTAGTTGAATATGAAATTCTTTTGATGTGAAGAATTTAATCAAACCCTTTGGTGGTATTTTGAAAAAATTAATAAAATCAAAGATATAAAATAGCGTTTTCAGTTTGACGATTTCAAAGCTCAAAAATGTGGAGCGGGCAACACACGACTTTCACTTACTTTGATAGATATAATCAATTTAACAACTAATAAATAGAGTTCAAAAAGGTTTAATGAATTGTATTAAATTTCGCTGGAAACATATTTTCTACATTGAATAATTTACCTATATAAAATTGTTACCTACAACAATCAGTTTCATCACTCTATATTACATTTTTCCCCTTTATGTATAAACAATATTTTTTCTAAAATCGTTAGCATTCCGACAGTATATTGTACATAAATATTACTGTTTTCATCTTAAAAAAAAAACGAAAAATTATATTAAAAATTACTTTCGCTCTTTTCTCTTTTAGTTGATTATCGAATTTCTTCAACTTCCATATTTAACCGTTTTCTATCAATGCTGACAGCATGATACAGGTTATTTTTCTGAAACTATAAAATAAAACGTACTGTAGAAGGAGACAATTTCAGCAGCCAGCATTAGAGCCCTGTCAGACTATTTCAATCAGAATGAAACCTATATCATATTGAATCCCATTAAATTTTACTTCGATATAGGGAGTTTTCAAGAAATCGTAAAAAAGTTTCTCTTTAGGCTCGCCGATTTTGGTGGGAAAGTTGCTGTAACATCTTTGGCATAGACGCTGTTTAAATATGAAATTTCATTTTTACACAACTTATCGTTTTCGCGCTCAGACCTTTTTGTAAGATTTGGACTGAGGGGACCCTAAAACGTGTATTTTCGTTGAAATTTGGAATTCGAAAATTTTCCGGATCCCAATACTTTTCCTTACTATATATTTGAATTATAGGTAAGTGAAAGTAAATCTATTTTGGTTTCGTTCTTCAGCTAGAATTTCTTTACTGAAATATACTAATAATAATAATACTAATAATATTGTGAGTTTTTATTTGAACTCATGGGTTCAAAACCTTATATTTTCGTTAAAAATTCAATATGAATGTTTTCACAATTCGCAATAATTTCTCTTAATATACTGTAATATAATATATAATTTAATATCCACTTAAGTGAAAGTTTTATATATATATATTAATTATTTTGTAAAGTTAAGAATTAATTTTTAATGAACTATAATAGGTTAGGACTAGGTGTTCACACACTTATTTCAATATATTTCTTTTTATATTTGTTAAATATAACAACTTTATTAGCCAATGAAATTGCGTTTCATCTTCCTTTGTTTTCTTTAGAAAAATTGATGTTTTATTTGCCATAAAATAATATATTACAGTAAATTCGAGATATAAAAAATATATACGGTGGATTGATTCCCTTCAAGATAAGATTGTGGATGCCCTATGGGCAGTATTATACCCTTGGGGTACTCCATTCTCTCCGAAAGCCGGATCCGCCAATAACTAGCCCGATAGCTAGTTCAGCTTACTGACTGCAGAAAGCAGCACCTCCTGAACCGCCCTAGGTACACACCTTGCCAACAGGTAGCTCCTGGAGCAACAGTTATATTATCTTCTACATATATCTTCTTGCTCCATTCTATTGAATTCTCTCAAACTGGAAGTAATTCCAGGCAGGAAATTTAACCTTCTCTAGAATAGAATAGTTTGTAAGTGTATATAGTTACCAAAAATATACTATCCAACTAACTACAACAAAAAGTATATTTATTACTTATTGGTTTAACTAATTGTTATAGTTTTGATTTTTAAATTAACATTAGTGATGTATATACTGATATTTCGGGGCGTTAGTTTTGATATTAATATTTTATGGAATCATTATTAATCCTTTTTTATACTTTTTTTTATTATTAGTTCAACTTGAGGAAGTTCTTATTTTTACATATTAGATTAAGCATGCATTTCTTCCATCATATCTTTATTAGTATCATCAACTATATAACTCATCACTATTCTTCGATGTTTAGGGACTTTGTCCCCATTATCAAGAATTTTGTGTTTATTAATAAACAATGAACATAAAAGTCTTGATAATGGGGACAAGGCCCTGAAACATCGAAGAATAGTTACGAGTTATATAGTTGTATGTAAAACGAGTTGTTACTAATATGTAAAAGATCTAATTTCTTTTTCTGGCTTGTTTTCTTGCACTGCAGGCATATTGTACGACGACATTATTATCCACTTAATACAGGGCTATCACCTTAGTGAATCTGACCAAACTGTAAGGATTGATCAGTTAACAAAGCTTACAGTCTGAAATATTGTTATTGCCAAAGCAGTAAAATTATATCCGAGCTATATCTTAATAACAACGTTTCACATGATTGACGTTTTAAATTTCCTTCTTGCAGAATCTGCAAGTCGGTGAGGCTACCAACCCCATATTATGCAGGTGTTTGTTAAGCTAACAGTGTCCTGTATACAGTCCTGTCGCCCTCCTCAGAGTTATCCTATTCATTATGATGTTGCTTCCCAGTATCCCTCCTGTATAGCTTGGTTTTATTGCCATCAGCAACTTTGATCAGACCTTTTGCATAGCTGAGGCTTATTCCACGAGCAAGCTTAGATGTAGTTGGTATCAGAGCAGAACCCCTCCTTGCAAATCTATCAGCTCTCTCATTGCTAGGGTTTCTAACTTTAAAATATAAAAAATACTGATTTGAAAATTAAATTGAACATATCACATTTTTCAACAGAATTATCACGTCTTGTCATAAATATTTTCCATGGTTTTCAAATTAAAAAATGAAGAAAAATGCTCCCTACACATTTTTCAAATTGTAGTAGTTTGAAATATAATAATCAGAGAATGGGAACTACGTTGTTATCAATTAAATAAAAAACATTCTACCTATTCATAGAAAAAATTATAAAAACATTTCATAGAAAAAGCAAATTCATAATTTGTTAAAATATTGTTTTTTTAATGGTTTCAAACATTTATATTCTCACTAATCCTCACCATAATTTAATGTTCTAAATAATTCTTTTTGCTCATGTGACTGATAAAACCAACCTTAGAAAGAAACTTTTTTTTTTCAAATAAGACATTAAAATGAAAATTCAGCACTTAAACAGTGGTTTTGATTTTTTTTTTTATGAGAAACGGGTGAAAGCTTAAAAAAAAACTGTTATAATATGTGAATGCAAGAGTCTAGAGTGGGGCATAGAAGCAAAGAAGTAGCTTTCCAAAAATTATTTATGGTGTTGGCAAATAGGTCCTTTCGGTTTTTCAGGATGAAATGAATATTATTATAGAGATAAAATTTATTTTAATCTAAAATATATTAACTACTATTTAATATGGGAGATGTCACTTCAGGTGCAGTCAAAAGTACACAATTAAGATATAAACTTAGTAACTGGTGCCGACATTTTGTCGTAAATTATAGGCCTTCATAGGCCCTGAAGAACTATAATTTACGAAGAAACGTCGGCAACAGTTACTAAGTTTATATCTTAATTTTGTGTTCTTTTGACTGTACTCTGAACTAACTTCTCCCACAGTCAGCCATTCTCACTTTACTATTATTTAATATGACTTTTTCCCATCTTTCAACTGAATACCATGTTCATGTCTGGAATTTATTGTTAACTGATCCAAATGGTTTGTGATCTCCTCTTCCTTTAGGAATTTCTTTCCATTCAAGGAATTCTGCAGAGTCTAGAATAAGTAATAGTCACTTGGAGCTAGGTTTGGTGAATAGGAAGAGTGTGGCAAAAGGTTCCAAGCTCAGTAATTTATTACGAGTGATCAATGAGGTGTGGGGCCTAGCATTGTCTCGATGGAACATAACACCTCTCTGATTTGCCAGTTCTGTATGTTTATTTTTAATTGATTGGTCCAATTTTTTTAATTGTTAGCACTATAGAGTTGAATCAGTTGTTAGTCCTGATTACAATAGCTTATGGAAAATAACACCCTGGAAATACCAACACATGGAAAGCATTATCTTCTTTGGTTGCAATCTGGGTTTTGATATTCTTCTAGGAGCCTCACTACTAGGTCCCTAAGATTTTCTGCATACTAAATTATCTTAAAATATCCATTTTTCTTCTCCTTTTCAACCAACCTTTTCAAAAATATGTCACTTTTTTGTCATTTCCATAGTGAATTACTAACAAATATGTGTGAGGCCATGTTAACTTTGGTTAGAGGTGTGAGAGACCCAAAAATTAAGTCTGAAAACATATCCAAACATATTTAAGGCCATATTTATCTCTCACATTGATTGGACATGATTTTGATCAACAATGGACTTGACATTGCTCGTTTTCATAGGGGAATACTAGACTGTCGAGCATCATTGATTTAAAAATTTCCTGAGTGAAAGTTAGCAAACCAATTTTAAAAAGTGTGTTCAGTTGCAATACCCTCATAAATACATAATTTTTCTATGATTTTCTGCAGCACACTTCTTTTTTTTTTTTTTTTTAATAACATAACAAAACATGCCGATAATGAATGATATTTTCTTACATATTCACAGGGTAATAACAAACACAATACTAAGCTAGTTTTAATAAGAGTTAACTAATTTAGTTTTTAACATATTACAAACAGGGTAAACAGTCCGCCTTAGGGATTAGTTCATAAGATAACAAGTGTATTTTAAGATGTAATATAAGATAGTGTATCATAGTGACATAAAAATAAACAGAAAAACTAAAAGGATTTATTAGCCAAACCAATAATAAATGTCGAGAATAAAAGACTGAATATTTATCAAATGATGAAATAAAAATCCTTAAATGAGTAAAATCTTGCTCAGTTCTCAATTTTCACAAAATTCTTGATGAACATTAAGTGTTTCATCTGTTACCCACGTTCTATAGAAATATGATTAAAAGAAACACAAGGTAAAAGAAGGCCAGGAAAAGTCTCCTATTAGAGATGCCTGTAAAAGAATTGGAATTGAAAGAATATATTATAAAAAGTGATTTATCCATTGTTTGAGTCAGTTAATAAATCTTTTCAACTTTTTGTTCTTTTTAAATTCTTATCTAAATAAATGAAAACATGAAGCAGGGTTTAAAATTATTTTTAAGGATTCTGTGAAAACATATGCACATTTCCAGCTTTGTCCGAATTAATTCCTACAAATATCCTTATTTTACTGATCTGTATGTAGAATGAGCAATGAATTTTAAGCATTTTAAAATATGTTTACCTACAAATTTATTTATTTATTTTTGTTTAACTGAAGAGTGAAAAATATTAAAATAATATAAAATAAGAAAATTTCCTAACAGTCCTTCGATGTGGAACACGGAGCTTGTATCCCGTTAGTACAATTTAGTTATTTGCACTATAGTGGTTTAAAAGGTCTTGTAAAGTTATTAAACATAGTGAAGAGCGAATAGGTTAACATGCCCTGAACTGACTGGTATGCATCCAAGAGGTAGGTCGAAACATATGCGAGAAGTCTTTTCTCGGGTTAGACAGTGGTCATTTGATGTATTTGTCTAGGCAGAATTTCAGTTATAGCCATCGAATTTTCAGGTTCTCTAAGCCTATTATTATTATATTTATTAAATATCAAGGAATCAAAATTTCTCTATGAAATATTTCCATACAGTTAATAGCTACATAAGGAAGCAGCGTGGGTAGAGCACTAGTCCACTGTACTCAGGGTTTCAGGTTCGAACCCGGCTGGTTATTTATTCTGTTATTTCAGCCATGGAGTGACCTTGGGGTATGGACTCTCTCCTGGGGCATCCCCAGCTTCTATACAATGGGTACCCGAAATTGGAGTAAAACCTGGCGGCTGAGCGTGATCAAGGCCTAATCATCTGCTTGTAAGGTCCTTGGTCATGAATTAGTATAAAACTCTTTAAGTACTGAACCCAAGACCCTTCATGGGTTTTAGTGGTACAGGTTTAATAGGTACATAAAGATAGAATCATCTTGCAGAAGCGTAGTGAAGGAAATTTTAAAAATAAATAAACCTTGATTGTATATAGCTGTAGATCTTATGTTTTACTTTTGCACACATTGAGGATACAATATATACTGTAAAATGAATGATAAAACCGAAATTTCCATGTAGTAATTAATTTACAACTTTCAAACAATGTTTCATAAAATTTCTGTAAATTGAGACATCTGGTATACTAAAAAATAAATATATATACTAAATACTACTATTTTTTATAATTCAACTGATGCTTATTATTTTGCTATCAATATAGCCGACTATTTATAATACTAAGTTCAATGATTCAGCCCCTGTTGTTCTTCCCCAAGTCATGGAAACGTGATAGGATATAAAGCACTGACAAAAAGATTATGATTGAAATGTGATAAAATACATTTGAAATATTTTGTGTTTTAAAACATTCACTAGAGATTATTAAATCAGTTGAGACATTTAAATTAATAATCAGTTGAACTATTCATCTGATAATTTTTACAAGACTACAAATGGACCAGATGAACATGTTTACAGTAACAAAAGCTGCAATTTTCTTTCGGATAATAGAAAGGTTTTCTTTTGTTATTATTTGGTTAACAATTATTATTTTTAAAGTAATATAATTATTCTGTTTTAACTAAGCAAATGATTCAAGTAATGCCATTTTTTAAAATAATAACTTGTCCGAATATTATATTGTTAACTTTTACTTGGAATATCTGCATGATCTGTCTCTTGTTAAAAAAAAAGTTTCTTTATCAAACAGTTTAATAATTTTAATAAAATGTCTACCGACTGAAGCTGTGAGGTATGTTTCAACACCATTAAATACTTTGCTGATGCTTTATACAATAGATATCTTTCCTGTTTTGAACTGTCTTGAATGAAAATTTATAGTTATTCAGCAGTAGATGCAGAATTGTAAAAATTCTAGATTTTTTATTATAAAGTTTCATAAGAAAAGTAATAGTAAGTTCAAGTACAATATTGTCATGTATTGGGAATACTTTGGGTAGTTGAAATACATTGTTAAATACTTTGAATTGAAAATAATGTTAATAAGCCATAGTCATCAAAAGATAAATGGATATTGTTACCGATGACCACATATACAGACTGTGTATTTTTAATTTGTAATTAATGTAATTTTTTTTTTAAGTTCAGAGATATTGTATTTTTTTTTCCAGGCTGTATATTTTTTATTTTTTTTTTATTTTTAAAAAGTTCAGACTTATTTAAAATTGTTGTTCATTTTGATCATTTAATTATTTTATTCATAGTTATTTTTAATTTAAGACTCTAAAATCTAATTTTATTTATTGTAATTTTATTCTAAAGAGACTTGTCCCGGAATAAATAAAGAATTATTATTATTATAACCACCTGTTGCCTGCTTACCATCCCTGGTACCTGAACTTTGGTATATGTGAAGGTCAACTTGGTTTTAGGTTAAAGAATAATCTTAACTTTATGACACTGCTTTGGGGATTCCTTATACTAAATCTTCAAAGAGGCTGCCGAATATTCCTACAGAGGACTTCTTGTATCAGCCCTGTCTCCCGTTGTCACCAAATCCAATAGGAATTTAATGGGCAGGTAAACTTTCAAAACATGTTATTTTTTAGAAGAAGAGGGGAGTAGAAGGGAAGAGGGTGAACATAGAAAATTTGGAAGGAAGATAGCTCAGTCTGAGTCCTGCTGTGAATAGAGAGAGAGTCTGGACCTAGTGGTGGATGACAGCAGTCCAAAGGTCAGAGTATCAAGCTGGAGTAGTCAAGAAAGTAGAAAACAGGTTGCTGCAGAAGATGAAAAGGATAGCCTGCTGTAGGTATTTAAAGGACCACCTCAATAATCAGTGAGTTGCTTAAATCATGATTGATGATTAAATACACAAGTTCTACACTTTTTAAGTAAATCGTATGGCAACCAGGATTAATCACATAGTAATACCGAGTCTCAGTATTCTCAATCACATTAGTTACCACATGTAAATATAGAAAGTGTAATTGTTTGAAACGTTTTTAAACTTAAGTAGCTTCTCGCAACTTTACACTTATTTTTATAAATTAATTTTGTCATTCATACTTAATTTATTTTTCTATTTATACCGTTTACTTATAATTGCTATTATTTATCTATTTTTCTAGAAGTTTAACAATTATGTTAGCATTCGTATAGGCGTTGATGACCTTAGATGTTTTATGCCTTAAAGGCCTAATTAACAATAACAACCTAAGTCAATTATGTGTCAATAATAAAAGATGACTTTATTCATTAAAAATAAATCATTAATGTTAATTATTTATATTTGTTGTTTGTTTATTTATTTAACATCACTTTATGCTACTATGGCTAATCGGACTATGCTACAGTGGGAGTCCTAAATTTTGCCTATCCAGGTTTTATTAGGATAGGGATCTTTAACGAGTACCTGACATCGCACAGGCTTGGGACCACCTTTTAACGTCCCCTCCGAAGGACGGCGTAACTAAGGATTTTTTACTCCCATTAAAAAATCCTAGGACCACCTGCGGGTTTGAACCCGTGA
This sequence comes from Piezodorus guildinii, assembly GCA_023052935.1. NCBI lineage: Eukaryota > Metazoa > Arthropoda > Insecta > Hemiptera > Pentatomidae > Piezodorus > Piezodorus guildinii. The sequence goes on along the minus strand of CM041297.1, from coordinate 74,588,696 downwards.
CCTTTAGCATGGGAGGCTGTTACACTAGCCACCCAGCTACAAGTGATCCCAATTATTTATATTTGATTTGGGGTGTAAATAAATTGTATCAGTTTTCTTGATTTCTCACTAAGATTTTTAATTTATTGGTTATATACATTGTGTTAAATATTTTCAAAAGTTCTTTTCATACAAAAGAAGTTGGTTTATTATTACTAAGGAAGACCATTTTGTGCATCTACCTCCTGAGTAAAGTAAGCCTATTGGCAAGGGAGGGTTTTGTACATATAGAGGGTTATTTCCTTATCCACTTATTTTTACTTTCACTTACCTATGTATGAATTATATAGTAAGGGAAAGTAGTGTGATCGTGAAAATTTTCTATGGATATACACATTCTAGTGTCCCCTGAATCCAAATGACTAAGTCCTACAGTCTGTAGTAAACAATATATCATATAGAACTGGAATGCTTTATTTAAGATATATAAATGCCTGGAGTGAAACATCCCCTTATTGTCCCAGTCATCTGAGACAATCCCTTTATTGTCTATCAAAAATGAAAAAACAAAACTAAAAGTATAGTTTAAAAAAGCTATTATCCCTCAAGTTCTATATATATTTTATTTCAGTGGAGACAAAAAAATCTGTATATACTCTTTTTTCTTAAATTGATAAAAAAGGATGACAGTTATTTTGCACCATTTTAGAATTTTCTCAATACTGACTTAAATCATTTTAATTAAGCTTACTATTCTGATGTAAAATTAGATCCCTCTTGCTCTTTCAGTAAACATTTAGTAGCTACAGCTTTCTGTCAGAGCCTCATCATTTATTTGTCAAGTGAAGAACTTTTATTAGGCAGGATAATCACAAATCCGAAATGGCCAAAAAATGTTTTTTTTCATTTGGTTAGTCAAATTTTTTTAACCATTAGTGGAACATAGTGGATGTAAATCAATACAAATTTTAGAAAATATCACCCATATGGAGAATTTTTTCGTAACACAATAAAAACTTCAAATTCAATAATAAAATAATCGAATTTGTGATTTATTCATGAATAAATATACATTTTAGAAACAGTAATTTTTTTTCCTCCTTGATTGATTTAGACACAGATTTTTATTATCATTTTTCATTAATTACTTTTATTTTAAATTAATTAGTAAGTATTTTATGCCTCTGTACTGTCTTTATATTATATTATGTTCTCTCATTAGTATCAATACTTTTATTTTTGTCTTTGATCATTTGATATTACCCATTTTAATAGATTAGTTTTAATAATTTAGAATTAATTATTGGATTTATTTGTTTATCTTGTGAATAATTAATATAAGATAAGTTGGTAGATGTATAATACAGATAGACATAATTTCTTTTGCTAAATTATTTAAAAACATATTATAATCTATTATCTAACGGAGAAGTTAGTGGAATATTAGTGAAATTGAATGAAACATTAATGGATGTTTAAGTAAGTAACAAATATGAAGTAAAGAAATATTTTCTTGAGATTTCATTGACGGAAAACAAAATAATATAAATTTTATACAGTTATTACACATTTTTATATAAAATAAATAAATAATTATTGAATAAGTTATGTTAGAAAATCCATATTTATATTTTGTTCATTACATATGAGAAACAAAGCTTATGTTTATTTCCGCAATCGTATTTATAAATAGTGTATGATGTTTATTTCATGTTTTGTTTTATCTACTATATAAAAAGATCATCTTCCTGACAGATATTATAGCATTATTCTGTGTTCTATAAATATTGTAATTTAAGACGAGAATTTTTTAAATTAAACATATAGATGTAAATAGAACAGATAAAGAGCTAGAGATATAAAGCTATTATATTAAAAATTTCCTCTTCTTTCATTAAATAAATATTTGCATTAAGCAAATATTTTTTATGTATTCAACACCTGCTAATGTTAGATGACAGGTGTAAGGGCTGGAAGAATCTTTGAAGTTGAAATAATGTGAACAGCATGTGCTACAATCCCAGCTGGTAGAAGGGAAGGAAACGGTGCTTTATATGCTGCACCCTTTAATAATTTACTGATATGCCTAGCTATATCCTTTCCCATGTGATAATATGTGTTTAAAATTTTTAATATGCATTGGACATTTAATTTATTGAAAACAATAACAGTCAAACATAGCAATAACTCCTATTTATTCTGTTAACACTTCATCTGACTTTGTAGGTCTTTGTCTGAATAAATAAGGAATGGAAGAGGAGATGAATTTATCTGTCTCAGTTCCAGTCAATTAGGTAGTTGAACGTAATAACATCTATATAAAAAGTAAAATAACAACATAAAATGTACTTTTTATCTAGCTTGATCGATCTACACAAATGTCTGAGTTTTTAATTTGTGAACCACCATTAATTATCCATTATTATATATTGGATATACAAAACACTATACTTTATGAAAATACTATAAATCAGCTAATTTTGTATTACAAATAATGTTTGTGTTTAGGTATGTCAACCTTAGTATTCTGATGACTTTTTAAAATTTTATATTCTTTAATGTTTCGTCTATTCCATTATTTTCTTTACATTTATAAAAATGTTCAATACTTATCTTCATTATTGTACTGGAAATGATATGGGTTATATTTGAAAAGGTGTTCTATATTCAATGAAGTATTATGGCAGATTTTATATTTTTCTCAATTTAGACAAAAATGGGTCATTTTGTTATGTCCATTCTTAAGCTTTTTCCTTGACTGCTTCCTTTCAGCTTTTCTGTAACTTCTTTTTGGAATACCTAGAAGAAATCAGGCAGCAGTTAATGAGAATCTGCTTATACTTATACATATTAATTAATTATATATATTAATTATATGTAAAATATATAATAGTATTGCAATTGTGAAAATTTTTCTATTTGAATTTTCACCGAAAATACACGTTTTAAGATCTCCTGACTCCAGATGACCAAATCAAAAATATCTGTTTGTGTGGTAAGTATAACAATGAAAAGATAAGTTCAATAAAACTGAAATTTTATATTTTAGAATTATATATGGCTGAAATATTACAGAAACTTTTTCATCAAAATCAGCAAACCAGAAGGTGCATTTCACACCTTTTTTCCAGTTTTCTCAAAAATGACTAACAAATTTGATTAAACTCGCAATATAGGCGTACAATTTAAAGGGCTTAAATATTATGCTGGTGTTATTCTGATTGATATAGTCTGATGGGGATGAAATGTCGATGTCTGATATTTTCTTTCTTTAAAGTATCTTTAATTTTTTTAAATTCCAAACAATTCATCATTTCATGCTATTAGTGTTCATAAAATAATATGAATGAATTTGATAACCAACTTTTTCTGAACATAAGAATAGTTACAGAGATGCAAAATAAACTGTTGGAAAGCTAAAGATTTTATAAAAATATTACCAAATACACAAAGTTGTAAAAAATAGTGGAGAATGAAAAAAGTGGATAAAACTCAGTTAAATCAATCAACAACTAATTAAAAATCAATTGAAGAACTTTCAGATATAGTCAGAAATGAAAAAAAAGGCTAACAATTGCTTTGAGTTTTGATGGAAACATGTGTTTCATTAAATAATATATTAAATTATTATCTACAACAATCACTTCTTTTTATTCAATTTTCTTCACTATCTATTACCTTCAGAAATATGTTGGATAATACTTTACCTAAAATCTTTACCACTATCCAATGGTATATTTTATAGCTGTATTACTTACTGCCCTTGCTTAAAAAGCAAATTGATCTGAAAAATTATTTCTTATTTAGAGTCATTGGCTTGGTTATTAGGAACTTAAAAGTATTTCTGTTGAAAACTTAGTTTCAAAATGTTCACTCTTGTAATACTTTCACTTAAAATGTGTTTCATGTATAGCTAATAGGAATTTAAAAATATTTACTATTTACCTCATAATATTACTTGGAATAATCTAGGTATTATTGAGTCTTTGCTGAGCTTTACTTAAAGAATATAGATAGGCAAAGATAAATTCAATTGGATAATAATTCTTCAGCAATATGATAGATAATAGTTGAATCTTATGGGGGAGGATTCAATGTAATAGGAGATATTTTAAGAAGGAGATTAATAAGTGAAGAAAGCCCTGGATAATAGCCCTCTGGTTGTTTTTATAGAATTTTGCTTGATTGAACGGTAGAGATATTTTATTTAAAATAATGAATATCATATTTCTAAATGATATTTATGCCCCTTTTTATTATTTGTATCATTAAAAAGAAAACATGTAAGAAAAGTTCATGGAATAATTTTAATTTATGGTGTTTCTCATACTAATGGGGAAACTAACCATACACACTTTGCGGTAATTTTTATCAATCAAGAATTTGCCTAGAATACTAAACAGTTTTAGATATCTTAATATTCTTCAACTTTATACTTCGACTAAGAAAAATATCCACCTCAAACCTTGACAGCAGTCCTCCATACAACATTTTAAATTATTTTTTGGGTATTGAACTTTGGTTTAATAGTTAGTTAACTAAACTTCTTTTTTTTTTTTTAATTAATTTATTATTTCAGTATTTGTCAATTAGGTTGTATTTCTTTTGTTCATTACCTTAACATCTCTTTTATACTACTGTGGGTAATCGGACGATGCTATAGAGGGAGTACTAAATTCTGTTTATTCAGGTTTAATTAGGATGGGGATCTTTAATGATTACTTGACCTTGCTCAAGCTCAGGACCACCATTTCGCACTTTCCGAAGGACGACATAACAAAGAATATTTTATTCCATTTAAAAAATCCTAAGGCCATCTGTAGGGTTTGAACACGCGATCTTTTGTATGAAAGGCTGTTATGCTAAACACTACACAACAGGTGACCCCCCTGTTTCTTTTGTTAAATCCTTCTAAAAAAAAATAATATTGGTAGTAATTGAATATTTTCGAACTACATTTGATGTTATTTTCTATTTTCATGTAACAAATAATCAAGTCACAATAAAAAAAAAAAAAAAAAAATAGAATTGAACACTCTTTATTAACCACCCAGATAAATATGTTAATATAAAAAACAATCAGCTTTATTGTACTTGCTATATATTTATATTACTTTACTCTTATCACTTCACATATTTTTTTTATTTGTAAGCCTTTTCAGAAAAAAAAATGAAATTAATAATACTTTAATTACATTAATAACAGAATAATAAATACAAAATAAATCCTGTGTAACTGGTCAACCATTTGATCTTTTCAATTAATATTAGGAACACAACTTTTCACAGATTTTAAAAATTTATTTTATGAATACATTTTTAACTAATAAATAAAATTATTTTTAAAATGTAGTTGGAATTTATCCTACCATCCAAGTATTATGTTTTATAATTTATCCTAAAAAATACATTATTTTATTTCAAATTAAAGAAAGAATATTATATTTATTTATAAGTTTTAATTCAGCAATGATCTATGTATAGGATTATCTATGAAATTATTGTATTTATATTTTGTTTGATATTCAACTTAATTCCAAGTAAAACATTTTAATGTAGACTAAAAAGTGAATTTATAAAGTAATCATACTTAATATAATAATTAAAGTATAAAAAATTGTATACATTTAAAGAAAAAATCAGTTATTATTAACAAATAAGATCGTGAAGTAGGGATCACCTGTAGCAGGGTGGCTAGCATAACAGCCTTCTATGCTAAAGGTCAGGGGATCAAACCTGCAGGTGGTCCTAGGATTTTTTAATGGGAGTAAAAAATTCTTATTTATTCCGTCCTTTGAAGGGGACATAAAAGGCTGACCTGTGCCTGTGCGATGTCAGATACTCATTAAAGATCTCTATCCTAATTAAACCTGGATAGGCAAAACTTAGGACTCCCACTGTAGCATCGTCCAATCAGCCACATTAGCATAAAGTGACGTTAAATAAACAAACAAACATTGTAAAGTGATGAATGAAACAACGTGAACAATTAATATATTTATTATAATACACATAGACAATACAGACCAGTATAGCTGAAGAGGGCTCAGTGCTTCAGCTATAGCTGGGTAAATACTTAGACTCTAATCATTTCCACTTAAATAATTTTATACATTTTAACATTAATTATAGATAAACATGGTAACATAGAAATGTACAAGTGTATATTTGCATTTATAAACACATTTATACACAAGTCGATTTGGGCTATGTACAAAATGTGCTCACATAATACCTAATATGACAGTCAGTGGATATACATAAATTGGATATACATTTTTATAACATAAATAATTTTACTCCACCTTATCAGGCAGAGATAAAGAAGTCGTACACACAACACAACATACAACATATAACTAAATATATCTTTAGTGACATAACATTTATAACAGTGATACAAGCATAATCGGTGAACAGTACAATTAATTGAGCTGAAAGCTAAGATTTCAGATAACTACTGATTAAATATTATGAACATATATCTCCTAATACACATTAATAATCCTAACTATATTTTATAATTAGAGTACAATATGATACAGTATTAGTAAAGCAGGGATATATTTACACACTCTCATTCAGGGAGGTAGGTATCGTTGGAAAGTTACAATATTAAAGCTACACCAAAGTCACAAGCATCCTATTTAGGGGTAGAGACTAATATTGATTTTAGGGCCAAGCCATACAATGATTGAGTTTTCTCATATCACAGTTTAGGCTTTTACGATCAAGAGACAATATTGGCAAAGTCAACAGAAATGTTACTGTTCCCATACATCACTCGATCGGGAGGATGCCAATAATATTCTAACTTAAATATATTAAGGAAAAATAACACATACATCTCTAAAACATTAACTAATATAATAAATAAAAACTTATCATTGACTAGAAATATTTCAATTCAGAGATCCTTATTTACAATTTTTAGAAGTTTAAAATTCAAAAGCGCTCAGTACAAACCTGTCATTATTTTGAATGCTGTTTAAAATTATCAGCATCTTACTCTGATTGTGAGTTTAAAATATCTCATTCAGAAACTTGTATCCCATCTAAAAGTATTCACATATTTACAAAATCATTAAATACTATATTCATACGATAAACATTAAATTTCAGAAGTTCTCAGAGTGCTGAAGACAAGTTTAAAATCGGGAAATCTTTGTTTGCTGCAGCGGGATTTTTTCAGTCTGAAACATAAATAAAATACAGGATAAGTCTTTCTTAATTATATTTACATATAACATTTGAATTTTTTTCATATATTCTTTCTACTGGTTCTTGAATATTACATAGATAACCATTGGATAAATTTATTATGGATGGGGTCATCAAATAAGTAAACTTAATCTATTCAAGTGCCAAAATTTCATTATAAATTTTAGGCATTCATCGTCACTAAGAAAATAAAAATGAAAGACAATATGAAATAAAATCAATAAGACAACGGTGATAAAATATGGAAACAAATAGTATACACGATGACTTTTTGTATAAAAATATATGAAGGTTATGGTAACAAACAAAAAAGTAATTAGTGATGCATACTTCATAAATTTATAAATATAAATTATATAATACATACCATAGATAATTTATAAATTGGTCTAATCCTTTATCCAGTTGAGGACAAAGATCTAAGCAAAACCCTGCTCAGATATGATTTTTCACTTACTGACTATTTTATTGATTTGTCTTTTAATTTTTGTATCAGTGACAGGTTGGGATAGACAGATGAATTTCAAAAAGTAAAAACCAGGTAATTTAAAAATATTTATTTAATATCTTAAATTATTACTATGTAAAGTTATTAATTGTAGGTTTAATACCGCTTATTGATTTTAAAATATGTCGTACAATAATTTTGAAATGTTGTTAATAAGGGACACCTAGCTTATAATAATTCTTTTATAAAACGGTTTAATAATTCACTTCACTAGTTGTTTTTTTTAAATGTAATTTGTAATTATTAATTTTACTTGTAGAGTCCTAGTGATGGGAGTGAGATCCCTAAATGTTGAATTGGTGATTTAATAAAAAATAAAGATTTTGGAAGAAATAAATCAGTCCTAATATCTAGCTCTAATATTATGCTAGATCTTCCATTGATAAGAATATATTGATGTAATGAGAATTTAGTGTATAGTTAGTAAAATGTGATATTCAATAGTGTTTAAGGGGTTGATTATTACTATCCATTTTTAATATAATATTTCCGCATATGATACTCAGTTAAGTTCCATTCATGGAAACAAAATAATTTCTAAAAACTACCTTAATTTAGTTGAAACAAATGACAACCGATAAAACTCTCAGTATGACTATGCCTGTCCATTCTTTCTAAAGAAGGAATCACGTATGTAAAATGTGACATTGTATTGGTCCCAGGTAAAGTAATTTATTCTGTTACTTCAGCGGTGAGGCTATCAAGAGGTATGAGACTAACACCCATCCTCTATAAAGTGAGCACCCAATAATTTGAGAAAACACATTGCCTCTGGACTAATCACCTGAATGCATGGCTTAAGGCCTAAAGACAGTATGAATCTCTGTATGTACTGATCTCAAGACCCTTAATTTATTGTAGAGGTTTATTTTAATTTTTTTATTATTATTATTTTTTAATATATATATTCAGAATTCATATTGGAGTACTGCTAATGGTTAGTAACTCTGCATGTATTTCATGTCTTTATATTATATACCTATTACGTTTACTTGATGTATTCCTTAATACAGTAGTAAATATGTGTAAAAAAAAAAAAAAATAAGTGCACAAAATATAACTTTTACAGAACCATTTAAGTGAGGAAACTGTTATTGTGATAATATGAAAACTGGTGACAAACGAGAAAATTAGCATTTCCATTGCATTGACCTAATACAAAGAATTCAGTTACCCCGTAATAATTATAATAATAGTCTTTATTTGTATACATATTGTGCCATGGTTTCGCAGTTAAGGGTCCAGGGGTCCTTCGATATAAATACAATTATTAAGGTACTATGATTTATTTTCTTTAGCAAGTGGCATACAAGAGGTAAGTTATATGGTAGAAAATTCGACCATAACACCAACGCTGTCTCTGAATGGGTATAAAGTAATATAACGGCAAAAACAAAAACAAAAAATAAAATAAAGAGTAGTCTCCAACTGTCCCCGTTTATTACAGTAATGTTCTTCCATCCATGAATTCGCTAAGAGATTGGCTATGGGAATGGCTTAAAATTGGGGGGATCCTCTATCTCTTCGGTAATCATCGTAGGCAGCGACACCGTACATTCACTTATATAGGATTAAGTTCAAACTTCAAGACACAGGACGGATGGAAACATCACAAACAATAAAAACTTGTTACAATATAAATATCTACATAACATTTTTATTTACATTTATTTTTTCTTCCTTCCTTTATATACATATATGTACATGACCTTCCATCCAGACTTTAAAGTCTTTAACGGTAACTAACCATACTTTGGTTGAAGGGTTTGCTCATCTTCCTCTTCTAAAATTCTCTCTCCTTGGCTTGGACCATAGCACTCTTTCTGCCTTTTTGATTTAATCTATCCATCTTCTTCTTTGTCTGCCTCGGTTCCTTCTCCTATCCAATGGTGTCCACTTAGTCAGTTTGTATATTAAAAATTGTCCAATAAAGAAAAAAAAGTAAGCTGTGTAAATAGCAACCCAATTAAGTTGGGCAGCATCGCTATTATTGTTATTACTTCTCTTATTGTTTGACTATTTATCTTTTGGCATTTTCTAACACCTAACATGTTCCTCTCCATTGCTCTTTGGCATGTTATAATTTTTCTCTCATGGAGCTTGTTGAGGGACCATGTTTGGCATCCATAAGACAGTACAGAAAATATACAACTATTAAAGGCTAGGGATCACCTGTAGCAGGGTGGCTAGCATAACAGCCTTTTATGTCAAAGATCAGGGGTTCAAACCCGCAGCTGGTCCTAGTTATACCATCCTTCTTCGGAGGGGACGTTAATAGGTGGTCCCGAGCCTGTGCGATGTCAGGTACTCCTTAAAGATCCCTATCCTAATTAAACCTGGATATGTAAAATTTAGGACTCTCACTGTCGGATCGTCCGATCCGAAGGCTAATGTTAGTTACCCCGTAGTCGCACTTAAAGAAGTTTTACTTCCAAAAATGGTTTAAATTATCTTTTTTCAGGGTACAGGAAGTTCGGATCATTTGTCAAGTAATTGCTGAAATAGTCCTTATTCACGAGCAGGTTTTTAAAAGATTGAATTTAATAATGCCAGAAGTAGATTAAATGTTCAACATAATTAGTTCCTATAAAATTTAATTTCAAATCGTACTGAAGGCTGTCAAGGAGAAATACAGACAGATAAAGGGTTTAGGTTAAATCCAGACTAGTAATAAAGATGAAGACAATACAAGGAGCCGAGAATGATGATGAAGAACAAGAGGGAGCGGGCAATAATACTGAGAGAGGGAGGAGGCATTACCTTCAAACAGCATTAGCGCCCCTTATTTGCCCAACCCCTCCGCAAACAGGACTATTTTTACCCCCAGGGCTTAAGGCCTGCCAAACAGCGCCCTTAGCGATGCCAAGGAGGGGCGGAATGGCTCTGATGTGTACACCTTCAAGCCAGCTCTTGTAATAAAATGACGTTGCCTTAGGATCGCAGGCGGGGCTGCATTTTAGTATCGTCCTTATAAAAGCAATATAAATGAATGTTGCTTCCTATAACCCATACCTTTTCCAAGTTCAATATCATATCTTCCATTTTCATAATTCTGTTTTTTAGTATTTTTACTCTGTATTAATATTTTTAATCTTACTTTTTCCTCACTGGAGTACGTGTAAAGTCAGTTGGATACTACCTGGATGGAACGCACTTTCCTATCAACCATAAACTTGTTATACGAGATTTTTTTTTTTTTTTTTAAGTGATACACTACCAGAAATTCGAAGAAATTAAATATATAGTAAGGGAAAGTATTGCGATCGTGAAAATTTTTGAATTCCAGTGATTTTCGAATGAAACCTTTTTCATCAAAATCAGCTAACCAGAAGAGCCACTTTATACGATCCATTTTGCACATTTTTACGATTTTCTCAAAAACGGCTCTAACGATTTTGATTAAACTCGCTACATCGATGTACGATTTGATTGTCTTTAATATCATATCTGATTGAAATAGTCTGACAGGGCTTAACTGCGGATATTTTAAATTTTCTGCCTCTAAAGTACCTTTAATTTTGTAGATTCTATAAAAGTAACCATATCATCTGATTAGCATTGCTAAAAACGGTTACATATACAAGTTAAACAAATTTCATAAACAACTAAAGGAGAAAAGTGCAAAAATATATTTTTTTATTTTTTTTATGAACACAAGAACAGTAATATAGATGTATAATATATCGTTGGATAGCTCAAGAGTTTAGAAAAAATATTATCTTATACACAAGCTTGTAAAAGTTAATGAAGATTGATCAAAAGCCATTGAAACTAACTGATTGTTGTATAGATAGATTTTTTAATAAAAAAAATGTTTCTATTGAAATTCATTTTAATTAATATTATAACAATTTATTTTTATCTCTAAATGTATTTTAAAAAAATTAAATGGATTTTAACAACGGAGGTAAGTGAAAGTCGTGTGTTGCGCGCACCAGATTTTATTTAATTAAATGTATTAATTGAAATGTATTTATATTAACGGGGAGCCTATGGCTGAGTGGCTAGCGGTATAGTCACTCACTCCAAAGGTTGTGATTCCAATCCCAGTACTTTTTCAAGTATACAATTAAATGGGGATTTACTCACAGTCTCTCTCCCGTGCATGTGAGATTTTTTAACTAACTGGTGGCCACTTACAAAAAATAGGAGTGATGACCCTACCCTATAAGATTCATCGAGAAACACAAGTGTATTCTCCCAACAGATTACACCGCAAGGCCAAGGGCCTGTGAAGCTACCGGAAAAAAAATTACATAAATACATCAAGTAAATCTGAGTAGTGTATAAAACAAATACATTATATATATATATGCTTATAAGCAGACTTTTATGCTATGAATTTCATGCCACGCTATGAATATAAGAATATATAAATGTCTTGTAAGGCACATATATATATGCGGGCGAAACTTGGACGCTGAACAAGTCTGTCGCACTCAGGCTTGATCGCTTCGAGAGGAAGACCCAGAGAGGCATTCTCCGACAGGGGCAGACCAAGGCCTAGAAGGAATGAGCACAGCACATGCTGCAGACAAGACTGCCTTGGGCAGAATGATTGAGCAGGTCAAGGATAGCTTCATGCATCTGTAGCGCCATTAAAGAAAGAAAAATATGTTAAGAAACTACCCATTGGTAGTACTCCATTAAATGTTCTGAATTAAAAGGTCTTCTTTTCAGAAACCTCGGAGGACTATCAGAAATTTAAGAGTAAGCTAGGATAGAAATTAGTGGGTTTGAGGGGAATAGAGTTTTTCATGAAACGAATAGTACCTGTTTAAAGCCAGATTTCATTAGTTTAGTTGATCCCCTATGCTCGAATCAAGACCTGAATATTTAAGGTCTTATATTTAAAGAAAAGTAGAACTCGAAAAACGAATACAGAAATAATCTGCTTGTAAACCGTACGAGTTTATGGGCACTAAAAATGTGCTAATCAATAGACAAGTAACTTATCTAAAAAAAAAAAAAACATGATTGAAATTGATTATGAAGTAGCGGAGATATAGGGTTTTGAACTTAGCAGTGGCGATAAATCAAAACCTGTTAAAACTGACATTCAAAACAATTAAAATCTCTTTAAAACTTTTAGCAAATGTTTAAAAAGAAAAGTATATGTAAACAGGCTTAGCTTTGAAAGCAACGAAGGTTGTGGAAGAGTGAACTTTTCAACAAGGCGAAAACAACACTCAAAGGTAGCTTAGTTGTTGAGCCCGTACGTTGCGGTTTTGGTTCCTTCATGTATGATATAATTCTCTACAACACGTGTTCCATAAGTGGTTATTTTCCTTGTCAATATATTACTGGGGAAGTTTTCTGCTTGGTAGATAATTATCAATTATTAAGACATGATTAATAATAGCTAATATATTTCTTTCTCTTTTTCCATTATTATCATTAATGTTGAAACTGTTCGTAGTATATAACCATATACTTTATTTACGTTAAAATAATTATAAGAACTAAAAGTAGAGTAGAAAAATTTAAAAAATATAAATTTTTATTAAAATTGTGTATTATAGTACAACAAGTAAATATGCTGCTTGATGATAAAGTACATGAAAAAACATGGAGAGAAACTGCCCATTGGCAGTTCTCTAGTAGTCAATCTAAGCCAGAAAACTCGAGGCAATCTTCTTTTTAGATGCCTCTTTGGATTATTAAGAATTGAAGAGGAAGCAAGAATTGAAACTTTAGAGTGGGAGAGAAGTTATTCATGGAATGAGTTAAACCTGGTGATTTTTTATTGTAAGAATTGGATAAGGGAAACATTTGATGGTTTAGCCCCAAAGCTCAACTCTGTAAGTCCAGATAGATCTTATGATTGTAAATGAGTCTTTGGTAGTTAAGTGAATGGTTAGAGGGTAGGTCTAGTAAATGTTTAAGTACTCGAAATAGGCGAGCAGTTTCTTGTCTTTTCAGTCTTGTATGCAGAATTCATGTGTGACCGAGACAAGCGGAATATCATTAAAGGCTATTTCAGGGCAGGATATCATAGGTTTATAGGTTTATGACGAGGGGTACAAGTAATTTATTGGGATTTATTGAAATTGATTTTAATTTTACAATTCTGATACCATACACATCAAGGTCTCTGATGTGGGATTGAAGAGTTTGAGAGGCATTACTAGGATCGTTAATAACTGATAGTGCAGCACAAAATTCAAAGAATCACAGAGTTTCGATGAAAACATGTGTTTCAGATTAAATTATCTAACAATAGAAATTATTTTTCGCAACAATCACTTAGATTTATGCGCTTTTCATTACTATATATTACTTCATACGACTTAGTAAATAAGTCTTATTTTTTTCAAAAATCTTTAGATTTCCAGCGGTATATTACACGTTTATATCATTGACGACACTATACACTTCTTCATATCGCATTAATGCAATAGTTAATCGTCCACAACAATACTCTAAAACGTTTAACGAATATTGCATAAATGGAAGTTGAAAATCAATCTCATACTGAAGCCACACTGATCACTAAACGTCAACCTCAAATAAACCACCAAATAAAAATGAATTCAGCTCCCATCCCTATGTCAAAATCCTCACTGTAGATAGGCTTACATTTAGACAAATCTCTTACATTCACTGTACATACCAACATATTGATATAGCGAAAAAAATAGTATTTAAAATGTTTCCACACTTAAACAGAAAATCTCATTTCAATCCTCAGAAAAAATAAATAATATATAAATCAATTATATAAATACGCCTCGCCAGTCTGGAGTTCAATAATGCCTGTAATTAATAATATAAAAAAATATTCTGTATACTCCAAGACTTGCAGTTCCCTACAGTTAAACAATCTGTCCATACTCAAACTACTTCTTATTTCTGTAAGACTCCAGCCGCTAAAAACCCATTAATAAAAGAAATAGATGATAACAATAAATATTCTCTCAAACGCTAAACTCATAAAAGAACAAAACATGTATTGTTAAATTTATAATGTTTTATATTTTCAATTATTTTATCCGCTTTTAAATATAGCTATTTTGTATGATTTTTCCTACAACTGTACTATAATTTCAATTTCAATTTATTACATATAAGTCATTTAGGCTGATGAATTATAATCTCCAAAAAAAACAGAAAAACACTGTTACTGATTGTAACGATGTCTCATCCGAAATCATTTGTAAATATTTTGTAATTTTGTAAATAAAGTTATATAATAATAATACCCAGGAGACCCTTAAACGTGTATTTCCGTCGAAAATTGGAATTCGAAAATTTTAACGATCGCAATACTTTCCCTTACTATATATTTCATATATAGGTATGTGAATGTAAAAATTGACTTCATGTTTAGAATATATAACTGTGCCATAATAAAACATTGTGTAACAATACGCAAGGTTTTTCTGTTGTTTAGGGGTCTTTTAATATTGATGATGTTACTAATAAAAAACTGAATTTCATCCCATATAGGAACAAAGTCGAAATTTATGAATCTTTCATGAGATATGACTTCATGAATAAAAAAATGTGAATAACATTTACAATGGAATCATGCAATTTTCACTACATTAAAAATGTTAGAAGCTGTTATTTCAAGTACATAATTAATTATATTCCAGATGTTTCACTAGTTAAGAATTCTATTTCTGTAATATTCCGTGTCGAAAGTGTTAATGCACCTACAGATGTAGACAAAACGGTTTAAACTGCTGAGGGTTTAATTAAAAAAGTATATTAAAACATTAGTGTAGTGGGGTTGTAAAATAACTCATGAGTAGAC
Organism: Piezodorus guildinii; assembly: GCA_023052935.1. Lineage (NCBI taxonomy): Eukaryota > Metazoa > Arthropoda > Insecta > Hemiptera > Pentatomidae > Piezodorus > Piezodorus guildinii. The sequence continues at coordinate 74,573,229 of CM041297.1, read as the reverse complement.
CTTAATTTCCAGCCATATTGTCACTAAATGGAAACCTGTTTTGCTCATTTCTTCAGAGAACAGTAATGGGGCGGAAGTGGTTTTATTAATTTATTGATGATATTAAATGTTAAATAGGTCGGTTAATACGCAGTACAGTTGTATAATTAATTATAAAAGCTATTTGATTATATTATTAGGATGTGTGCTGAATTTTATGGGTTGATATTAAAATTAAGTATGACTGTTTTACTATTAACCTCTCCGTGGAATAATAAATATGGATTGAGGTCAAAATAATTAAACTGCCTCGATTCATTAGTTATAATAAAGATTAAATTTATCAGTAAATTTTATATTTTTTAAAGATTATTAATTATGCCAAGATAGGGGAGCCATTGGCTGACTGGCTAGCTGATTTCGAATCACAGTCCCGGAGGGACTTTTTCAAGTATTTAAATAATTTGGAGATTCATACACAGCCTCTATCTCCGGGTACGTGATACCCGTCAGCCAACTGCTGGCCACTCACAAAAATAGGCGTAGGGGGTGATAACCCTACCGTATAAAATTAATCGAGAAACGCGAGTGTATTCTCCCACCAGAATTATACCAAAGTAAAAATAAAATAAATTAAAAAAAGAACTATTCTGTTTATTTTGTGGACAACAAATCGTTCAAAAGAATGTAAGAATAAACTGTCTTTATATAACACGATTTCGCGATTCTTGAAACTCTTTTTAAACCAAGCGAAGGATTTTAATACAGTTTTTCTATCATTTGGGGAATTATTTTATGGAGGTTTATGGGTACAATGTATTGCAATTAAGTTTTTCTTTAGATGCGTAAATTAAATTTATGTAATCCATGCATCGAAAAATCTTTCCTGAAATATGTGTATTAGTATACCGCTTCCCAACGGCATACTATAAGCCTCTATAATATAATAATAATAACAATATAATATACCGCAAAAAAGATATAATATACCGCAACTGGAGAAGGTAAGGTGTATGTCCAATGTTACGCCCAGGTAGGGAATTGTGTGGGAAGCATGTAGGAAACAATAACGTCTTTATGTAATATGATATTTTAGTAAAACAATGAAGTAAATAAATTGAGAATGTATTCCTTTAATTGGTTTACTCAAATTAGTTAGTATATGGTAAGGAAGCAAGAAGGAGTTGAAAATCGAGATATTTAAATGAAGTTTGGGAAGGAGCATGGCGTGTGTTTTATGGAAAAGTATTCCAGAAACCAGTGGACCGGGCTAAGAAGGAATCTTCATATTTTTATAGTTCATATCTTCATAGTTTTATTAAAGTCTTACATTTTAATAGAAAGTTTTTATATGAACATACACCTAGGAACATATGTTCACCAAAAGGAAATTTCAACGGATTGTAAATTAAATTTAAATGTATAAATTATCCATAAAGACCTAAATATCCCATTAGTTGAAGACTTGGCCCGATCCAGATATACATCCTTCCATTCCAAACTTCCTGCCCACTCAAACCCGCTTATCCGTGACCTCTCATCAACATCTATTCCTGACAATCCACCGAGGCGACTTAAAAGAAGATGGCCAAGAGATCTCTTACCATAAATTGGTCATTGGAGTTCTACCAATGGGTTCTTTCTCCACAGGAGAATCATGTGTCTTAATCTCAAATCTGTCCCATTTACTTGTTGTATTTAATAAATACAGTTGTAAATTAAAAAAAAAAAAAAAGTATAAAACTCAAATAATTATTTGAAATATATGTTTGTAAAATATCAACAGAGAAATACAAAAATTCGAATTCCTCTTCATTTAACGGACTTTAATTTCCAATACAATAATAGCTTACAAGAAAATAATACAGAGGTGCAATAATGCTACCTACAAGGAGGCAAGGAGAGCTGACAAAAGGGTTCACCAGAGGAAGAAAAGGACGTGGCAGGAAAACCAGATGAGAGATATTGAGAACCTCAGAAGCACAAACGAAAGCCGAATGTTCTTCTGTAAATTAAATGAAGACAAAAATATATATAATGTAGTACTAAACCTCTTCTAAAATGCGGTACCCCGTTATTACTCAAATCTCAGAAGATAAAAGAAAATGGCATTTTAAAGAAAATCGCTAGAATGACCACTTTTAATATAGAAATGTCCGAAAAACTTCATGCCTCATTTAATGTCCCAAAGGTTGACCAGCTCGTTCAGAAAAGAAGAAAAAACTTTCTTCATTCCATAGAAGTGATTTCAAACCCTCTGTTTAGTAGACTCAAATTTCCACCTCTGAGATGACAAAATATTTTTAAGGTATAATTAAAACTAGACTATGGATAATATCTAGGACAGAGGTTATTTCTACTACTATGAGGAATAACTAATCCGGTAACATTAACATAAAACAAAAACATTCTTAAAGTGCATCAGAATACAGTAAAAGGATTAGCAGTAAATGCTTAGCATAACATGATATTAAATGGAGGATAAGAAAGAAAATTCAGAAGTTGATGAAAAATTATTTAATAAAAATTAGAACAGATACTGTTCTAAGCTTATATTTCTCTTTATTTTAGAAAGATAAGTTTAGTTCAGTTCATTTTTTTCTTTTTTAATGATCGAATAAAAATAAAACCTGATCCCGCCCAATCAGATCAAAACTTGAAGCTATTTTAGATAAACGGTATTTATGGATCCATATTCCTGTGGAGAATATTCCACTTTAAAGAATCGATTTGTTGGCAGTTCTACTTTATGAACCGATCGAGATCCGGAAAACGGCCTCTCTGGAGCGAACCAATCAGATTTCTCCTTCATAATCGTTGATCGTTGGAGTTGGCTCATCCGGTAGTGATCTCCATTGGCGAGATATCCTCCAAGAACTGGATCAACGGTTATTCTAACGACAGAAGACTTCCAGTTTCTAACTGTGAACGATACAGTTTGTGAAAACGCTCACATTTAATGCCGATCTACTATCTCTTAAGTATTTAGTTATTATTGATGAATGATGTCATTACATAAACATGCGTAAGAAATAGGTTAGGTCTAGTGGATTAGTATATTGTCCATGTTGATGAAGTGCAAAGTCCTATCATTGTGAATTAGACTTCGCAATAAATATATGAGCTAGCCGGCAAACGGAACACTAAGCGATAACAACCTTGTACCTCTACAACTTGGGTTCAGGACATTTAGGGATTCCAGCTGTTTCTGTCAACGATCGTGCAAGGGGTAATAAAGCCCAAATCATATTCAACCACCATTCATTTTTGAAAAAAATTTGTATACCCTTTTTATTGTGAAGATTAAAGAGAGACAGGAGGGTCACACTAACCCAGGTTCATGAAATAAAACTATGAATAAATATTGTACTTATCCTGTCACACCGGGTTTGAACAAACAAACAATACATACAATAATAGTTGTTGGCCTGTTGGGCTAAAACAATATTACGATACTTATAGTGTGAACATTAAATATAATAGGATTACATGGGGAAACCGAAATTTCAATTGAGACAAGCTAAATTATATTAATTTTAAAATTATACAACTTTGACTGCTTAATATTAACAGTCACGAGTGTACTATAAATTATATAATATAATTTATTCGAGTTTGAATAAAGCAGCGATGAAAAAAAACATTTTTTGAAGTTTAAGCATAAGTTTATATTAATTTTTTTTCCCAAATATTATCAATGTACGTTCATAAATTTTTATTGGAATGACCTTTAAGAATTCTATAAAACTTTAAAACAGTACGGACATTTTTTTTCTGATTAATTAAATTTTCATAGGTAAAAGTTAAAGGTAATAAACCTCGTACGTTAAAAAAAGTTTTTGTATAGGATTATTTTATTTCTGCCCTTATTACTTTTCTGGTGCTAACTCAATAAAAAAAATCCAAATCTGATAATAAATTGTTTTTTAAACGTTTAATTTTATTTCTAGGTCAAGGTTATGCCAACTTATTCCAGAGAAAACAGTTTTTCTGGGTCGTAAAATAATATTTAACTGCTCTATTTTGTTTAAGTTTGAGCCATATTACCATTTTCAAAACATATATATGTATATATATATATCATATACACATATATTTTTTTTTGTCTCTACTGAAAGAAAATATATACTGAATTCGAGGGATATTAGTTTCTTTTTTTTTTTTTACTATACTTTTAGTTTTGTTTTTTCGTTTTTGATAGACAATAAAGGGATTCCTTGTTTAAACAGACTGCGTGATCAAGACTAAGTTAGAGAGCTTTGCAGCTTTCTGTCGCCATTATTTCCAAAAATATCTCATTTAGATATTATATTGTATACTATGTTGAAAACAAAAATCATTACCAAGTTAAAAAAGGCTGCAAATTATTACTCAACGGTTTATTAAATTCGAAAAATTATAATATTGTATTAAAATTTATACAGCTGCGTTGGTAGTTGAATTATATATACAGCAATCAGTCAATTAAAAAGCTTAAGAAAGAACAAAAATGTCAATTTATATTAATGGAATGTTTTGAAACTTATTAACTATATCTTCGCTATTTCTTTACTGATTTTATTGATTTTTTACTTTATTATTTTATTATTTTTTGTAGGGGATTTGATTCACACGAGATTTGGTATATAATATACGGCTTACAGACGAATTTTTATTTATTCGTAGTTTGGGTTCTTGATACGCATGACCTGAAATTTTGAGTTTTTTTTCTTGGTCGATCACAAGGTCCATTACTAAAAATAATAAGCCAGAAAAATGTTTAAGATTAAATATAATTATTTTTAAAAGGATCAATTTAATGAACTACACTTACGGTGCAGACTGTGATACAATCATTAAAGGAAGATATTAATATTATTCCGCTGAAAATAACTTTTTTACTGTCGAAATATAATAAAAAAAGATCATCCTTTCTAATCTAATTCAACATATTGTAATGATTTGAGTCGGTAACAGTTCCAATACTTCCTAAAATTGCAAGGTGTATTTCACGTTTAGTTTTCTAAGATAAAATTTTCAAAGTTTCATGAGTTTCCCATACCTCTAAACTCAATAAATTTTTCATTCATTCATTTCATTAGCCTTTGAGATTTTATAGACAAACCCTCCTCTCCCTCCTTATCATAATTTAGAAGCATACTAGCTTAATTCCATAGAACATGGGGATGAATTATTTGCCTTGACATGCGCTCCTTCCTGAAGTAAGGAGGTCTCAAGGTGACACTGTTCCGGAACAATATATTAACCTGTCAGGATGGCTTCTCTCATGAGATGCCTGTCCCGGTTATCGCGTTCCAAAATGAAAAATTATCAACTATCCTTTTATATTTATGAGTCTGTCTGAGTAATTGTAATTCATATTGAGTCAAATCAACAAGTTAAACCATGCTAAAATTTAGTTTCATTAAATGACGGTAGTTATTTAACCAACATAATCAAATGAATGCCAAAAATTAAGAATTGTTTATTTTTTAAATTCAATAAACTAGAAGCCACAATATTGAGGTAATAATCTCTTGTTGAAATACTACAATAAATTTCTACATATAATAAAGAAAACCTACAACACTAAAATTTTCAATATCGAGGATGTATTGTTGGCTATCGAAATTATCAAAGGTAGAAATAATCAGAAAAAATATTTTAATTTTTCCGATATTTCCGCTCGAACCTGTGAGGCATACATCAAGGCATCAGCGAGCCATATCAAGTCAACAGTTTATGCTTAACATATCTCAATGATGGCCTGATGATCGATCACATGTTCTGACCCTCTGATTGTTTCTAAATATAAAATTTTGGTGTTCGTACTCGTTATTGAAAAAAAAATATTTTATTTATTCAAAAGTTACAAAATATCGATAATAACACTTTAAAAGACAATAATGACAATCTTGATAATAACAATATGGCTATACTAGATCTGACATAGATTGCGTACCGTAATTACTGCGAGGACTTGAAGAGAGTGAGTGTGTCTGTGTTCCCTGGGAGAAGGGACAGGGTATATATAGGTTAATAGGACTGCTGAATAAGATTCAAGGAATATGGTGTTATCTGCAGGTGCACTATGGCCTCATGGTGGCGTGACTCCTCCGTCCTTATGAGAGTGAAGCCCACTGAACTCTAAATTTAAGGATTTGGGACGGTTTGTCTATTCTGTAAATATTGAAACCAAGCTCTGGCTCTGCCATCAAAACATTCAGGTGGTTGAGGATGGGTACTTGGATTATCATTTGAAGGATTAGAACACAGTAATTCCAGTTTACAATACTGACGATAAAGATTATAGCATAAAAGATATAAACATATTACATAAAATATATAAGAAATAAATTGGGATACAGTTATATCATAAGGTTCTAATTCTTCTATTTCTATATTACTTAAGTCTATTTGTTGTAATTCCTCAAAAGTAAAATTTGTTGATACAATAGTTTTATTATTAACAGAATGATAGGAAATAAAAGGAATATTTACATTGTCAACATAAGAAAGTGGTACATTTATATTTACAAATTTCTCATTTTCATTAAGATTAAGGAGGCTAGTAGATGGTAGATGATACATTTGTGTGTTTGTTACACTAGTTGTTACATTGCTAATATTAAAGGATTAAATATTGGTGTAATGTGGGTATAAGTTTGATTATAGGGTTTGTTCTTATTTCTACAGCTTTACAATCATTTAATTCTATATTCTTACATAATTCTAAAATACATTTGTCCTTAATCTCTATCATGTCTTTACAGTAATGATGATTATTGAATTTAATACAATTTCCATTGTAAAACGAATTTTTAAATCTAATGATTAGTTGTTCTTTAATCTTTAGAGTAATGACTTTATTATTCCTTGTAACTGGATATGACATAGCATAATAAGTTGTTTTTGGCAATGATCTCAAAGGGATTTTAATAAAATAATAAATTAATCCTGTATCTGATAGGGAACAAAATGTGGAGCTAAGTAACCAGTTTAATTCTACATTTTCTGTGATTGGTTCTCCGAACGGTATGTTTAATTGTTCTAGTTCTCTAGTCGTTAATATGCTTGGATGGGTAATTCCTAATTTACATTGTTCTAAGGAAAATTCTATATCATTTAATTGATTTTCTACTAAATCTAATACGGCTAATAAATCATGATACATTAACTTAGTAAGAGCTAAATCTGTAAAATTATTTATTTTTTCTATACTATCCTTATATTTATTTAAAACAATTATTTCTTTATTAAGTTTAGATGTTAATTCTTTATTTAATCCTAATCTAACATTTTCATTATGCTCTATGTGATACATATTTCTCTCGATTTTATTTAAAATATTATCATACTTTTCTTTGTCATCGGCGTCCATATTGCCGGTGAGCCAACTAATAGCATTGCCTAGTCCGTTAATTAAACCTCTTTTTGATCGGTTATTCCGATTTATATTTACAATATGATTAATTTTTTCTAATATCTTGTTATATTTTTGTTCAATAATATTATGCAAAGTTTTATATTCATTACTAATTGTTAATACGTCAATGCTAATCTTAAGGGTTTGAATTTCTCTTGTTAAATTTGTAAGATTCTTATAATGTAAAAATGTGTACCAATCTTCAATTATAAAAGATGGATTAATTTGTACGATGGATGCTCCTGGTCCGTCAGATAAATCTTGTATTAGCAGGGTCTGTATCTGAACCGTAAGCGCTGCGATCAGAAGATACTTGAAACAATTCGTCGTCGAACTCAAAGTCATCTTGGCTGACTCCTGTAACATTAGACGTTTCTATTTCTTTTATGACATTCTCAATATCTTCATCAGTTATTTCTGGGTTTTTTTGACTTGTACTAGGTTTATTATTATTATTATTTGATTTCTTTTTCTTAGTGACCTTTTTCGGTCGTTTGACTTGATCAGGGTGGAGTTTTTTCTTTCTACCTTTATTTCTATTTTGAAATATTTTATCAACATACTTTCCTTTTTCGTATTTAGGATCTATTTTCTTTTTCTGTTGTCTCTTTATATACACATCTTCCGGGATTTCTATGTCTTCTCTATTTTCATTTAACTTGCCTATTTTTCTCTCTTTATTTTGTTCTATACCTTTCTTAGTTATTTCGAAAAGCTGCTTCATTTTCCGATGGTACTCATGAACAAGATATTCTTTTATTTCCGGGGATTCATTATAAGTTTCATTAGTGATACCGAAAGTTATTTCGTTAGGGGTCATTTTAAGATCTTGATTAAGGGAATTATTATATGCTGTCGTTGCTTGCTCTAACTTATCTTCCTCTTTATCATCTTTGTTTTCTATGTTTATAAGTCTTAAAATTTCTAATAACGAAGAGCTTGCTCGATTAAGCAATCCAAGAGAGTTAGGGTGATTGGGGGTAGTATAATGTAATTCAATATTTAAGTAGTTTAGAAAATCTTTAAACAAGTTATTGTCGAATTCTCTTCCGTTGTCACATGATATTTTTTGGGGTTTTGGAAAATATGCTAAATATTTTTTCAATACTTTCATGCTTTCTATGGCATTATAACTCGTTGCGTAATAAGAAAATATTCTTTTGGAAAAAGTATCTACTATTAAATAAATGTAATAATTACTCATGTGTAAGGTATCAATCATTAAATCTGTAAAGGGTTTCTCAGGTGTGGGAGTAATTTTAAATTTTTGTTTTATAGGTCTTCTATCGTATTTGCCTTTTCCACATGTGTCACATTTGTTTATAATTTCTGTGATATGATCTTTCATATTGGGCCAATAAAATTTGGTTTTCAAAACTAAATATGTTTCATTTATACCTCTGTGGCATGTCTTGGCGATATGATAATCAAGGATAAGTAATTTCTGGTCTTCCGTGTTCTTTACATCTGGCAATAGTTTATAATATCTTTTAATTCTATTTGTGGGAAATTTTTCTCTAATGAGTGATGCAACTTTATTAAATAATGCATTATACCAATTATTTTCACTTTCTATAGAATCTGATATGGGTGAGCAGTATATGCCGTAAGTTATATTTGGTCTTAAGATTTCTAAAAGTTTTTCTTCTATTTCAAAATCTTTTTCATGATAAGGCCAAGTAAATTCAATTGTTGTTCTTTGCTTATTATTGAATATTGTTTCGCGTTGAATTTTCGCGTGTCCCTTTTTTATTATTATTTGATTTTTCTCAACATTTACTGGTCTAGATTTATCATCAACTATTAAGATTCTGTTATCGGAGGATTCTGTGGAGTGCTGCGTTGCTAAAGAAGATATATCATCTTGAATTATTTCTTGGTGTTCACCATTATTATTTTCTTCTATGTTTTCATCATTATTAATTCCTTCTAAGTTTTCATTGTTAGCTTCTTCTTGGGTTTCTTCTATTCCCATTTCTTGTAATAAATCTACGATTTCTTGTGAATAGTTATTAGGAGAATTTTCTGTATGAAAAATATCAAATTCTGGTTCTTTTAATTTCCTTTCTTCAATAGGGTAACGGGATAAATGATCGGCGACTTTATTAGCCTTTCCTTCAATGTATTTTATGTCATATTCGAAATCTTCTAACAATAATTTCCATCTAATTAATCTGGCGTTCTGTGTTTTACACGTTCTTAAATATTCTAAAGGTTTGTGATCTGAATATATGAAAAATTTTCTACCGTATAAGTAGGGTCGAAAATGATTGCAAGCCCAAATAATGGCTAAACATTCCTTTTCCGTTGTTGAGTAATTTTGTTCTGCTTTATTAAGTGTTCTGGATGCAAAACATACAGGGAGTTCTTTTCCATCTTTCTTCTGTGCTAATACTGCACCAATGGCGAAATTACTTGCGTCAGTTGTTAAGAAAAAGTCCTGATTGAAATCTGGAATTTGTAAAATGGGGCTACTACATACAAGTTGTTTCAATTTCTCAAAAGCGTTTTCATATAACTCTGGTTTGATTTCTTTTTGATCTTTTCGAAGACATCTCGTTAATGGGGAAGCTATCTTTGCGTAATTTGGTATCATTTTCCTATAGAAACCAGTTAATCCTAAAAAGCTTTTAATTTCTTTTTCATTTTTAGGGAGTTTAAAATCTTTTACTGCTTTTATCTTTTCTGGATTAGGTTCTATGCCGCGTTCGCTGATAATATGTCCGAGGAATAACAATTCTTTCTTGCAAAATTCTGTCTTATCGAGCTGAATCTTTAAGTTATGTTTTTCTAACTTTTTAAGAGTTTCTTCTAAATGTTTCCAATGATCTTTGTAATTTTCAGAAAAAATTATAATATCGTCCATATAGACTAAAACGTTAATAGAATCTGAAAAAATGATATTCATGGCTCTTTGAAACGTTGCTGGGGCATTACTGAGTCCAAATGGCATGCGAAGGAATTCAAAGTGGCCTTGATCTGTAGAAAATGCTGTTTTTGGGATAGAACTTTCTTCGACTTTTATTTGATGGAAGCCTGAGCAAAGGACCATTGCTGTAAATATCGTCGCTTTTCCTAATTTGCCTAAAAGGTCTTCAATATTAGGAATGGGGAATTTATCCGGGGTTGTTTCTCGATTTAATTTCCTGTAATCAATCACCATTCGTATTTTTCTTTTTCCTGATGCGTCTGGCTTTTTCGGGACAATCCAAACGGGAGAATTGTAAGGGGAATTGCTGGGTCTTATTATTTTGGATTCTAACATCTTTTTAATTTCTTCCTTAATATTTTCTTTGAATTGGTGGGGATATCTGTAATTTTTCGAATATATCGGGTCTTCGGTTTTTGTTTTAATCTTATGCTCCAATAAATCAGTGGCTGAAAGGGGATCATTTTCAGTCTTAAATACTGATGGATATTTCGATAATAATTTAATTAAATTTGATTTTTCTTGAGGAGGTATATGGTCGGTTCTGATTAGTTGGGGGATTTGTTTTATTATTTCATGGTTTCCTTTTTTATTAGAATCTGTTAATTCTACTTCTTCTTTTTGCAAATAGTATAAAGGTAAATATATGGTTTCGTTAACTTTACTGTCGATTATTATATTTTGATCATAGATGCCAGGTTTAATTTTAATCTTATCATCTTCATAGTCAATAAAATATAGATTTTTATTTTGTTCTACTTTTATCTGATTTTCGCCTTCTTTCAAAACTAATTTTAAAACTTCGTCTTCCATAATAAAATCAAACTCTGTATAGCGAGTTTTTATTTTGTTGGTTTCGAAATCGATATTAAATTTCATTTCCCTCATTGTCTCATTTCCTAGTAGTATTTCGTAATTGGGACTGAAATTAAATAGATAAAATTTTATTTTTTCGGGGTTTTTAAGAAAATTATTTCTGCAATAAACTGAAATAGATTCCGTGCCAAGTTCTTCTCCGGTTGCTGTTTTTATTGTAAAATTTTCTTTTTCTCTTTCAACATCTGGTTGTACAATGTCTGGTCTTATATAATTCTTCCAAGATCCGGTATCAATAAGCCATTTACGATTCGCGTGGTCTTTAACATAAGGCAGTTGGCTTTTATTCTCTTCTTTTATGTGTTTTGATTGTCTGGCGGGCCTTTCTCTAAAAAAGAATTATTTGGATCTAATTTTTCTAATTTCTCTCTTAATTCTCTGATTTCTTGGTCTTTCGGGTCTTCTTGCTGAATTTGGAAATTAGGCTGTTTCGGTTTATTCCCGAATGCGCTAACTGTTCTCATGGATACAGTTGGATTTTCATCTTTCTTATTATTATTATAATTTTGATTCCGGTATCGACCTGAACCGTTGAAATACCTTTGTTGTTCTTGACGGGGCCATTGTTGGTAATAATTATTATTATTATTATTCTGCCGGTAGTCTTGTGGAGGTTCTTGTTGTCGATATTGATGCTCTTGTCTTTGATTATGTGGGTTATACGGGTTATTGGGATTTTGCCAATTATTAAATCGTTTGTGATGTTTTTTATCGAACTTTTTCTTATGGTCGAAGCCTCTTTTGTAATCATGTTCTCCGGGTCTTCGCATATTTCCCGAATTTATGAGGTCATCGAAGAGTAGATGGTTCTCATTCTGAATTAAATTTCTCAAATCATCTAATGTTCTTAACTTTTCTGCTTTAGTCATAAGATATGTTCTTATGTGAAGGGGCATGTTAGTGTAAAAAAAATAAAGAATACTTTTCTCTAATGCGCTAATAATTGTTTCTCTATTTGGTGTGTTTTCTATCCGATGTTTAGAAATTATTAAAGTGCGGATCTTATCAATTATTTGAAGGAAATCAAGAGGGTGTTCCTTATGATGTATTTTGTTATTAAATAATTCATGCGATAATTGTTCAATTGAGCGGCTGTCTCTGAAGGTTCTTTCGAGATAATTTAGTAATTCTTCAACACGACTAAATTCGCACGTTGTATTTATATAATCAGCTTCATCCGTAAGTTTTGCTAAAAGTTTACTTAATAATCTTTGTTCGTTTAGTTCCTTAAACGAGTTGTCCGGTTTACACACGATTTGGTAAACTTGTCTACAAACTGTCACGAATTTTAACAGATTGTGTGGATTTCCATTAAAATTAGGGATATGATCGTAGTCTGCCGATTTAATTTGAAAGCTTGCCATATTTGTAGTTAATGTTAAATTATTTACTCGCAGGATTAAAGAATTTAAATAATCATCAGACATAAAATTACAATAGTAAAGGAAATTAACTTACAAAAATTGAGTACGCTGTCAAAATAATCTTCGACGGGGTGTGAAGATCTGTCCTTGAGCTGGATACCTGACGACAGTGAAGTCCGGCCAAGGTTGAGTGCAGATAAGAGACTTTGCCTGCGTTGCGAGATGCTCGGGGTGAGTGAACTCGTCCAGAATCTGAAGATCTCGAAGTTGGTAGTCCTCGGTAGGTAAGCCAAAATCTTGAGTCTTCACAGGTGAGGAATCCTAGGCGGTAGTCCTAATTCTGGATTTGCGGAAAAAGTTCGGATCTGCGGAAACTCGGTTCTTAAAACTGCGATAAAAATATGCAGTCCCTGTTCGGGCGCCAATTTTGGTGTTCGTACTCGTTATTGAAAAAAAAAATATTTATTTATTCAAAAGTTACAAAATATCGATAATAACACTTTAAAAGACAATAATGACAATCTTGATAATAACAATATGGCTATACTAGATCTGACATAGATTGCGTACCGTAATTACTGCGAGGACTTGAAGAGAGTGAGTGTGTCTGTGTTCCCTGGGAGAAGGGACAGGGTATATATAGGTTAATAGGACTGCTGAATAAGATTCAAGGAATATGGTGTTATCTGCAGGTGCACTATGGCCTCATGGTGGCGTGACTTAATACAATTTTAATACATATCAGCAGACCTTTTTTTTTTTTAGAACATTTTGAGGTATATTTCAGTATTTTTACTTTCACTTACTATATATAGTAAGGGGAAGTATTGCGATCGTGAAAATTTTCGAATTCCAGTTTTCAACGGAAATACACGTTTTAGGGTCCCCTGAGTCCAAATAACCAAGTCCCGCAAAAAGGTCTGTGTGTGTGTGTCTGTGTGGTAACTCCCGGGCGGAAACGGTAAGTCCTATGAAACTGAAATTTCATATTTAAGACAACTATACGCCCGAGACGTGACAAAACTTTTTTCATCAAAATGAGCTTACCAGAAGAGGCACTTTATACTATGCATTTTGCACCTTTTTTCGATTTTCTCGAAAACAGTTCCGACGATTTTGATTAAACTCGCTATATCGATGTAAAATTCAATGGACCTTAATATCATGTAGGTTTTATTTGGATAAAAATGGTCTGACAGGGTTTAAATGCCGATATTTTAAAATTTCTTGCTCTTAATTACCTTTAATTTTGTAGATTTAATAATAATAACTATATTATCTTGTTACCACTGATGAAAAACAGATAAATATATAAATTGAATGAATTCGATACTCAACTAAAGGAGAAAACAGAACAAATATTTTTTAACGCAATTTTTCGTTTTTGAACATAAGAACAGTAATATACATGTATGATATACCGTTGGAAAGCTAAAGATTTTAGAAAAAATATCATCTCATACACAAGCTTTTAGAAGTTAATAGAGAGTGATGAGAAGAAGATAAAACTAACTGATTATTTTAGATAATAATATAATAGATTTTTTAATAAAACACATGTTTCTATATAAATTCAATTTCATTAATTCCTTAATAGTTTCACGAATTTTTATCTCTAACTGTATTTGAAAATTCTTTTATTGATTTTAAAAATCGAGGTAAGTGAAAGTCGTGTGTTGCCCGCACCAGATTTTTTTTTCTAATTTGTTATTTATTTATTGATAACAAATAGCTATTTGGCCCAAAATAATTGTAAATAGATACATTTATTTAATAAGAAAGCTTATATTAAATACGTATACATTTATTTTGTGAGTCCATCTCTAAACCACAGGAAGGTCATTGGTGTCAACAAAAGGAACTATATTCTGCTGTAGTACCTTTTAGGGAGTGACGTGGTTTATGTTTAAGGAATTATTTTTAATTACTTAATGCAACCTAATAGTTTTGTCAAAAAAAATATATTAAATTACAAAACCAAATATTTAATTAATATAATTGTTTTAAACATTTCTATCGCATGGTGTCATCGGGAATCCTTTAGCATTGAGTATTGAGGGCAAGAACTGAGAATGGAAACTGAAATGAAATGTCCTCGCAGGCGCAAGAACTCATGAAGACCCTTCCAGGCACCGGATATTATTTTTCTTATAGAATCTTTTACAGGAAATAGGAAATATTCTGTCTGGAACAACTGACGAATACACAATATAATACACAGAGGAGGCATCTTCTATGAATATATCCATTCGCGCTGTCATCTTATCAAAGTGATAAAAATATCTGACACATGTCATTTCATGAGTTAGAGTAAAACAAATTGTGTTTGTCGGGGTCAAACTAATAAGTTCGGAAAAAGCTTTTCTATTCTTATTCATTGAGAAATAATACAATCCTCCACTATCAATGACAATGAGTATTAGAGCTAAAAAAAAAAGAAAAAAGAGAGAAAAAACAAAAATAAAGAAGGATACAATTTTAACAAATATTAATAATAAAAAAAAAAAATAATAAAACAAAGGAGCTAAACCATGAACTAAAGAGTTAGACCCTGGCTTCAATTTTTTTTTTTCCTTGAGCTTTTTTAAATGTTTGGTTAGTGATAGCAAAATAAATTGAAACATCAATAAAAAATGCTAAATATACATTTAAATAAAATATTGAATAGTTAATGGTTGACCGTAAAATGATTATCATGGAAGAGGGATTGAACAAAAAAAATAATGTACTCATTTATTTATTAGCATTTAATGTTTTGAAGAAATTTCGTTATTTTCCATCTGACAAAGAAAATAATTAAATAAATAAACTATTTTCGATTAGAAAATATGTTACCTACCGAAAGCTAAATCATTCAAGTTCATACAAAAGCAAAGTTAAATCAGTATATTAGTTAAAAATAAGATAAAATCTCTTAGACTACTGCCTCAAATGCCATCGGACTGGGTTTTATGGATAGTTGGTAGATTTTATTGTTTGGGCTGATGGGTTAATATTATAAGTCACTGTGTCGTAGAAAATTTTATAATACTATACATTTTTTTAAATATATTTTTATAATATTCCAGAAACCAGAAGGGTAGAGAGAGTAGGAGTCAGTTACAAAATATAGATTATATTTTCAGCTATTAAAGAGGTTTGTTACTATTCATATTTCTTAGTTAATTTAATAGATATTCAACAGAAATTATTATAAAGTTATAATTCAAGATTTCTTTTAGATGTTAACTAAATGATAATAATTATCGATCTCGCAACAGCATAATCCATACCTTCATGTGACTCCTATGCTCAAATCCTACTGAGTACGTCACACTTATTTTCATATAGTTTACTTTATTTACATCATAATGATAATTTTATGATAGATTATTACTAATATTTGAGGGGTAGTACAATAAAAACAAATAATCATAAGGCTTGAAAAATTGTTTATAGTACGTTTTTAGTTCAACACATAGTATTGTGGCAGATGGGTTCACTCAGTCCTGATAGTAGCTGCTTATTAAAGTGAAATTAATGACATTTTAATAAATCCCCCTAAGCTGATTCATAAGGAATAGGCTTTCTTAGCTATGATTTTATTTATAACTTTAATATACCTGAAGTTTCCACAAATAAACATAATAATACACCTGGATATTAAAACATTTCAGATTGTGATAGAATTATATAACGGTATATAAATAAAACTGACATTGACAGAACCACCCCACTCCCAGAGCGACGATGTTGGGTAATGCTCTACAGGAGAGGAGGATGAAATTTACTTAAGAATAAGATTGCTACGTAAAATATTTCTTTTTATTTAATGTAATAGAGCATTAATTAAAAATATATATAATATCAAGTGTATCTGACAGAAATAGATATGAATAATGAAATATTTATATTCAATTATGAACCTTTGTTACTGAGGGAAAAAAAATAATAATAACCCAACCTCTTCAAAATTTGAGGTCTACGTTACGTCTAATATCCATAAAATCCCATCACAAATTTTACAATATCCGGCTATCCACCAAATAAATGAATATCCTCGATAGAAAATTAAAATTCCTATAAAACAAAAAAAGAAACATTGAAATCGGTTCTGAAATAGTAAAGATATACTGTTTTGAACAAAATAGTAGTGATTAGACATTTTCCGAGAATATTAATTGATAGTGTTGCTGTTTAGTATTTTTAAGTTTTTTGATTAATTAATTTCTATATATTTAAGTTAATTGCTTACACAGCTCTAACATTGTTATAACTTAATATAATTATTTGAATATAATAAACCATTGTGAATTAATTTGGAGTGTTTTATTTTTAAAATTCTATTGGAATAAACGTATTATTTAATTAAAACGTGACCACTAAAAATATTTTAATGCGAATTTAAATTTTTGTACATCATATGGACAAAATATTCATATGTATTAAATAATAATATCATAGTTTTCAGATACACAGTTTTTGAAAATCCATATCCAGTTTTTTAAAGGTTGACCATTATACTTATTAGAATATAAATACACACATATATATATATATATATATATATATATATATAGAATAGAATAGAATAGAATAGAATAGAATAAAAAAAAACTTTATTCTGGGACAAGGTCCCTTGAGAATAACAATTATGAACAAAATAATAAATTATAACTGGCCAAAAACAATGCACAACTACAATTAAATAATACAATAATGAAAAAATGAAAAAAGGGTCAGAGTACCATCTCTATTTACAGTTTAAAGAAATAAATAAATAAGAATAAACATAAAATGTAACTTTTACATCTCATTAAAGTAAGTGCATTAAAATCAAATTTACCTTACATAAGTTGGCATAAAAAAAATTAGCTAACATCTGTCTGAAGAGAAAGTAAGTATTGAAAGAGGAGGGATTTAAAAGATGATAGGGAAGGAGCATGACGGATGTTTGAAGGGAGAGTATTCCATAAGGCAGTGGAACGGGCTAAAAATGAGCAGTCATATTTTTTGGTTCTATGGAAAGGAGTGTGGAGGTCAGACAGACGGGATTTTGTTTCCTGGTGATGGGTTGAGGATTTAAATACCAGAAGGCTGTAGACATAAAATGGATGGTGGGAGTTTATGATTTGATAAAGGAATGATCCAAGGAAATATTGTCTTCGAAAGGTTGGGGTTAACCACTTTAACTCGTTGTAGAGGTGGGATACATGGGACCGTCTCGAGGTACCGAACACAAATCTTAAGAAGCAATTCATAATCCTTTTCAATCTGCCCTCGAGCACCTTCGAGAGGCCGCCACATGCCACACAACCATAGTCAAAGTGGGGAAAAATGAGTGATGAAACTAGGAGTTTACGGGTAGATTGTGGTAGGAGATGTCGGGATCGGTGGAATAATTTCAAGGTACTAATTGATCGACGGGAAATTTGGGCAATTTGGGGTTTCCAGGATAGATTTGGTCGATGATAATGCCAAGATTTTTAACAGTGGAACGAAAAACAATAGGATGGTCATTAAGCAAAAGCGGAGGAAGGATGGTGATCGATCGGAGGAGGGATTTGGAACCAATAAGGATGGTCTGAGTTTTTGTAGGATTAAGCCTCAATTTATTCAGGTTTGCCCAGGCACTGATTCCATCTAGGTCCTCCTGAATACTGGCAAATGCTACAGATAACTCGGAGGGTGGGAAGGATAAATAGATTTGGAGGTCGTCAGCATATAGGTGGTAGGAACAGCGGTGGATTGAATTGGGAAGGTCATTGATGTAAGTATTGAACAGAAGGGGTGAAATACTCGAGCCTTGGGCAACGCCTGAGGTTAGGTCAAGGAAATCAGATAGGGGTTGATTAGGAATGACAACCGCTAGAGTGCGGTTGGAAAGAAAGGATTGAAACCATCGAACTGAACTGTTGGAAAAGGATAATGATTTTAATTTAGAGAAAAGGATCGAATGGTTGAGGGAATCAAAGGCTTTGGTAAAATCTAAAAGTATAAGGACAGTTAATCTTTTTTCATCTATAGCGGTATAAATATCGTTTGTGATTTTGGTCAGAGCGGATTGCGTGGAGTAGCCAGGTCGGAAGCCGGATTGGTAAGGATTAAGTTTGTTGGTTTTTTCAAGAAAACTGGATACCTGGGATTGTACAATCCGTTCAAGAGGTTTAGAAAGGTTCGATAGGATGGATATAGGTCGGTAGTCTTTAGGGGAAGATAAGTTAGAGATTTTGTTTATAGGATGGACCAAAGCTTGTTTCCAGGAAGCAGGGAAAACTGAATTTTGGAGGGAAAAAATGTAGAAGAAAAGAAGGACTGGTAGGATTTCTGGAAGGCATAATTTTAGCAATTTTACCGGAATTCCATCGAAACCTAAGGAATTAGCACGGGATTTCATTATGGAAGATATGAGGTCTGTTGGTGAAATGTAGGAGAAATAAAAGTTGTCGGAATCGAATGATGATGAAAGGGATAAGTTAGGAGAGAAGGCTGGTGAAATGTTGGAGGAGCCGGGTAAGAAGTATGAATTTAGTTCATTGGGTGATACCGGGAAGACTGAACAGGTAAAGGATTTACAGAGAGAGAGTTTACGAAGAAGTTGCCATCTGGATTTAGGATCAGGAGCGGAGGACAGGGCTTCTTGAAAATAGTTGGACTTCGCTCGCCTTACTGTTGTTTTTGTCAAGTTTCGGAGGGCCTTGAACGCTTCATAGTCCTCTGCTTGCCTTGTACGTCTGAAGCGCCTACGGGCAGCCTCACGTTTTCTTTGTAGTTCTCTTATTTTTTGACACATCCATGGAGCAGGTCTGCGACGGAAGGTACGGGTTTTTAGGGGAGCATGTTTGTCAAGGAGGGTGGTCAGGTTGAAAGTGAGGATGTCGACCATGGCGTCAATGGAGGAACATGAATATATATCGTCCCATTTCATGCTTTCAAGGTCGGGTAGGATGTCTTCACGAGTGAGGGAATTAATGTTACGGAAAGTTATGATTTTTGGAAGGATTTCTGGTGTAGGGATATTATATGATATCTGGATTAAGTCATGGGAGGATAGAAATGGGACTGGCAATTGAGATTGGGAGAGAAGGTTCTGCGCAGAATCAATAATATGAACATCTAACCAAGTGTCAGAACATCGGGTATGATGTGTCGGGGAAAAAGGAACAAGATAAAGGTTGAGAGAAAAGAGAAGATTTTCTAGGTACTGTTTGTCATTGGAATCGGAAAGGATATTGGTATTAAGGTCGCCGGAAATTATGATATTATTGTAGAGAGGAATATAATTGTAGAGGGTTGTTTCGAATGGAGCGTCAAAAGGAACGAGAGGAGGGCGGTAAACAACTGCGATTAGGATAGGATGGGTGTTGCATGTAATTTCCAAAAAAAGGAATTCAATATGTGGTTGGTCGGATGGGGTTGAGACTTCTAATATGCGAGATTTTAGGCTATTATGGATGTAAAGACCGACGCCTCCGCCTGTACGGCCTATTCGGTCATGACGTATAAAGGAATATTCAGGTAGAGAGACAGCGGTGGAGGGGATATAGGGTTTCAACCAGGTTTCGGAGACTGCGATGATATGATAAAAATTGCGGGTAAAATAATGGAGGAATTCGTCATAATGAGCCGGCAAGGATTGGGAATTCACATGACAGACGTTTAGGATACTAGACATAGGGATGGAGGGAGAAAGAATACAGACAATAGGAAAACGATGTAGCTAAGATAATGAATGATGATATTGATGAACAATAATGAATTTAAAAATATCTGAAAGATAAATGCCAACGAAACTATATATACATACATACACACATAAATATACACATACACATATACTCGTACACATACACCTAAATAATAGTATTTAAATAAAATATAGTGAACCTGACATATACAATGTAAATTTCCAAAAAGAATACAAATATATATAATAAAAATGAAGATAACTATAATAAAAATTGTATAAGAAACAATGTTCATAAGAATGAAAATAAATTTGATGACATTATAAATATCTGTGATAACAAAAGAATAAACTTTGATAAAAATAATATAATTTTTTATAGAAATGAAATAAACTTTGATATAAATAAAACAAAATAGTTTTTGATAAAAGTAAAAATGAAATATGACAAAATATACAAACATCTTATACAAAAATAACATTAAGTTTCGTAAGAATAGAATGAGAAAAACTTTGATAAAAAATATAGTAGCTGAATAACTATCTGTGATAAAAATAAGATAAGTTTTGATAAATGTAAAATAGACTTTGAAAGAAAAAACAAAACAAAGAATCTTTGATGAAAATAAAATAGCCTTTGATAGAAATAAAATATACTTTGACAAAAAATAAAGCACCTTAAATAGAAATAAAAATAACTTTAGTACTAATAGAATAAAAATAACTTTGATGAAAACGGAAATAACTTCGTTAAAATTAAAAATAACTTTGATAAAATCATAAATATCCTTAATAAAAATTAAATAAACTTTTGACTTTGTGATTAAAATGAAAATTAAGAAATAATAAGATAATGATATCGCGATAAAACATTGAAGAGAAGAATCGTAGGCAAAATTAGGAATGGAGCTAGTCAGTAGACGAGAGCACAGGTGTCAGCCAAAAACATCGAGGTCTTGAGAATGGTCAATATAGATGACAGGTTGGCCGTCGCCCTTACGGCAGCGCACCCTACCGCCCGCGAACCACACATACTTCAGCTTACCAGCTGACTTCTTCTGACGAGCGAGCCAATAGAGGTGCCTGTTGGTAGGGGCCATCTCCTCGCTGAGGTATATCCGGTGGCAGTCATTCTCCTGCCAACCTATATCTCTCGTAGAGAAGTCTCTCTTCATCTTCCTACTGTTAATCAGCTCATCCCTTATGGTCTGTCTGACGAACCGAGCGATGACGGGAGGCGGTCGCGGGTCATCCTTTCTCTGCCTTCGTCGTTCAATCGTGTCCAGGTCTTCCATTTTAATTTTAATTCCGAGGGCCACCGCTACATTGGTTACCAGAGCCGCAGGGGTTTCGCCCGCACGGACCGGTACGCCTCTGATTTCCAGTGACCTGCACAGTAGGCCCTGTTCAGCCTTATTTAAGCGAACCTCTAATTCGCCTACTTTCGATTTTAATGTTTTGTTTTCAGAAGATAATTCTTCTTAATACTTGGCTTGGCCCTCTAAATGATTTTCAATTTTGGTGAGCCTTTCATTTAGCTCAAAGCTCAGCTCCCCATATTTTTCAAGAGACGATTTAAGATCTTTTATCTCTTCATTGACGAGGTCGCCGTGTTTATTCACCGCTAAGAGTATGTCGGAAGGGGTTGGTTCCTTGACGTGCTTTAAGCTACTCACTGTAGGTGATGACGGTTTTTCAGCGGTTGCCCCAGACTTTTTTCCTAGGTCACATTTTAAACATAACCACGATTTTTTAGCCGATTTGATAGCCTCAATTTCTTTATCGGATAAATTGCAGCATTTACCGTGAAAAATTACGCGACATTTACTGCAACTCACGCTGCTCTTCTCGTCCCTGGCAATCACGGCGTCACAAATAGAGCACTGAGCCATTTTGATTTTGAATAAAAAATTATATTAATTGTACTCACGAGAGAAAGGTGTTTATCAATAAAGGCCTGAGTCAACGTCCTTTAATACTCTAAGGCTTAGGGATTAACTTGAGTACAGCCAGCCTATTCAGAATAAAACACCGAACTTTTTCACTGATTCTTTCTTTGAAGTGGTGATTTAAATAATGTAATTATGAGAGATACAGATATATATGACTATAATTACCACAACTCTGAAAGAAGAAGGAGAATTACGATAACAAAAGCGACTGATGTAGAGAGAGACACAGGAACGATGTTAACGGTTTGCCGTCTATGGCCAGACTGATATATATATCCGTTAAGTTTACTGTGAAAACGAGAATAGAGTGTTCGTATATGTTGGTCTACTGTTGGTTGTTGTAAGTAAGTGAAAATAATAATAAAATTATTAGAAGTTTTCAACAATATCAATTAAACTTCCAAACAATCTTTATTATTGCGAAACAAACACACTTATAGCACTTCCAATACTAATGTGTTATAAAAATAAA
This sequence comes from Piezodorus guildinii, assembly GCA_023052935.1. Taxonomy (NCBI): domain Eukaryota; kingdom Metazoa; phylum Arthropoda; class Insecta; order Hemiptera; family Pentatomidae; genus Piezodorus; species Piezodorus guildinii. Next base: position 74,550,586 of record CM041297.1, on the reverse strand, counting down.
CAAAAATTATATGATATTATATTCAACGTTTAGTTCCTATGAACATTGGCTTTGCTTTAACTATATTTTATTTTGAAATAAACAATTAAAAATCCGACATAATAATATGTTGTTAAATATTTACTTATTAATAATGAATTGATTCCAGTCCGTTTATAGGAAAATATAAAGAAAGAGAAAAAATCAAATTACTTCCACAATATAACTAAAAATAAACAACTTTTTATATCGTGTTTTCTTTTAAAATTGAAACAGTGAATATAAATTAAAAACAATTTTTTTGCACCTCCACAAATTGGTTTAGAGGCTAGCAAATTTGTATTTGAATTGAACCTATAATTGGGTATAGCCTATCGGGTTTTTATATTTTTCCCTCTCAGATTCGCTATTTCCCGTTTTAATTTACTTTTTTTTTATAAAGTTTACTATTAAAGATAATTTAAAACGACCTTAACAGTAGGAGCTCTGCTGTTTTACGCTGAGTATCCATCAAATATGCATGGATGGATTAATTATACATTGAAAATTTAGATATGTACAATAATAGTACACAGTTAAAGCCTATTTAATTGATTTAAATTTTTTTATTGTGATCATGCACTGATGGGAGAATGTCTTTCACTAATATTACTATAAAATTAAAACAAAATTTATATTTGTTTTATTTTATTCTAATTTATTTTAGATATATTTTACCAAACAAAATTACTGTACCCCTCTATCCTATTAAGGGTCTTAGACATAGTGTATTTGGAAACTGATACCTATCAGGTTCTCCTCCGCCAAATTTCAGGTACTCACTTTATAATGGCTGGATGTGTCTCATGAGGTTCAACCTACTAAAACGTAACCCCAAGGTTAAAATAAATAATTATATCTAACAAAGCAGAAGCTCTAACCCGGAACGTAGAGATTGTTAAGTTTACAAATATTTAAAATAATTTTTGCTTTTCACCATTTAAATTACTAATATTGTATGTAATAATAAGTTCTTTGACACCGGCGTATAACGAGCCCATTTTGCTTTGCAATATCTCATCAAGTACGGCCCTTTCTGACACTTCCTCGACAAAATAAGGACATAATCACCTTGACGAAATAATTATGATATGGTTACTGTATGTTTCAAAAGAAAAGTTAATTAAAGGCTTTCAATAGGAAAGGCCAGTTTTCATGATATACATAAAGGTAATTTAGAGAACATCAGGCTTAAAGGAAATAGTCTATGCATGAATGACGTAACATTTTCAGCAGGAAAATTCTATTGCTGACTTCTAACCATATTATTTGTTGTTAAATATAAAATTTTCAGCAGCGGGCGCCTATAGGTATATAAAAGTCGTGATGGAGTATTTGTTGGAATCCTAATAAGGAGCAAACATCGGTTCTCAGGACTAGAAGGATTTCTTACTAGAATAGATATTAAATAACCCCAAAGAAGATTCATTTGACATTAATTAATAAGTTGGATTAACGTCTCAAATAATTGTCAATAAAAAAAAAAAATAATAATTTTGCATAAATAAAAATTAAAAAAAAATTCTGCAAATTATAACGGTAGTCTAATAGTTTATTATTTCCAAACAACTGTATTAGCGTATTTTATAGGCAATTATGTAATATGAAAAACCATAAATAATTCACAGTAAAACGAAATATCATCACTGCTAATTTCAAAACCCTATAACTCTGCTATTTCTGAGCCAATTTAAATGAATTTGATTTTGAAGGAAAATATAGATTTTTTTTATCTTTTTTTTCCTTTCTTTTTTTTAAATCATGCTTTAGTGTTTCTAGCGCTCTATAAATATTTTTCACCATTTTTTTTTAATCATTCTTTAGTTATTCTAAAACTCTATACATATCTTCTTCTTCCAGTGGCGCGATAGGCCGTGTAGGCCCTTGGCCTCGCAGTGTAACTTCCTGGGAGATTACACTCACGTTTCTCGATAAATTTTGTAGTGTAGGGTCATCACTCCTACGCCAAATTTTGTGAGTGGCCTCTAGTTGGCTGAAGGGTCTCGCATACCCGGGGAGAGGCTGTGAGTGAATCCCCATGTATTAAATGCTTGAAAAAGCCCCTCCGGGACTGGGATTCGAACTCATAACCTTTAGCGTGAGAGACTAGCGCGCTAGTCACTCAGCCACGGGCTTCCCTATCGTCATAACAAACTGAGTTATGGTTGTATTTATGGATAAAATTTCAATTGTTTTCTTTTCTTTTTTCTAATTATTGGTGGTTTGTTTAAAAAACATTACATTTTGTTCTCTATCTTGGAAAATAACGCAGTTACCAAGCAAAACACATATTAAAAACTTGCAAGTACTACAAAATAGATGCCTAAGAATAATTAATAATTATCCACCATACACGAAAATAACTACCATGCACAAAGATCTGGACATCCCTACAATACAAGAATTCATACACCAACAAACTCAATCATTTTTCTCAAAATGCCAACTGACAGTCGATACCACTATAAAACAAATTGGTAATTATACTAAACCATCAACTCCTAAATATAGACATAAGAGAACTAAACATATACTGTTATAAAATTCTAAATTTCTCAATTCCATCATATGATTTTAATAACTATAATTATGTTTAATTATTTATTTTAATTTTTATTTCTATCTGATTATTTCTTTTTTTTTTTTTAGTTTCTCTTTTCCGTTTTCTTTTCTTAGTTGGGATTTTTTTTTTTTAATTTTTACCAACAATGAAAACAATTGATGTAAAAAATAAATTTTAGCAAATAAGTAGCGCATTGTAATGGATTTCAAATCAATGTTTTTAAAAACTGTGCAGATGTATGCTATATAAATAAAGATTGATATTGTTGTAAAAAAAACAAAAAAATAACGGAGTTAGAAGCATTGACATAGGCATGATTTCAATTTTTTTTTTTTTTTCTTATAGTGATTCTAAAATACTATACATATTTTTTCTCTATCTTCAATAATAACTGAGTTATGGGCGTATTTATATGTCATTTTTTTTCTTTTAACATTCCTCTAATTTAGATTAATATAGTATGATTTTTACCGTAAAACATCCTATTATATTTGGGTAGCATAATATTCAATAACGCATGTTTATCTCGTTGATCGCGGTTAACGTATCTTGAAACTCAAGACCTCAAATTTTGAGGAGAGGGGGGATTTTTTTTTTTTGAGATTGAATAAATTTGAGATCTTGATGATCATTGCCTTGCTAAATTAAATATGAATCTATGCTCGGATGGCAAACTATTATGTCAATTTTTTTCGAAATGAGAATTTTTTGAGTGCTTTTTATGTTTGAAATGTGGCAAAATGTCATGAACGTTTCTCTTTTTCATTATCACTAAACAGCTGTTCCTTGAACAAATAAACAACCTAACTCGTATGGCCACGGATGGATTCTTCTGAATGGACTCTCATTTCTGGAAAAAGTGACTTACAGCAAAATATTACAGAAATATGGTATTTACTATTTTCTGAAAAAAGTGCAATTTATATACTAGCGTCGACGTATGTGTGATATCACTAGCCTGGATGAAACGGCAGCTGACACGATTAGCGAACTACACGCTCCAATGCGCGCATTACCATACTCCACTTCCTTCCGATATTGGAACGACACGCCATAGGCTCCTGCTAATTATCGATATAGGCTTTGTTGGTAGGCTAGGGGAGGGGGTTCATAAGATAAATCCCCTACCGGATGTTTGCAGGGACCTTAAAGGAAATTACACCTATCCACTGCCTCAGGATTACCACTACCACTACCTGGATAACACTTAACCTCTCGCTAGATTAACTTTATCAGTTTTGCCGCCGAGGGAATTTGTTGCGTAGGAGTATCAACCTCATTCCATTATCCTCTCCCTGGGGCTGTGCAATGCTCATATTAATAGAATTTCTAATGTTATAGAATGTCTTTAGAACTTAACTTAACGCCATTACTATGTTCTGTAATATAATTTAAGTAGATTACGGAATCTATTTAAAGTAGTTCTAGTGCGGATGTGATAGAGAAGGTGTCGTACCAACGAGATTATGATATGAAACATGGGCATAATTGAAACTCCATCACAAAGCCAGCGAATTTAATGTTGTAAAACCACTAATAAAATCATATAGAGCGTACACAGGATTTCTATAGAGGTGTGTGAGAGGAGGCAAGTGGTTGAAAGGGTCTAGCGGAAGAAGTATGTGAAATCTGCCCCCACGTATATGAGAATCCAATATAGACCATTGATTCACACCTATGAGAAGCAATCTTATGCACATTTTCAGCCTCCTAATTCTTATGAGAGGGAAGTTAAAGAGGAGAAAAGAAAAACCCAAAAAAATGTATTTTCCTGAACAGATAAATTTATTTTCAAGAAAAAAATACTTATTAAAACTTTTTAACTCGAAAATGTTTCTACATTTTTTTTTTTAATTTTCCAGAAAAAAGTCTTTAGGTTATGTTGGATAGGTACACCTTTAAGTTTTTGCTACTTTTTTTTATTGAAGGGTCCTCCATGTATTATTTATTCCATTTCATCGCAAGTGATACATGGTGAAAAAAAAAACATTTTTTATTCCTGAACGGATCAACCGACTTTCAGGAAAAAATTATAGATTAATGGTTTATTTCTAAAAACATTTTTTTTTTAAACGTAAAAGGATTTTTATATTATTTGTTACTTTCACTTATTTTTAATTAAATCAGCTAATCAAAAGAGCCACTTTATTATTATGCATTTTGCATTTAAATTCTCTTCCTCTAAAGCATCTTAAATTTTGTAGATTCAAATAAATTAAACATTTCATCTTGTTAACATTGATTAAAAATGACTAAATATACAAGTTGGACAAATATGATAATCAACTCTATTCACTAGTTACAATTCTTCAAAAGCATTAAGAAAAAGAAAATCATGACAATACAGACTTAGCCTGGAGGTATTGAAATGAGATAAGGGTAAAATGAAAGCATTATTCAGTGTAACCCAACGGAACATTTTTATGGAAACACCGAAGAGCGGCTACCAACTTGGCTCTGTTTATGGAAGGATCACAATCATTAAAATAAACAAACGCTTCATTTGCTTTTCCGTTCCCTATTACAGGGGAAATACTGGAATGTTTCTTTATTGGGCCAGTGAAAAAAAAATCCATATTTCAACATCATCGCATATTTTCTCACAAAATATGAAGAGCGATATTAGCAAGTTCATATGAAAACATGTCAAATTGACATTGTCAATAGCGTTCAATTTATCCTAAGACGGAATTGAAGGAAATATCGCCAGGGTTTGGTTGGGAGTGGATATGATTATCTTCTCTTATTAACATTATTTATCTTAAGAGAATTTATTAAAACTGTCATAATAAACAAATACAATTAAAGAGAACGGAATAAACAAAACTGTACAAATTAATTATTGCTTCATTGTTGTGATGCTCTCCTGCCAACGCTCTTTTGATTTGCTGATTTTGATGAAAAAGTGAAAGTAACAAATAATATAAAAATCCATTTACGTTTAAAAAAAAAATGTTTTTAGAAACTGTTTTAGAAAACCATTAATCTATAATTTTTTCCTGAAAGTCAGTTGATCCGTTCAGGAATAAAAAATGTTTTTTTTCACCATGTACACTTGCGATGAAATGGAAGTAAATATATACAATGGAGGACCCTTCAATAAAAAAAAGTAGCAAAAACTTTAATTAGAAGGCCTATAATTTAGATTAAAATGTCGGCACTAGTCTATTAAGTTTATATCTTAATTGTGCGTTCTTTTGACTGCACCCTGAACTAACTTCTCCCACTTATACACACAGTCAACCATTCTCACTTCTAATAAGCTTTTCGCAGGTAGATTATGGACGCTAAGCGTTGAACAAGGGACTTAAGGGAAGAATTTAATTATCCATCAAATCTATATAGGTGGGGTGAATTTCTTTATAATCTTGTACTCTTGATAAGTGTTAAAATTTATTAAATATTAACGTTTATTCTGGATATTCTTGTTTTTTATTAGTCCCAATCAATCTTAGTGATTATAATGAATAGAAGAATATATATAAAGTTATAAGAAATATTAAGTTAGTATAAAAAATAAATAAAATAATTAAATTTATTAATTAGTCCGAAATCAGTGTATTAGGGTTAATTTTATTTTGTAATTCCCAAGGCGATCCACTAACCGTATACAATTCTCTCGTTTCTTTGGAATTGGACATTCTAAATTTGTTTAGCTGTCTTTCCTGAAAATAAATTCTACAAGGCACAGGTGCGTAGCGAAACCACCTGTTATAAAACCTCAATTGATACTATCCTTTATCGTCTTTAGATAAAAAATCGAATGTGTACATAAACACGAATTTCACTTAATTCCTTGCTTAAAATAAAACTAAATAGTTTGCATTAAATATCTATCGCAATATAAATTTTCTATAAATACAATATGATAATATAAATAACCATGTACAACAATCATTCAAGTCACCCACCATCGGAAGACTTCTAATGTTATTTATTGTTTTTATTATTATTGTTTATTTTTTTATTTATTTAACGTTCCTTTATACTGATGTGAATAATCGGACGATGCTACAGTGGGAGTTCTAAATTTTGCCTATCCAGGTTTAATTAGGATAGGGATCTTTAAGGAGTACCTGACATCACACATGTTCGAGACCACCTTTTAACGTTCCCTCCGAAGGACGGCATAACTAAGGATTTTTTACTCCTATTGAAAAATCCTATGACCTAACCACCATGCTCCAGGTAACCCCTTTTATTTTTCATCATCCACCAACAGACCAAGGCACAATTAATTACATGTGGTAAATAATAAAAAAATCTGGTGCGGTCAACACACGACTTTCACTTACCTCGATGTTTAAAATCAATGAAAGAATTTTCAAAAACAGTTAGAGATAAAAATACGTTAAACTATTAAGGAATTAATCAAATTGAATTTATATATAAACATGTGTTTTATTAAAAAATCACTCTCTATTAACTTCTAAAAGCTTGTGTATGAGATGATATTTTTTCTAAAATCTTTAGCTTTCCAACGGTTTATCATACATGTATATTACTGCTCTTATGTTCAAAAACGAAAAATTTCATTAAAAATATATTTTTTCTGTTTTCTCCTTTAGTTGGGTATCGAATTTATTCAATTTATATATTTACCTGTTTTTCATCAGCGTTAACAAGATAATCTAGTTATTATTATTGAATCTAAAAAATTAAAGGTACTTTGGGGGAAGAAAATTTAAAATATCGGCATTTGAGCCCTGTCAGACCATTTTTATCCAAAAAAAACCTACATGATATTAAAGCCCATTAAATTTTACATCGATATAGCGATTTAAATCAAAATCGTCGGAACCGTTTTTGAGAAAATCGAAAAAGGTGCAAAATGCATGGTATAAAGTGCCTCTTCTGGTAAGCTCATTTCGATGAAAAAAGTTTTGTCACGTCTCGGGCGTATAGTTGTCTTAAATATGAAATTTCAGTTTCATAGGACTTTACCGTTTCCGCCCGAGAGTTACCACACACGGACACACACACAGACTTTTTTGCGGAACTTGGTTATTTGAACTGAAGGTCCCCTAAAACGTGTATTTCCGTTGAAAACTGGAATTCGAAAATTTTCACGATCGCGATCCTTTCCTTACTATATATAGTAAGTGAAAGTAAAAAATCACATGACATATTGATTAAAATAATAATAATAATAATTGAAATTCGAACTAATTGGTAATGTAATACATACAGCTTAATTTATGTAATGAAAAAAAAAAAATATATATATATTATATATATATTCACCCACATAGATGTCACTTACAGTAGATAAATTAAAATCAGTATATTATTTTATTTTATTAATTTAAGAATTTCGAAATTATAAAAAATATGTAATTATTAAATGACTGAAAAATGGTTGCTTAAGATTTGTCCATTATCAGTCAACGAAAAACTGAAATCAAAAGCTCAAGTATGTTACCTAAAGAGTCCCTAAGTCTTGTAACATACTGAGTTGGGCTTCTACAGCAGGATTTATTTACTGTAAAATAAAAATTTGCCTACTATTTCCCCTTCCTACCCTAAAGTCAAGTCCCCCAAGCATATAAATGTCATCTATACTGTCCTGAACCAGTTATTGTTTTTTTTTTTATATTAATAAGCTTTACAATGGTAGATTATGGATACGAAGCGCTGGATTAAGGGAAGAATTTAATTTTACGGTAAAAAACACTACTCACAGTCCAAGAGAGAGATCGCAAAGACATAAATTTGATAGCTGGTTTTCTCCTGGACGTGGAAGAAATTTAGATTAAATATCTAAAGGGGCATAGTTAAAGGAGACGGAGTAATTTCCTCATTGCGATGAAGGAAGGGGTGAAGGGAGGCGATGGAGGTTACAAAATAAAACAAAATTGAGCTAGTAATAAACTTTTACCTGATTGGCTGGAATAAAATAGCAATCAAGAACTCCCGTTATACTAACTCCTCCCCGTTTTCTTTTAATTGATTGAAGTTCTCTCGGGTTGCTTATTCGTCACTTTTAAAAGCTGTTAAATGACAAAAGGTTGCACTATATTATGACTGAAACATGTTTAGAGACAGAAACATAAATTAATAAAAAAACACTTTGTACAATCTTATGACCAGGATATTCCACTTAAAAGGGCACCAGGCTGGTCAGACCAGATAAAGGTAGCTTCATCTAAAATTTGAGATAAATAAGATAATAAAAATGGTACATACTCTGTCATGAAATAAATTCAATAGCTTTTCCAGCTAAGCTCAAGCATTCAACTAATGGCAAAACCAACTATGTCTTTTGGCAATTATTATTAATCTTCAAAATAAATAAACAATTAATATCATACAGAAACATTATGTACACAATTTAAATATACATAGAAAAGAAAACGAATTAGAGGTAAAAAAAAATCTGGTGCGCGCAACACACGACTTTCACTTACCTTAGCTTTGTAAATCAATTTATAAACCATTAAGCAAACTTATATTTAAAACTTTTAAGGTTAATTTCAATTAAAATGTTAATAATTATCTGTGGAACCATATGTTTTAGATTAAATAATATAGCAATATCAAATTATTACGTATAATTACCAGTTATAATTTTATTTCTTTTCGTCACTTCACATTAGTTTTTACCAACTATGTATATAAGAATATTTTTTTCTAAATTGTAGCTTTCCAACGGTATGTTATTTATTTATGTTGCTGTTCTAATCTTCAAGAACCAATAATTGCATTAAAAACATATTTTTGCTTTTTCCTAATTTATTTGGTTTTGAAATTTGTGCAACTTTTATATTCAGCCGCTTTTTATCAATCCTTAAAAGAAGATACAGGCGATTCTTCTTAATTTATAAAATAAAAGTTACTTTAGAGGAAGAAAAAAATAAAATATCGGTATTTAAGCCCTGTTAGACTATTTTAATCAGAATGCAACCTACATCATATTCAAGCCCATGAAATTTTAAATTGATAATTTAATCAAAATTGTAAGAGCCTTTTTTAGGAAAATCGTAAAAATGTGCAAAATACATGGTATAAAGTATCACCCCCGATAGATGGATTTTGATGAAAAAAGTTGCTGTAACTTCATAACAGGTTTGCGACTGGCATGTTTTACTCTCATCTAGGCTAAACTACGAATTACCACTTCTAATATGATGAACACGCATTTGTCCCAACCGCTGTAAGAACGATCAACATTCAGGGAAAAAACATATGAGACCTGCTCTTTAAAATCTCATCGATATAAAATAACGATTTCATAAAGACTCTGCCGGAATCGTTAACAAGAAACTTACAGTAATATCATTCAAGGATACTTGAAGCAGTGATAACTAATTTACTATTATTTAAATACATGGAAAATTAATATCAATAAAAAAATTACTTATTCTAAAATCCTATCCTGAATATCATAATTCTAAATAAAATCTCTTATTTAGTTTGTAACAATCCCTTAATTAAACCTGATTTAAATTTCTTGAATGATGATTATTTATATATTTTATTAAATTTAAAATTTACAGGTTTATACCTACCCAACACCTGCCTTATCTACAATTGTTTGGTGTTATTGGATAGGAAACAATGAGAATAAAGGATTTTGCTATTTAGCTGCCCTTCTTGTTTCTATAAAAGGCTTAAATATAATAATCTTGGTCGGCTCGACAACAGCCAACTAAAGCCTTTTGTTTGTTTTAATTAAATTTATAATTTCTTAGAATTATTCCGTGAAGATCCCTTGTCAAGCTCAACTTTTGATTTATATTTACTTATCAAAACCCTTAATTAATATATTCCTCTGCAAGGTTATTTTATACGTAATTACGTTTATTCATCGGTGATGAACCGAAAAACAATTTTTTTCTTTTTCAACCATTTATTCAGATATATTACAATTTGTCCCAATGGACTAACAGGGCGGTAAGATCACATTCATACAATATTTTCAGTATAAACGATAGAAAGTTCAAATAACATAAAAATAAAATAAAATGAATAAAGGTATATAATAACAAAATTTATAAATAAACACACTCATACCTATGTACAATATTTACAATCTGCTGGGGGTATCCTGGACGGGGCATGCCCCTCCATAAATGCTTGTCCATTGAATCCGAAGAATGAAAAAAAAAAAAAAAAAAATTACTTTTATTTTCTCGTCATTGTCGTAATTGTTCTTTTGGTTGAATATTTGTTTGATAAATATTAGACCGTTCTAAAAAAGAAATCTTGGACATATTTTTTTAAACAATTTATTTAATTTCCAGTCATTGCAACGTTTCAGCCTCTAGGGCCATTTTCAGGACTCCCACTGTAGCATCGTCCGATTAGCCATAGTAGCATAAAGTGGCGTTAAATAACTAAACAAACAAACTATTAATATTATAAAAACTTTAGTTGATGAGAAAGGTTATGATGAATGTTATCTCGCGTTATATTCTTCCAAAAGGTACTAAATCCATTTTAATTCTTTCTAAAAAGTACTATATCCACGTTTCATTCCAAAAAGTACTATATTTACGTTATATGGTACGTATTTAAGCACCACATTATATTGTTAATAAGTCATGGGATAAGTGCAATAATTTGAAAAAGTAAGTTGTTAATACAGTAAAAATCAGTAATTGGTCCAGTAATAAATATATTACAGATTTTTGCGTTTCATGTAAAATTTTATCTAAAGTGGATATAGTAACTTTTGGAAACCAACCTCTTAATTGTTGAAAAAGCTAACATAGGTACTATATTGCTTCCTCAGAAACAAACCGTCTATCAACCGGAATTGATGAACAGTCTAAGTGTGATTTTCAATTAAAATGTGCTGCATACGGTCATCACTACTACGCCAGATTGGTTTCAGTTGGCTGACAGATAACCTATTCTAACTATCCATTAGTAATTTATATGCTTCAATCAAATTTAATCAATTTTTTAGGGATACCCTTACAATAGTGATTTTTAAAGTGCTTAAAACCATTTTGACAATGAAGAAGATAGTCTTCTAATGACAGTTAATTAACTATTAGTTAATAACTAACCGCTAAACAAAACAGTATATTCTAGAAGCACTATACAAATGTATCTCGATATCTTTATTGTTCTGCGGTTCTTTCAAAAATATTACTCGTATTACTTTCACTTATCTATAAATGAAAATATATAGTAATGGAAAGGTAGCGACCGTCAAAATTTTCGAAATTTAGTTTTCAAGGGAAATACACGTTTTAGGGTCCTCTTCGGTGTGGGTGTGTCTGTGTGGTAAGTCTAGCGCAAAAACTAAAAGTCGTACGAAACTGAAATTTTATATTTGAAACATCTACTTGCCCGAGATGTTACAGCAACTTTTACATCCAAATCAGGTAACCAGAACAGCCACTTTATACCATACATTCTGGACGTGTTTACAATTTTCTCGAAAACGGCTCTAACGATTTTGATTAAACTCGCCGTATCGATGTGAAATTCAATAGGCTTTAACATAATGTATGTTTCAATCTAATTGGAATAGACTGACAAGGCTTAAATGTCGTTTTTATTAATTTTCTTTCTCTAAAGTACCTTTCATTATGTTGATTTAAAAAAAAAGAAAAGAAAATACGTACATAGCCTTGTTAGCGTGAATATATAACTTTAGAGGGTATGTTTGATAAAGGAGTGTTATGATAAGAAGTGAAAACATATTCTTCATTCTTCAGACTCTTACGTAGAAGATTGTTCTATGAAAAACTAAGACAAGTGAGATTAAAATGTCTTGTTAGCTTTAGATCGCGTCGTGTCTAGGCGAAACACCTTAAATGTTTTACCTGGGCTTGAGTAGTGGAGGTAAGAAGCTTCCCCTACCTTAATCCCTCGATATGAGCTTCTTATATTCATTTCATTAAATTTTACTTGCTAGTCCTTAACTTTTTTTTTTTTTAATTGATTACCTTACTAACGTTTATTTCTAAATCAGATATATTTATATTATCAATTAAAGTGACCCTACTAAACTACTTTAGGTTATATTTAAACCATTTTTGAAAATTAAACATTGCGTAATTCATTAATTTTCGAAACTCATTAATACTGAGAGTATGTAAATACACATCAAGCATTTTAAATTATCATCGTTTATGTTGTATGAAGTATTTTTTTTAAACAGAATGTAATAATTATGTTATAATTCTTATTCTTAATAACGAAATAGAATAATATAAGTTTCTTATCATTACATGAACCGGAAAAAAGCCTAAGCTATATTTAAAAAATCTAGTGCACGCATCACACACACCTTTCCATTATCTCCTTACTAAAAAAGAAAAAAAATTAAGCTAAAAATTACGAGGTTTTCGTTTCTCTTTTTACTTTCGATGACCTATAAAGGTTTTATTTTTATTGTTAAATATTTAATTTTGGAGAAAATTGTAAAAATATCTAAAGTCTACTATATTAATGATATCTTGTAATGTAACATACACTCAGACCATTTGGCGAGATTCGGTTATTTGGACTCCAGGGACTTTAAAACCTCTTCTAAAAAAATATTACTTTCTCCTTCTAGGAAAATAAGCGCCCGATCACGAGATTTATGAAGTTACGTAACAAAACGCGAGAACTAATTTAACTCACACTACACTACTCTGACTACATCTCTGGGAGGCATGTCAGATTCTTTTATAGTCTTTAGCACTGTACTTAAACACTACTTAAGACTTTAAATCCATCGTAATATAACCTCCCTTTGGAAGACTAAAAATATTATCGAACTTATTATTAAATATTTAGTTAATATTAATTGAAATTCAATTAAACGGATTATTTTAATAAAATGTAAGTATCAATAGAACCTTAATAGAAATTTAATCGAACCTTATAAAACGATGTATTTTTTTTTCCACTTTAATTTACCTATACACGAACTTGTTTAGGATTTTGTTGATAACGGCTCTAACGATTTTGATTGAAATCGCTGTATAGATGTAAAATGGAATGGGCTTTAAAATCATGTAGGTTTCATTCTGATTGAAATAGTCTGACAGGGCTTAACTTTGTCATCACAATCAAGTTACCAGAAGAGCTACTTTATACCATGCATTTAGCACCTTTTTAGGAATTTCTCAAAAACAACTCTAACGATTTTGATTAAACTCCGTATATTGATGTATAATCTAATGAGGTTTAATATCATGTAGGTCTCATTCTGAATTAAATAGTCTGACAGTGCTTAAATGCCGATATCTTAATTATTTTTCCTCTAAAGTACCTTTAATTTTGTAGAATCAATAAAAATAACTATATCATCTATTTAGTACTGTTAAAAAACGTATAAATAAATAATTTGAAACAATACGAAATCCAACTAAAGGAGAACATTACAAACATATTTGTTTCTGCAATTGCGGTGTTTGTTAACGTAAATATAGAAATAAAACAGTAATATAGACGTTGGATAATAAAAAGTAATTAATACCGTTGGAAAGCTTTAAATTTTAGAAAAAAATATTATCTTTTACATAAAATTGTAAAAGTTAATGGAGAGTGATGAAAATCCGATAAAACTAACAGATTGCCATGATAATATTATAATGGATTATTTAATAAAACACATGATTCTATTAAAATTCAATGTCGTTAATTCTTTCACGATTATCTCTAGGTGTAATTGAAAATTCTTAAAAAATATTTAAATTGATTTTAACTACAGAGGTAAATGAATGGCGTATGTATATATATATATTATATATATATATATATATATATATATATATATATATATATATATATATATATATATATATATATATATGTAGATGTATAATACACCGTTGGGAAGCTAAAGATATTAGAAAAGATATTATGTTATACACAAAAAAAAAAAAAAGTTAATGGAGAGATGAAAAGTGGATAAAACTAATAATATAACACTATTTAATACGTTGATCCCGACGCCGAATTTCCTTTCCTTTCCGTTCGGCCAGCAGCCGGTGAGCGATACAATGTATTCTGACTAAGACAGTCAGACAGACTGCTGACTGTCAGAGAGCTACAAATATTACCAAAAAAGTTGTTACGTATTGTAATATGTGTGAAAAAAGCCGCATTTTTGTTTAGAATGTTTCAATAGATTTCATTAAAATCATATTTGATCACATTTCATTGAGACTAATTTTATTTTTTAACTTTAACACTATCGGTATCACGGACCGACGCCAGTAAAACGAAAATTCTAATGCCGGTCCTCAGGGACCGACGCAGGCCACACGGAAAGTTTTCTGCCGGTCCCAACATGTTAATACTATATAAATTAGTTGCCGATAATATTTTATTTATTATTTAACTGTGCAGGACACATGTTTCCATCGACACTCAATATAATTCCTAGACCTTTTTTCATCTCTAATTGTATTTAGAAATAATAAAATTGATTTAATCAAAGGCGGTAAGTGAAAGTCGTGTGTTGTCCTAACAGATTTTTATGTTGTACTTAAAATTTATTTCTAGTAGGGAGATAAGCTAGAGTTAACATGTTCGCGTACTATATTTATTTTGTGTATGAAAGCGTAATAAGTAATTACCAGAATTGAAAAGATACACCTCGTTATGGAAACTCCCCCAACACTGACCTTTTCAGCTGCCCAGACCCCATATCTGGGCTTAATCTAAGTTAAGCCGATGTTTACTATTGTAGAGATAACTGTTGATGACCCAGGGCTAATCAGTCAACTCTAATTGCTAGCGGCATCGTTAGCCTTAGTAGCGCGCTAATGGCCAGTATATCCATTCTACAGGTTATGTTGTCTCTATTATTCTTAGTTATAGTGAGTTATTCTTACTTTATATAGCTTTTTTTATAGTTTAATAATAATTATATCATATATATTACATAAAACTAACAGTAGAGAGATTGAACAGTATTACTAATCTCCAGAATCCACATTAGAGTCTTGCTGTGGCAGGAAAATCATTTATTATTAAAGGTAGATATTTGAGATGATTAATTTCTTCTAAAAAAAATTATTTTTTTATTAAATCGCACATTCAACGTTTCGGGATCTTCTCCCATCTTCAGGACTCAACAAGTAATATATTTATTTATTGGGAAATATTACAATCTGTTTGAGAATGAACAATAGTAATAGTGATATGAGACCACATTCATACAATATACAGAAAATAATAATAAAGTCAAATTACATAAAATCAACAAGTAAAGGTAACAATTTTCATTACATTAAAAAACACTTTATTGAAGTGGATCATTAAAACGTTAAAAAAAAATATTATAAATGAGATGTCCATTATTAACAACATTTAAAAATGATTGTACAACAAATTTTAAAAATCCATAAGAGGTATTAAAAATCAATAATTAACAATGTTACATAGTAATAGGTTAATGCAATAAATAAATATTTTAAAATTACGTGGTTTATACCATTTTGAAATTAATTTGTTTCTTCCAATATTTTCACTGATACAAATAATTAAAAAGAAAAATCAGTAAAAAAAAACTAGCCATTAGGTGAAACATTAGGGTATTGCTCAGATCTTTATCCTCAACTCGATTAAGGATTACACCAATTTATAACTTACGTATGGTTTTTGTTATTAAATAAAGTGAAACTTCTTAAATATATTTTATTATTTAATTTTTAATAATATATAAAGAATGGAAACTTAAGTGTCTAAGGTCAGTTTTGAAATTTACAGTTTTATCTATGTTTTTATTATATTATATAGCTTCTATGGTTTTTCTATTTTGTTTATTCTTGACTATTTCTAAAATTTGTGGTCTATTGAGACTCAAACTTATGCTTTAATTTTATGCTATGTTGTGATAGTGATGTTGTATTTATATTTTTGCTGTTGTTATAATTACTATTATGTTGTTTTGTTCTAGTACTGACGTTTTTGGATGTTTCACCTACGCAGTATTTATTACAGTCCAAAAAATTTATTTTGTACATAACATTCAATTTATCTGATATCAATTTTTTTTGGAAGAAATTAATCAGCCCAAATACCTACCTTTGATATTATGCGAGATCTTCCATTGTTTGGAATAATAGTATTTATATAATAATATCATTTATTATGTTGCATCGTTGTTTATCGCAAGACCATCTAGTGCTCACTCGGCTTGCGGCTACCCTTAAAACCTGAAGATTTATTGTAATCTCGGCTTGAGTCCGACTTTTATTTTTCGAAGTCCGAAGTTTATCCTAGGTCAACGATTGTACAAGGTGATAACCTTCTACAGTCATTGGCCTAGAAACAGTATAATGAGTACTGAACCTAATACCATTCATGAGTAGTGGTACAGTTATTATTTCTGTTTTTTGTTGTTGTTTTTTTAACGCTTACGATCAATGTTTGATTGATGGACTTATGATAAAGAAGCTAGTCAGTGTAACAGCTATTAAAATCTTCGTGTGTTATTAAGTTTTATTCCAGGAAATAATTATGATACCTTTCTGAAACATATTAAGTGGAATCGTACTTTAACAAAAAACAAGTTTTTCTGGTTATGGATAACTTTATTCAGTAATAGTCAGAATATCATCAACTGTTTCTTTTAGTACTTGTGACGATATTGTCGGTCTGTTTTTGATTAATCTTGAATAACAAATAATTGACCGGGAGATATGAAGAAAAATGGTTTGGGTGGCGTTAAAAAAATATAAAGAAATAGTGGAGAAACTATTTAATATCCAAGGTTTCAAATTCAAATTTTATTTTACTTTATATTCTCTGTCACTCATATTATCAATTGTCATTCTCTTACATTTTTTCATGTACAATTGATAGACTATACCCTTTATACTTATATTTTCTTTTCATTATTTTTTATTTTATTTTATTTTTTTGCTTTTAGCTTTCAATTCACTTTATCTATCTTTCATTTCTCTATTAACTTATGTTAATGCATTAACTATTTCTTTTCTTCTTTCTTTTATGTTTTAAGTTATCAATTTTACTCAACTTTTAATTATTTTTAAGTTATTTTATTTTCTTATCAAAAACCCACACTGTATTTTGATTTTTAGCCCTGATGAAGACTAACCAACGTGGGTTAAAATGTTAAATAATTAACTGTTTCTTGACTATTTTTAAACATTTTTTTTATCGCGATCCGAACTGTCTTTTCCTACATTTCTTCTTTTTTCTTCTTCTTGTGACGCGACATGGGCCTTGGAGCTTCTCGATGCAATTTTTAGTGTATTGTCATCTACCTACGCCGAATTTTGTGAGTGGTCACCATTTGGCTGACGGGTCTCACATAGCCGGGGGAGAAACTGTGAGTGAATCCGCATTTAATTACATCCTTGTAAAAGCCCCGCCGGGACTGGGATTAGAACTCACAACTTTTAGCATGAGAGACTAGCGCGCCAGCCACTCAGCCATGGGCTTCCCGTTCTCTTTTCGTTTACTTATTTAAATTACAAGCACACTTACAAAAAAAAAAAAAAAAAAAAAATGTTCCTTAACTCAGAATACCGTTAAGTTAAAATCTGTAGTTATAATTATTATTATTAATTTTACGTGAACTAATTGAGGCATCTTCATGAGAAATAATAAAGAGGAAATTTTGCTACCTATCAACTGTGGTCAATTTGGAAAAAAATTATGTTAATTCATTTTACAATTGATCATCCATTGAGTGATGTATTATTTTTGTTCGCAACTGTACAATCTGCCAATGCAGTTTTTTAAAAATACATTTACAATATTTACAGAAAATAAAAGAGAAGTAAAATTATAGCGAAAAAAGATAAATAATAATAAAAATATAATTGTAGCTTACAAAGAAATGAACTTTACTCCAGAACAAAAAAAAAAGAAAAAGAAAAAAAAAGCCTAATATCTTGTTAAAGGATTGTCAGAAAGCTTTAATTGATTTTTCTCCTGCCAAGCTATGTTTAAATACATTTGCTTTAATATCCCTTATGGATAATCCTGCAAATAGTCCATTCAAACATAAGTTAAATTATTTATTAAATCGCACATTTTATAAGTGGACTATTTTTATTTTTAACTGATTATAATTGAAACGAGCTTCTCATGAGTTTGAAGGTATTAAATATTAAACTTCATCAGTGTGAAAACTAGATTAATTTAAATTCTAAACGCGAGAAGCTAGTATATAAAAGGAGATCAAGGTTTAAAGGAAGAGAAGCGAGGAAAGGAGAAATACAAGAGCTTTTATAATAACACACTAGGAGAAGTTGTATAATTAAAGATAGTTAATATATTTTAAGTACATGGATATATAATAACAATGTAGGTACTTTTAATCTCAATAAAGTGATTCCTACGAGAAACTTATGTTGAAATACAATCTTCCCTAAGTTAATATATTTCAGTAGTTTAGTTTAATTATTAGATAGCAGGTAATAAGTTATAAGAAATAAGTTAAACCAAAGAAAGTATTTCTATAACATATATTGAGTGTTATAATTTACACAATTTAATGCTTAAAATTAATAATAGAAGATCATTATTACTATTTATTTAGAGGTTCATATCATTTTATGACTAAATAACAGTGGTTAATCTTACCTCAGCGATTTTATTTAGACTACTTAGTCTAATCGATTATTTAATAGTTCTATAATAAGTGGTTGGAAAAATGTTAAGTTGACTGAGTCAAAGATTTATTTATTTTTTTTACTCCTAAATATCAGAGCTGCGTTTTTTACCGCTTAATTAAATTTGGTCATGTCATTTTTTAAAGCTTGTGTTGTCTACTGTTTGTCATTTAAATAAATATTTGAAAATAATGTTTAAAGTTATCCATACAACAAATAAATATGTATTGTTTTTCCACAGGAACTTTAAAAAATAAATGCTCTACAAAAATGGAGTTACGATTTCTAACACTAATTGCTTATATAGTAATTACATTTGTATTTTATTATTTTATTCGTTGAATTTTGTTTTCTTCGCTTAAATCAAGTCCAACACGCCGAAAGCAACTTAGAGTTTTTAATAATTTAAAAATTCATTGTCTTGCTATGTTAAACTTTGCTTAAAATATAATATATATACAGTACATTCTATCTATTTCCTACAAATTTCTATGTATTTTACATCATTGTGTTCTTAATCATTTAAAAGAAAAAAACAATCTGAAAAAATGGTTCTTGAATACTTTTATGAGGTAATAAAATGGAATTATTAAAAAATTGTTTATTTTTGTTTTAAATCTAAATGTAACATTTCTGTAAATTCGTTCAAAATTAGTGTAATAATTTATTTCGGAGGGGAAAAAAAATTAACTTGTAAAATATTTAAGCGGTCCTTTGTTGGCTTTTTTAAGGTTTACAAAACACAAAAAAAATTTTATTTTTATAGATTTCTAAATTTAGTATATAAACTTATTGTAATTAGCAATTACAGCAATCAAAATCGTCCTTGTTTGTTATACTCAATATATCATTCAATTATCTATTAAAATAATTAATGATTTTCAATAATATTTATAAGTTTTTTTCTTTAACTATACAGTAAAAGCGATGGGATCATGAAACTATTGCAATCGAATCGAACAATTTCTTTTTTGTCATTAACCCAGAAAAACAAGATATAACGTTCAATTAAATTTTACTATTCTTTGTGGATGATGTAGTTCTGATAAATCTTAACCACAGGAGATTTTTTCAAAGGACATTCTTTATTTTATTTTTCCAGTTGAGGAAACTGGACCAAACAAATTGTGGCCTTAATATCCATTAGTTCTGTCCCGGGGTTACACAGCTGCAAATTTTACTGTCCCTGGAAAATATAAGATGCTTTTATACCCTAAGCTGAGCATTGGAACTAATAAAATACTTTATGTTACTTCAAAAGCGGCGGAGTGGAGAAGAAGGGACGCAGCACACTGCTATGCAAGGAAAGCAATAAACTTCTTTAAATATAAGTTAATATTAAATTCCATAACCGATAGTAATATTTATTCGAGGAGATTATTACCGAACTCGGGACTCAATAAACCAAAAGTTTTTATTATATTTTTTTTTCTCTAAGCCCCCATTGCGGACCCATTACTTTAAACTTCCGCATTTCTAGCTCCTTAGCCTTTTTTTCATTTTACAGCTGGATAGAATGAAAAGAAACTCTCAAGCATCATTTTATTAAAACATTTTTAATTTTCTACATTACTTTTGTATATTTACTTTAGTAGAAATCTTTTAAAATATTGGAATCCCGTCCTATCATTTTTCCTTTATACCTATGCTGATGAAACTTGTGTGTTATCAGTAAATACTGAACCAACTGGTGTCAGAACTGGAGAATTAAAATAAATGCCAACAAATCCCACTAAATCACCTTTACCTGTCGTCGTAAACCGATGAATTCCTGCCCTACCATCTCCTTCAATAACACTCTTCTTTTCCCGATTGAGCAAATCGGATATCTAGGAATGCACCTTGACTTGTGACCCTTACAGGAGACCTTCAAAACTTATTAGACAATGCAAACGTTCTAATCTTCCACCGAACTAAAAAAGACTCATCAACATGACTATCATTAGGCATATGGACTATCAGAGTATAGCTTTGAGACTCTACTAAACCATCGAATTCTTCCCGTAGCCAATCCTTACAATCCAAAATCCTCAACGCTCCTTACTTTCTCACGAATAACCTCGTCCATAAAGACATTAACGTTTTGTATGCTGCTGATTCGTCCCGATCCAGATATCATGCCGAACTCCACTCCTATCCTAATCCTTCAGTTTCAACCCTTTCTTCCTCTTCAATTCCTGACAATCCTCTGAGGCATCTGAAAAGGAGATGGGTCCGAGACCTTCTAGTTTAGAACATATTTAGAGTGCTTCCATTGGGAAGCTTCTCAACATGTGTTTCATTGCTTTTAATTTTTTATTTAAATTTACTCGCTATATTCTATTATACAGTTGTAAATTCCAATAAATAAATTAAATTAAAAAAAAATATTGGAGATTTTTATTATTTTGGTTTACTGTAATGAACATTTAAATTCGAAACCTCGGAAAAACAAATAAAAGAGTAGAAATAAAACATTAATCTGAAGATGAGGTATAAAATCTTAAAATCTCCTCGAAACGTTATTAAGGATTTATTATTGTAAAATTAAATAAAAATATAATAAACAAAGAAGAGTGAAAGTTCCAAATATTTTATTCATAATAATTATACTCTTCAATATTAGTAATTGATTGAATTAGTGATTGAAAGTCTAACGTTTCAAGGTAGGTGGAACCCGAATAACGAATAAAAACAAATCCAACCGTCGACCGTATGAATTTATGAATAATATCAGTGATAAAAGATAGATAATTAAGATCCTCTAAAAAGATTTTATTTTATTTATTTATTTATAGTAATTTACAACTGTACTAAAGAATACAATAAGTAAATATGTAGAATGAATATAAAAAGTCATGAAAATGTCTTGAGAAAGAACCACCCAGTGGTAGCACTTCACTAACTATGTTAACACAGTAGGTCCTGAGGCCTCCTTCTATTCAGTCGCCTTGGAGGGTTATCAGGGATATCCGAGGAAGATAAATTACGGACAAGTGAGTTTGTATGGGCAGAGAGTTTAGAATGGAAATAGGAGTATCTATCACGGGCTATGTCTGCAACAAATGGGATGTTTAGGTCATTATGGAGGAGTTGATTTGTGACAAAATAAGGAGCATTCAGGATTTTGCGAAGGATTTTGGATGGTAAGGACTGGATGCGGGAGGAATTAGATGGTTTCGTAGAGCCTCAGAGCTCGATTCCATATGTCCAAATAGGTCTGATAATTGTGATGTAGATGAGTCTTTTGTAATGTACTGGAAGTTTTGAACGTTTGTCTAGTAAGTGTTGTAGTAATCGATATCTTCGAGCAGCTTCTCGTCGTTTCAGTCTTGTGTGAGGATTCCAAGTAAGGCTCTTGTCAAGGTGGAGACCTAGGTATCGGATTTGTTCTACAGAAGTAAAGGTAATGTTATTAAAGGATACTGGGGGGCAGGAAGTCATCGGTTTGCGACGAAGGGGAAGGGTAAAGGTGATTTGGTAGGATTTGTTGGGATTTATTTTAATCCTCTAATTTTGACACCATTCTTCAATGGCTTTGACCTCTAAAAAGAGAAACAAAATTTTGAAATCGGTTATGAAATACGACAGTAAAAAAAAATTAAATATGTAGGAGAAGGAAAAATCTTTTCTTTTTTAAAATATATTTTTATTGATTTTAGAACTGTATATATAATATATAAAATAACTAAAACAGCTAAAATTACAAATATAAACATGAAATAGTCTAGCGAAGAAGCTACCCAGTGCTCTAGAACTTCAATCATTCTTTTAGGTAACACTGTAATGTTCAGTTTTTTAGCTCGTCTCCAGGCCACCGTATTTTCAGGTTCGTCGGAGGATTATCAGGAAGAAATGGTGACGAGAGTTTACTGAGAAGCGGATTTGAGTAGGCTAGTAGTTTGAAATTAAAGGAGGTGTATCGATTTTGGGCTAATCTGCAACTAGTGGGATATTGAGGTATATATGGATGATTTTATTAGTAACAAAATAAGGGGCATTTAGGATTTTTCGTAGGATTTTGGATTGCAAGGATTGGATGCAATAGGGATTCGATGGTTTCGTAGAGTCCTATAGCTCAATGTCATATGTCCAAATAGGTCTAAGAATGGTTATATAAGTAAGTTTTTTTTAGTAAATATAGAAATTTTTGTTTGTTTGTTTGTTCGGTTCGGGCGTAAAACAGCAAGGTCATCAACGCCCGATGGTTAGGTATGGCTCATTCTAGGTAGAGAGTTTTGATAGTTTGTCTAGTAAGTGTTGTATTGAATGGTATCTACGACTAGTTTCTTGTCGTTAAAGTCCTTTATGAAGATTCCGAGTAAGGCGTTTGTCAAGATTGAGTCCAAGGTACCGTATTTATTCTACAGTGACGAGTGGGGTAAGATAAGTCTAAATCTAACGAAGTATGAAATTGATCGGGTGGCAGTCTGTAAACGATTACAATAATAGTTTACTGACCTGCTTAATATAAACAAATTCAACAAAAACCCATTCACTATAAATACACGTTCAACTATTTGATATTTAATATAGATCTAAATATGAAAAGTGTTGAGTGACATAATATTATCTTGTACCAGAATATACACTATAATAATACTCGACTTTATAACAAAGAGAATACAAATTCCGATAAAGCTTCTTTTATATGAGTAAAGCAGTATAAGTTATTGTGATGAACCATCATGAGAAATAAATAAATCAGTTAAAAAATATTGGAGCCATAATAAACCAGACTACTGTGAACGAAAAACTAAATGTTATCTCAGACAAAAATGTATGCTAGTCGATATATGATAATACAGAGAACAATCGTTGCTTGAGTGCAAACGAGCTTCTATTTATTGATATTTTGTTTGAATAAAAATGCTAAGCTCATTATAAAAAATATAAATAAACTAAATAATTTTTTTTACACGGCTTTAAAAGCACAGTAAAAATAATCATAGTAGTTCATGAGTCGATGAATCATCGTTCTTTTAATGTTAAGTACCATAGTTCTCGAAAATTGATATGTTATCTAACATCATTTCAATCCACTTTTTGTAAAAAGCCGTAGCAGTAACTTTTATTAATTTATTACCATGATCTACTGACAGGAAAAACTCTCATGAAACAAATAAATGAATAGTGCGTGTTAGTCCATGTTTATCAGTAGGCTGAGTTTCTATTGCTTATACATATATTGACGAGTTCCCGTTTATTAATAATTTAGAACAATAAAATTTTATTAAAAATTAAGTACAGTTTGAGATTTTTTCGTAAGCGGTCAAGATATCATTTTCATAAACATCGCTTGATTTAACAAAAATATTATAAATTATGATTTTTGTAAAAGTAAATATTTTATACTGTTTTGATTACAATTCTCTTCCTTCATTCGAAATTTTATTTTTTCTGAACTTTGAATCATTGATTACACCTACATGGGTTTATATAAGTGGGTTTATATGTATACAGTTTCTGACAAATATTTAAAAACAAACAGTTAAAAACATCCGTTCATTGAGATTGATCCATACTAGATTTCCATTCTATCGATCACAGGGGCGGTAAAAAAAAGAAACAAACCCATCCCGCGTATTTTTTACGCCCGCTTTAAAAACAAGCTCCATTCCCCGTCAGGAGCAAAGATCCCACCTCTTAAATAAACTATTTCTTTTCTTTTTTTTTTTGTACGATGAATAAAACATTTTTTTTTTTATATGTTGTTTCAGCATTAATATTCAAGAATGAGGATATGTAAAAATTCATTGCTTCTTATTTTAAGCAATATTTTTTTAAACTACATTACTAAATTATAGAACTCTGTACTCAATATAGAATAGAAATTTTATTTTGTCTTTGGGGCTTCCCCATACAAATAGAGCCTAGCTTGGCTATAAATTACAATATTATGATTTTAGAACTTTATATACATATCATTTAAAAATAAATAAAATAACAACGAAAATTTACTAAAACAATTTGACTTTGAAAAATAAATTACAGATTAAAGAATAAACAGTTACTGGTGTTATAACAGAATCGATAAATAAGCAAAATATCACTTTGAAGATAAAATAAAAATAAGCTGAATAGAAAATGTTCTAGGATAAAGAATTGAGCACTTTTTGAACTCCCATCATGTAATAGTACACTTTATGTAACTTATCTACACAATCGATACGCAGTATAGCATGGATACTTTGGTTGTCGGAAGATTCTTTTTTTTTTTTTTAGAAACAATTCTTTATTGAACAATATTACAATCTGTCCAATTTAGGACATTTTTAATAGGGATAAAGTACAACATTCATACTGCATTCACACGATATATATAATCACAATATAAACAATAAATTTATATTATAATAATACAATATAAATATATACAAAACAAAATCAATAAAAATATATACAAAAGTCACTCATACCTATATACAATTCACAAGCATACAGCACGTGAGTGGAGAATCTAGCCAATGCTAGAACTCCAATATACATTTTACAAGAGGTCTCGAGGCCACTGCCGTTTCAACCTTCTAGGAGGATGGTAAGGATGTGTGGAGCTGGATAAGGATTGAGCTAGAGGATTAGGGTGATGGATAAGATTCTGATGGAATTTAGAGAATTTTAATGGTATAAGGTCTAAAATAAATGGAATATTTAGGTCGCGGTGTAAGGTATGGTTGGATACATAATAAGGAGCATTAACTATTGTTCGGAGGACTTTTGATTGGAAGGATTGAATGCGTTTGATGTTAGAAAATTTGGCTGTCCCCCACAGTTCAAGTCCGTAGTTCCAGATAGGTTTCCGTACTGTCTTGTATATTAGTAGTTTGTTC
Organism: Piezodorus guildinii; assembly: GCA_023052935.1. Lineage (NCBI taxonomy): Eukaryota > Metazoa > Arthropoda > Insecta > Hemiptera > Pentatomidae > Piezodorus > Piezodorus guildinii. The sequence goes on along the minus strand of CM041297.1, from coordinate 74,524,652 downwards.
TCAATAGATAATTTAGAATTTCTGTTCAGTAGTCTGTATAATTGTCCAAATCGTCGATTAAGTTCTTGTCGTTTAAGTCTAGTATGCGGGTTCCAAGTTAGTCTTTTGTCTAGAAGGAAGCCAAGATACCGGACTGTTTTTTGAGCTTAAAGAGCAATCCCGGGTGCCACACCCGGTCAAATGCTTGCGTTATGTCCAGAAATGCACCCGAGCAGTACTCCTTGTTCTCAAGGGCAGAGGAAATATGGTCAACGACTCGGAGCCCTTGCTGAACGGTTGAATGTTGGGAACGGAATCCAAACTGATGGGAAGGAATAGTGTGGGATTCTAATAACGGTAATATTCGTTTGAGGAGGATTTTTTCAAAGATTTTTGAAAGGATTGGGAGTAGGCTGATAGGTCTATATGATGTCGTAGTGTTAGGAGGTTTACCTGGTTTTAGGAAGAGAATTATTGTGGTATGTTTCCATAAGAGAGGAAAATGAGTAGTGCGTAGAATGGAGTTGTAAATATATGTAAGAAATATAACGGCTTTAGATGGAAGCTGTCTGAGAATCTGAAGAGTGAGGAGATCGTATCCAGGAGATTTACGGAGTGCAAGTTTTCGGAGAAGATATTTGACCTCAGAGGGATTAACTGCTTTAGGAGGTAATGAAAGCGGGAGACTGAAGGAACTGTTCCACTACTGCAGTATGGTTTGAAGTGGATTCTGGATGAGGTGTGAAGACTTGGGAAACGTATTTGGCAAGTTCCTCGGCTTTGTCTTCATCAGACGCAGCCCAGGAACCATTACTACGACGGAGGGGATGGGAAATATGGTGGGATTTTAGAATTTTCTTGGTGACATTCCACAGGGAATTGTCACAAGCCGAAAGAGAAGAAAGGAAGGAACTAAAGGATTGGGAACGGAAGGTCGCCAGCTCCCTCTTTAATTGTCTACAATAAAAGTTATAGGAGCGGCGATCTGTGGGGTGACGGGTGCGTTACCATAAGGCTCTGGATAAGCGTTTGGTGCGGATGACGTCTATGAGGTGTTGTGGTAAATGATTTTGGTTATGACTTATCTGGGAGTGCTTGGGAGAGGAGGCAGTCCAAATAGCTTGTTGAATAGCGATGGTGAAGGAGTTTACGGCATCATCAAGGTCATCTGGAGTTTTGAGTTTCACTCTGAGGTCAATATCACTGGTCAGGATTTGGCGAAAAAGGTCCCAGTTTACTGGTCCTCTGATATATGACAGTGGGGTGGTTTTAGGAATAGGAATTAGGGATACTTTAAGGAGCAATGGACTATGGTCAGAGGACAGTTCATCAAGGCGAGTCACCGACATGTTTAGGGAGCCTAATCCGCTGTGAATGAAGAAGTCAAGGATGTCAGGATTACGGTTAGGATCAGTTGGCCAGTAGGTAGGGGAGTCAGGAGGCAGGAGGTTGAAACGTCTAGAGCTGAGTGCAGACTGTAAATTCCGCCCACGACAATTCGTGGATCTGCAACCCCATTGTTGGTTCTTAGCATTCATGTCTGCACCCAGAATGAAGTGGTTTCCTAAGGAATTGAGGAAGGATTCGAATAGAATGCTGGAGATGGAATGTTTAGGAGGGCAGTACGCTGATGCGAGGGTGATCGGATAAGAAAAAGTCTTGATTACTATGGCGGTGCATTGTAGGAAATCATAGGAGGGAACTGGGAGTATATGGTGGGAGAGGGACTGGTGCACAATGACAGCAGTACCAGCATGGGCTTTTCCGTCTGGGTGGTCCGTACGGTATGTTACGTATTGAGGTATTTTAAAGAACTGTTTAGTGGTTAGTCTAGTTTCAGTAATAAGTGCTACATCAACGTTTTTGTCTTGCAATAAAGCTGTAAGTTCGTCAATATGATTTCTAACACCATTCGCATTCCAAAGGAGAATGGACAAGGAGTTAGGTGTAGTCATTTAAGGATATTTTAAGGAAGGGATTAAATTTGATACGAGATTAGTAAGTAGTGATATTAGCGGCATAACAAGGGATTTGATTTCAGTGATGAAGGATGTCATCAAACATGTAAGGTCTGTGACATTTGATGGAGGAGGAATATGAGAAATTTGATGTGGATGAGGTTTTTGAGGGTTGGGTAAATTTTGAGGAATTGGTGGTTGTGGAAGGTTGGTTGGTTGGTTTTTAAAATTTTAATGGCACAAAACATCGCGGTCATCAGTGCCAGATATATTAATTTTTATAGAAGATTAAGTTAAGACAAATAGTATAAGTTAAAATATTAAAAGAGATATTCATTAAAAGATATTATAATATATGTATAATTCTACTTGAGATAAATGAATGTTAGATAATATTCAAGAGAAAAGAATAAATAAATAAAAAAAAAATAAAAAAAAAAATAAAAAATAAAATAAAAAATAATAATAATAAATAAAGATAAAAAACAAGTAGATAAAATAGATAATAATAAAAATAAATAAGTAATAGTAATACATTAATATTTAATTGAAAAATAAGGTAATAAATATAATAATTAGAAAAGTAATTACAAAAATAAGTTAAATAAAATATAATAGAAAAAAAAATGACTAAATAAAGTAAATAAAAAAAAAAAATAATAATAATAATAAAAAAAAAAAATATATATATATATATATATATATTATATATATATATATATATATATATATATAATATATATATATATATATAATATATAAAATATTTAAGTCAAAAGAAAACAAGAGTAGTTCAAATAAGCTTGTAAAAATCCATTTGAGAGAGGAGACACATTAATTCATCAATCCTTTTTCCATTGTTTCCCAAAGCATCTGCGACGTTGCTTGGTATTTTATTTTTGTTCAGCTGCCTGATGTAGAAGGAACATTCTTCAAAAATATGAGCTATGGTCAAGGTTTCCCTACAATGCTTGCATCTTGGGGGCAATTCTTTTGATATTATGTGCCCATGCGTTAGCCGTGTGTGTCCGATTCTCAGGCGGGCCAGGACCACCTCTTCTCTACGGTCGGTGCGACTTGAGATTTTCCAAGGTTTTACCTCTTTCTTAATTGCTTTGAGCTTACTTGGATAGCTGTTGTTCCAAGTTTCTTTCCATTTCTTCAATACATTTTCCATTAGTGGACGTGCTAGATCTGATGGTGTCAGTAGTGTCCTACCACGACCTGGGAGTGTAAGGGCTTCTTTGGCAGCCTTATCTGCCATTTCGTTTCCTATTATCCCCCATATGGCCTGGTATCCACACATAATGGATTATTTTTCCTTCTTCAGCGAATAATTTGGTTAATTCTAGGATTCTTAAAATTCCTGGATGGTTGGAATACATATTCTCTAGTGCTTTTAGAGCGCTTAATGAGTCTGAGGCTATGGTTATATTCTCTATAGGGAGTGTTCTGGAATAATCTAGAGCCATTGCGATCGCATTCACTTCAGCTGTGTAGACGGAGCAAAACTGATGTAGCTTCGTCTTGTAGGTGTAATCTGATGTGACAAAAGCTGAGCCAGTGGCTCAGTCCGACTTTGAACCATCTGTGAAAATTAATTTGTGGGTAGGCAATGCGCTGATGATCTTCTCAAAACGGTCTTTGAAATTTATTGATTTGGAATTTTCTTTAGTATATTTAGCCAATTGAAGATATAAATAAGGTTTTTGGAATGTCCATGGTGGTGTCTTGTTTTTTACTGCATTTATATTTATTAATTTTAACTTGTTAACTACGGATGATATTCTTTCTGCTAGTGGTAAGGTTGGGTTAGCTTTTAGTTGAAATCTCGCTGAGTATTTAGGTTTGAATATGTATCCGTGAGCAGGATGGGTAGATTGTGTGAATAATTTGGTGATGTAGTTGTGGTTGTGGAAGGGGTTCAGGATTTATAAGTATTCGTTGTTCCGGCAGGGCCTCTTTGTTCTGGTTCCCACCTCCAAGTAGATGGGCAAATGTTACATTGGAATCAATTGTTTTTGAAGGTTGTCTTCTGCTTCTGATCGGTTCAGCTGTTTCATCCAGATTCTGAGGTTTTTGGTATCTGCTTTTGAGGTTCTTGTAGATTTGACATCCCTTGTAGTTAGCCGGGTGGTCCTCGAGGCACAGAGCACATACAGCGGGTGTTGATCTTAATCGTGTACATTCTTCTGATTTATGTTGTTCACCGCATTTCACACAGCGTGGTGTGTGGTGGCAGTAAGTTCTCGTATGACCATATGCCTGACAATTATGGCACTGAACTATTTCTTTCTTAGTGTAAGGTTTCTCAACTCTTACACTAGTACAGTACAACCTATTGAGGTCGTTAATTTTTTTCAACTCCTGCTGATGGTTCCAAGTCCACGAAGAATAGAGGCAGTGGAATTTTATCTTTTAGGACATTGGTGAATGCCGCACTTTATAGCCTATCTCCGTCAGTTCTTCTTTGATACCTGTAACTGGTGTCGAAGGGTGTAGGTTTCTAATTACAACCCTTAAAGCTCTCTCCTGGCGCAACTGATAGGTATGAAAATCAGCTTTGGTCTCAGTCAGATATTTCACTATTTTTCTGTAGCTTTCGGCGGTAGACGGGGATATTTTAGTATCACTGGTTCTACTTATACAAGAATAACTATTAGGATCGGTTAATTTGTTTAAATGCGCACAAAGTAGTTGAAAATTTTTAATATTTTTAACAAAAATTGGTGGAGGTTGTGGTTCCCTGGGTATAGGAGAAGATTCCATGGTTTCTTTTTCATTTTGATTTTGGAGGATCTGAAATGGGTTCGGTGTAAAAAACGGCGATTCATCAGTTAATCCTTGTGATGATGTGCTAGGCTGTGGTTCAGATCCTAAAGAGGTAGCGGAATCGGTCGCTGGTGGAATCATTTTTTTATTATTTTCACGGCGAGGTCTCTGTTTTGTAGGAGACGAGTTTGAACCTGCAGATCTAGATCTTTTACTTGTAGCTTTTGATGACATAACTTGATGAAAATATGTCATTGATTAAAAAAAAAAATAAAAAAAAAATAATAATAAAATAAAATAATAAATAAATAATGAGATGAGAATGAGAAGGAACGATAATAAAAGAAAGATAAGTTAAAGAAAAGCAAGCCCGAGCTTGCCGAGCTAGCGGCAATCAGCTGTTCCTTTCACTTTTCGCGATTCTACAAAGTAAATTATAACTTTGCTTACCGATATTTCTCCAATATTCACTGCTGTGGTTTTCTTGAAGTCTAGTGATGTTTTCCAGACTGAACTCAAGCGAATTCCTACTGAAAAGAGCAAAAATCTGAGAGACGAAGTAACGTATGACTGTTATCATCGAGCGCATCAGCTGTTCTTGGAAGATTCTAAGATGAAGTTTTGAAGAAATTGTCGTCTTTTTTCATTGTGTGCTGGGCAGTGAAGGAGAATGTGATGTAGGCTGTTGTAGATAAATCGATTGCATAATATACAGCTTTCTTGTGACTTGAACAAAAAATATGAGTTTTTTCCATAGATTCTAATATGTTCTGGATTTGCAACTTTTAATTGGCTGACACATCTCAATTTCTTTATATGTACTTTAAATGTGAGGTACGTTTCAGGGTTGGGAGCATTGCAATCGCATAGTAATCTATATAAAGGATAGTTAGTCGAATTTAGGGTCCTTTGTATGTTGGCTGAGAGATAATGGTTATGTGCTTTTTCCAGTATGTCTTCATGGTATGGAAGAAGTCCGTTTTTATGGTGAACAGAAAGCTCTTCTGCAAAGGCATTTAGCTCGGCTATTGCTCTAAATTGGGACACCCAATTGAAGTTTATGTCGGGATAATACTTGTCTAATGATTTCAGTCTTTTAAAGCAAAGTTTTGGAAGTCGTTCTTCGTATGGGAAAGCCCCAAAGACAAAATAAAATTTCTATTCTATTCTATTCTATTCTAGAACTCTGTACTCAATATGTTTTCAATGGTTTGTTTTTCCTTTTCAAGTTTTTACATATGGTTTTCATTTACACTTACGTACCCACTCGTGAGATAATCTTAGTAATAATTTTTTTACTTAATCTTAATTCTTCCTTAATTTACAGCTAGTGTTAAAGGCTATAAATTATATAAAGACTATTAGAATAATAAAGATTCAGGTACAACTCCTCATTTTTCGTTCAGAATGCACCTACAAGACGAAAATACATCAACTCCGTCTACAAAGCTGAAGTGAATGCGATCGCAATGGCTCTATAAAATCAATCTATAAAACTCCCTTTAGCGAATGTCACCACAGCCTCAGCTCATTGAGCTCTTTAAAAGCTCTAGAAAATATGCATTCCAACCATCCAGGGATTTTAAGAATCCTAGAATAAACTGAATCAATGGCTGAAGAGGGAAAAATACTCCATTATGTGTGGATACCAGGTCATATGGGGATAATAGGAAATGTAATAGGAGATAAAGCTGCCAAAGAGGCCCTTACACCCCCAGGTCGTGGTAGGGTATTGCTAACAGAGCTAGCACGTTCTATGATAAAAAATGTATTGAATAAATAGGAAGAAACTTAGATTAAGAAAGAGAAAAAGCCTTGGAAAACCTCAAGTCGCATCAACCGCAGAGAGGAGGTCGTCCAGTTCTTAGGATCAGACACAAGGCTTACGCATGGGCACATAATATCAAAATAATTGTCCCTAAGAAGTAGGATGCCTTGAAAATTGGTCATATTTTCATATTTTTGGTCATATTTTACACTAGGCAAATGAAAAAAAAGGAATACCAAGCAATGTCGCAGCTGCTTTGGCAAACAATAGAAAAAGGATTGATGAATTGATGTGTTTCCTCTCTGAAATGGATTTTTACAAGCAGATTTGACATACTGTTGTTTTCCTCCTATTTATTTTCATTTTATATTTTTAATTTGTTTCTAATTATTATATGATTTATTATTATTTGCTCTATTTTTTTAAAATATTTATTTATTTACTTATTATTATTATTTTTAAATTCATTTATTTATCTATTATTATTTTTTCTCCATTTTTTATAATTACTTTTTCAGTAACTATTATTATTTTTTTCCTCCTTGAATATTATTTGCCATTAATTTTATTCAGTTTATCTCAAATATACTTATACTTATTTCATTCAATTTGGTAAATGTAGTTGACTTTTTTTTATTAGTATTAATATTTTAATTTATATTAATATATACTAATTGAAGTAATATTATTTATTTTAAATTATTCTTCTAAAATTAATGTATCTGGCACAGAGGTTTTGTACTATTAAAATTTAAAAACCTTACCAAACCTCATTTTTCGCCTCTCTTGGAAATTGTTCAATTGTTGTAATATAAACTATTTTACCAATGTGTTGAATAGAAACACTACAAGATTTTAGTAACTACGCTTTAAATATTATTATAAATACATAAGGGCGCTTGCTGGGCTAGGGCTAGGCTTAGATTAGGACTTGGACGACCAGGAGCCTTACAGGACTTAAGTCCCAACACAATTACGCCACGACTAGCATCGGATAGCCTCGATATCCTAAAGCAATTAGTTATCTAGGGGTCAATGGATTTACACGAAAACGAAGGAACTGAAGGTCATGGTTCAGCGGAAATCCTAGCAAGTCTCAGAAAGAATAATCATCGGCCACAAGTCGTATCACAACATTACAAGAAACCTAATAAAAAATACTGAATCCTGTGGAATTAATAAGAGATATATTTAAAATTTGAACTCTATATTTTGAACAGTCAAAAGAAACTGTGACTATAGAAATTTAAAACTATGACACTGTATCTCTAGAGAGTGGCGTGGTCTTGTGGTCTTGTTTTCACTTGTCTACTCGTCTGTTTTATTTTAGGTTACCATAACCCTAGGGTATGAAGAGCCTTCTGGGGTACACCAATCCTCTTCAAAGTGGTTACCCATCAAAAATTGGAATGGAAAAACCAGGCGATCGAGTTTGATCTCAGCTTAATCACCTCATTGCAAGACGGTTGGCCAAGAAATAGTAGGGATGGTTATAATAGTTATAATATTTATAAATTTACTTTAATTTACACTTTTTGTTTGTTTTTTTCGCGTTTTTTTTATTTTTTTACCTAATACCTCACCGACCATCGGTTATTAAACTATGTGTTCAATGCATACAATGGGAGTGCGCTCTGATTAGATAATTTTTTATAAATCATAAAATATAAAAATAACTGAAAAAAAACAACGCTGTACTTAATATATTTTATATCTCCTGTATGAAAAGTATTCAGGATTAGTTTTTGCGCCAAGACTTAAGCGTTCTACGCTTATTTTTTTTAATTATAAAAAAAATGAAAGTAATGTAGTTCTTTTTTCAAAAGAATTCTGAAAATGAATAAATTATTATGTTAAATACCTCCATAGATACCCAAAATGATTCTAGATTTCGATTGATTCATAGCTCTAAAAACCTGCATGTTGAAAATATTATCAAATGCAATTTTTAGGTACTAAGGGCTCAAAACTTTAAACTCATGAAATGTTTCAGTTTAGAGCTGTGTATCTCATTATTAGTTAATCCAATTTTAGCCATCTTAGAATGTTTTAAAAGAAAAACTTATTTTTTTCATAGATATAAACATATATAGCATTTGTAGATGAATGATTAAAACACTTAAAAAATAAAATAAAATTGAAGTTTTTGAATAATATTGGTAATGAAAGAAACTCCAAACATACAGAGAATTTCGTAGACATTTACGAGAATTAGCTTGAATTGCTATTAGATTTGCTGAAACATAAATGTCAGGAAAGATTTTTATTAAAAATTAAAAACATCTTAATTACTCACTTACACTAATGCTCTGTAATCAAATCATATCACAAATGAGATTAATTATATGATTAATCATAAAATAATAAACAATTATAGTATCTAATCCAATAACTTTCTTGGATAAAATTAATTTTGATTAAGAATATGATTCTTGATTTTGCCTGGAGGTATTCCAAAGATGAAGGTGTACACATGAAGTAAGATATTATCAATAGTTACAAGACATTTTCCTGACCCTGGGTTGGGAAGATATACTATCTGGGAGACGACATGGTTTCAATAGAAAATGCAAATATGAAGGCATATCTTCTGATAAATAGCGTAGGTTTTTCATGGATCTCCTGGAATAGTTCCAGGCCCTTTCATGGAAGTAGAATGGTCGCTGGAGGGGAATTTATTTTTTCTGTTAAGAGTAAGGGCATTATGTTCTGCGATAGTTTATGTCCGAGACCGAAAAAAGGTCATCTAGATCTTATAGATATCGAAATTGCTGGAAATGTTATCCAACATTGGAGTAATGCAAATTTTGTAGTTGTTATACAATAACCTCTTGATTACATAGAAATAATTAGGTAATTAATATGTTCAATGTAAATAGATCGTACACTATATATTGACAGCGATATGAGCGTTCCAGGCGGGATGGTCATGTCAATACCCTTGCTGAACTGAATCAATAATCGGACCTAATAATCTTATGGAGATAATTACTACCTCTATCAAATGATATAATATAATTATTGAAAATTATACATATACATATCGTTAAATTCTTAAATTATCTTAGCGAAACGAAAGGTAACCACAGAAGTGTAAAAATTTACATTAAAAAAAAAAATGGTAAAAGGATCAGAGGTCTGTTAAATGGGGTACGGCGGAGCAAACAGGCATCGCTCTGTGCTAAACAAAGAGTTATCGTTAGGATAACGTTATAGAAAACAGTGATACGAACAGTGACGAAATCCTCAAAAAAGTAATTATTGGCACTGGATATGTACTTTTGGAAATGAGTATTAACGAGAGGCTTGGGATACTTCTATTACTCAACTACTACACGTAGAAAAAGCGAAGAAGAGAAAAATCTTAGAAAATGTGGAAACAGGGAGTAAGAAAGGATATGACAGCCAGAGGTCCAAAAGAGGAGGACTGCAGAGATAGAAAATGCTGGTGATTGAAAGAATATTTTATTAATTTCGGAAAGTTGGTGGACATGAACCTGGAAAAAAAAGAATTTTTTGTTTAGATAGGAATCTTATGTAATTTTGGTGATTGACATTTATTAATGTATTATTTATTTATTTATTTTTTTTGGTTAACCTCTGATTTTGATTAACTTTTGAATACTGTATGAATGAATCTCATATAAATAAGAACCGCAATATAGTTTTATACTATTATATATATTATATATATATATATATATATATATATATATATATATATATATTATATATAATATATATATATATACAGAGGGAGCGGCGGGGCATAATGATAGGCTAGTTTTTCTGGATCCTAGGTTCGAACCCCGGCTGAGGCAGAATTACTTATTTTGCCATTTCAGCTATGGGGCGACCCTTGGATATGGATACCCTCCTGGGACACACCTGGTCTCTGTAAAATGTTTACCTAAAATCAGGGAATAATTTAGACCTAATCATCTCCTTGCAAGATCCTTGGCCGTGAAATAGTATGAAGCTCTTTAAGTACTGAACCTGAGAACCTTCATGGGATGTATGGATACTGGTAACATATATATATATATATATATATATATATATATATATATATATATATATATATATATATATATATAAGTATAGTTCAGTATATCTCTTGCCACTGCATTAATGACGTAGAAGCAATTATGGACTTATTTTAATGATTTCTTACTGTTAAAAAAAACAAAAAACACTTTAAATAAAACACTGCATGAACATTAGCATCATTTATGTATTATATTTTAAATTTAATTTATAATTATTTGTTACCAACATTAATATCTCATCCTCTTTTTACTTGTTTTATATTTTTTTTTTTTAATATTATATATTTTTGTTTCATTTATTTATTTTCATCTGTACTAAAATAGTAAAGTATATTAAATTATCATAGTATAGTTACTATATGGATCCAGCGGTAATTAAGACTAAAGAGGTAATAAAAAGAGTAATAACATAATAATAATAATAAATAATAAGGGTAATGATAAGTTCCTCTTATAACGAAGGAATAACTACCTATCCAGAAACGTTTTAAGTAAGAGAAAGTAAGAAAATAAAGAAATAATCAGAATTAAGTAGAGGTCAACTCTGATTGTGGTGATGATTACTGTAGTAATTGAGATTTATATAAACAACAATCCATAGGCAAGGGTGTATCACTCTGTGTCAAGGGTGCACTCATATATATATATATGTGGTACTAAAAATTGTTTAGTCAGGGAAAGACTTCATTTTTTTTTTTTTTAAACATCCATTAATATATTCAGGGACATTTAACCACTTGTTATGATAATCAATGTAATTCATTTCTAAAAACTGACCCCACCATGAAAAAAAATATTTTCAAGTAATAAGTCTAGCTTTCGCTGACAGGGAATGAGAGCATGTTTTTCTATAAATTTTAATTTATTCTGAATCTTATCTCTGGCAAATCGTTTGATGAATAGCGTCGGTTTGTCATGGATCTCCTGGAAGTGTTCCAAGTCTTCTCAGGGCACCAGAGGGACCGTACGAGGAGAATTTGGTATTCCAGTTAAGGGCCGAGACATTATATTCTGGAAGACTTCATGCCAGAAGAATATTTTTGTCCTCAGTGATAGTATGTCGAGTTATAGGAGTTTAGTTTTATAGTATATATTAGTAATCAGGTTTTATTTGAAAGCATTGGTAGAGTTATGAAATAAATAAATATTTGGTTTATAATCTAATAATTAGTTGCACCAGAACATAATTATTGTATTATTCATAAATCTGAAGTGATTTGTGACTTAATATCGTATTTCAATATGAAATCAAAAACATCAAGGATTAGCTATGTTTTTTAAGTTAAGGTAAAAATAATAAATATTTAACATTTTTCGTTACTCCTTGTTCTAATGGCTATAATAACTTTACACAGCCCTCTGATTTATGTTATATTTATATTTAAAAACAAAATGTGTCATATCGTAAAAATTAAAAGAAAGGTGGTCCTTTTTTATGTAAGAAACACTATATGTAAATTTAAATAATTCAATCCTATAACCGAGTTTCTTGAATGTTAAATTTCCTTTCCTAGATGCCCTAGACTATTAAACGAATAGCTATGTTAATGATAATAATTCAGGGAGGTTTCAATTGTATATTTAATTGTTTTAAGAAACAGTTTTTGTTATTTAGAATTATTGTTTTATTTAAGTCTGAAAAGAAATTGGTTGAGGGATCTCCTGGTTAATAAAAATTCTTTTGGTTTTCACGTTAGGTGTCAATCGGTACTGATCTTCATCATGCCTGACATTGCTCAATTGCTTATTGTCGTGGTATTAGTGACAGGTGTGGATTATAATAAATAAGGTATTATTATAATAAAGTGGATTATAATAAGGAGGAAATAGAAATTATTTATGATAAAAAGATGCCAAATGTCGAATGACTGCATTCAAAACATCAATTCAAGGGTTCGGGGTCAAGATTAAGCTTACTAGTCCATAGACTATATATTAAAGTGAAAAAAAAAATTTCTTTATTCTGGCACAAAGCGTCCTCAGAACAAAAAGAATTGTACAAAGAAATTGATTATGCTTGCATTTTGATGTAATGTATGTAATATCCATGTGTCTGGAGCACGTACATAAATTAATCCATTTTACAATGGTACGGAAGATTGACATTAAAGAAGGTAATGCAAAAGTTTCTGCTTGAAAGAAGACAGACATTTTGTTTTACCGTTAGGTTCAATGAAGAACGAATGAAAAAGGATTGTGAAAGGACGAAGTTCTACGTGATGGAGTAGAAATATTGATCAGTTGGTTTCTGGTGTTCAATAGATAGATTTCAGAACACAAGGTAGGGAGTCAGTTATATAGGAATGTTTTATATTTTTTAAGGTTTGGCAAAAGTAAGAACCATGGAAATATTTCCTTCGTTGAGAAGAATTATTTATTTTTATTATATAGTTACTTATTAGTAAATAGATAAAATATGCTCTTTTATTCTTATGGGTATATTTTCGTATAACACTCAAGAACTGCGTCACATGTAAGTCATAAAACCACGGATTGCCCAATATTCATTGAATCCTAGACTAATAAAGTTTCCATGAGACGGACTTCCGATAATGGTAGGGCCACTTATGGTGCTCCAAAAGCGGCATCAAGGAGAATTATTGTTAGTTATAAGAATTTTTGTTTCATTAATAAAGAGAAAGGTTAACCTGCAATAAATGGTTTCAGATGAGCACCATGGGTGAGGAAAAAAATAAGAGGGTGGAGACTTGGCTATCCTCTGCGGCGGCAGGAGCAGGCCCGCTGGGGGCGGCGGCCAGTGGGGGCAGGGAAGGGGGCCAGGCCGCCTTCGCCTCCGCCGCCGCGGCACCCCCTGCCTACGCGGCCACAGCGCTCAGTGGCCGGCAGCGGCGAGGGGTGGCCGTGAGCGTGGCCAGCTGTCCAGCGGGCTCACCACGGGCTCCGTGTCGGTGGGGCTAGCAATGGGCGGCGGGGCGGCCAGTGGGGGTGCTGCACCCCTCGCCCTGGGCTCCACCTTTGGCCGCCGCCCCGGGGTCGGCACTTCAGTCAGCCTGGGCCAGCGGGATCCTGGGGCTGCGACCGCTGCTGCCTCCAGGGCTGGCCCTGCCGTAGCCACTGTGTCCAGGTGCTGGCTGGACCGAAAGGGGAAGGTTTGCAGATGAACTCAACAGTATTTTACGTTTTAAAAATAATAAATAAATGTTTTTTTAACAAATACATTTTTTATTAAAGAATATTCCAATTAATGAAACTTACAAATGACTGTAAATTGTTTTACCATATTCCATTGCTTTACATAAAAATAATTATTGCTATGAGCTTTGATAAAAAAGTTCCAGGACTTTTTATATAGTATGTGAATGCAATATCACAAAGTGGTATATAATAGCAGAAATATATTAAATTACTCAACAGCATCACAGCTGCTTAACTGATTAATATCAGTGCTACTGAATGAAGTTTATTTGTAGTATGATTTTTTATTTGATCTACTTCTAAGTAATTATCTTTGGAACTTCTTTAAGAAAAAACATCTTGGATCATGTCAATGAATGATATGAAAAAAAATTCTTTATTCAGTTACCAAGGTCCCTTAGAAAAAGAAAAAAAAAACACAAATAATTATTATGTTCTTGTAGCTTGTAAATAAAATATTTAAATAATCCAATATTCTATAAATATTTGTATAGTTATATACATGTGGACCACGCACTTATACTTATAACTATATTAGTTAATACATATGGTACATTAACTAACAGAAATACATGAAAAAGAGATTAAGAGTTAATGCACATTGGCACCATTCCACTGGGTAATATAAACTAGAAGGTCTCAAGGCCATCTTCTTTTCAGGCCCCTCGGAGGATTGTCAGGAATGGAAGAGGAAGCAAGGATTGAAACTAGAGAATTAGAGTGGGAGTGGAGTTTTTCATGGAAAGGTTGGTACCTGGTTCGGGCCAAATCAGCAACACATGGTATATTAAGATCTTTATTTATGAGTTCAATCGTGACAAATTAAGGAGCATTTTTTGAAGGATTTTGGATTGTGAGGATTGAATACGGGAAGAATTTGATGGTTTAGTAGAGCCCCAGAGCTCAACACATACACATATTTATATTATAAATATTTATATTTACAATGGAACGGAAGATTGAGATTAAAAAAATTAATGGAAGAGTTGATGTTGATGTATTCAACGTATGGATGTCAGAGTGTAGACTGAGGAGTTCAGTTAAATAGGAAGCTTTACTATTTTTTAAGGTTTGGAATAGGTAGGAACCTTGGAAAAATTGCGGTCGAACAGAAGAATAAAGCCACTATAATTTCAATATGGAGGAACAGACTTAAGTTTTTAGTCCTGACATGAAAAAATTGCTTAATCGTCACAATATGCATCAAAAAGCTCTCTAAGACCTAAGAAAGTTCTTTTTCTTCTTTTCCAGATCGCAAACAGGCATCCTTATCTCTCGTGAGTTTTCCAAATTTCTTCTTATCTTTCCTCGAGTTCTTCCTTGCCTGGACAGATGCTCTTCATACAACAATTGATGTTTACTCGCTGGCCTTTTACCTTTTGGGATAAGGCTTCATAAAAACTTCTCAGTTCTGTATTAATTCCCATTATGCAGACTGGACAAAACCACTTGAGCTGTATTTTCTCCAGTATTTTTCTCAGGGTCTCGACATGTAACAATTCTTAATTTTCTTTCTTTTTTTTTCTATTCTTCAGAGATATCTCATTTCAGAAGTTGTCCCGAAAAGCCTGGAAATTCAAAATATGAAGGTCATGGTTACGATTTTCTTTGACTGTAAGGGAGTTGTTTACAATAAATTCCTTCTTTTTTCCCACATAGCTTAAGAGACCCTTTAAACGACGAATATTTCAAACAGTAGACGAAGTTAAAGAACGAGCGAGTTGCTCAACAACATCACAAAAGAAACGTTTTCTAGGGCCTTTGATCAGTGGAAAAGTGAGAAAAGTGTGTAGCTTCTCAAGGGGAGTACTTTGAAGAGGATAAATTCGAATGAATAACTTGTATGTTATGAGAATAAATGTAAAATAATTTAGTCTTGGAACTTTTTTATCTATAAAAAATGTATGGTTTTTCAATTTACGTTTTGTATTGGACACCATTAAAAAAATGTGTTGCCTATAACATAATCAATGTTAGTTTAAAATTTTAAAATAAAAATCTGGTGCGGGCAACACACGACTTTCACTTACCTCCATTTTTAAAATCAATGAAAGAATTTTCAAATACACTTAGAATAAAAATACGTGAAACTATTAAAGAATTAGTTAAATGAAATTTCTATAGAAACATGTGTTTTATTAAAAAATCTATTATATTATTATCTAAAATAATCAGTTAGTTTTATCTACATTTCATCACTCTCTATTAACTTTGAAAAGCTTGTGTTTGAAATAATATTTTTTCTAAAATCTTTAGCTTTCTAACGGTATATAATACATGTATATTACTGCTCTTATGTTAAAAAACGAAAAATTGCATTAAAAAAACATTTTTTCGGTTTTCTCCTTTAGTTGGGTATCGAATTCATTCAATATATATATATTTACCTGTTTTTTATCAGCGTTAACAAGATAATATAGTTATTTTTATTGAATCTACAAAATTAAAGGTACTTTAGGGGAAGAAAATTTAAAATATCGGAATTTAAGCCCTGTCAGACCATTTTAATCAGAATGAAACCTAAATGATATTAAAGCCCATTAAATTTTCATCGGTCTAGCGAGTTTAATCAAAATCGTCGGAACCGTTTTCGAGAAAATCGAAAAAAGGTGAAAAATGCATGGTATAAAGTGGCTATTCTGGTAAGCTAATTTTGATGAAAAAGGTTTTGTAACGTTTCGGGCGTATATTTGTCTTAAATATGAAATTTCAGTTTCATAGGACTTACCGTTTCCGGTTATTCGGACTTTATTTTGTCTAATGAATGTATTTTCCGATTAAGTTTATATCATTAATATCACAATAAATTCACACTTAATACTTATTTAACTTCCACAATATAGGAATTAGTGTATTTAAGAGGTTCATTTATTTGTTAACTTTCTATTTATTTATATTCTGATTTTTTAATTATATGTATTTATTTATGTAATTTGTCTTCACGTTTTTTCCTATTAATATTATATGAATGTGGTCTAAAAGCATTATCCACATTAGAATAAAAATTGTTATTCTAATAAGAAACTACATGAACGACCGAGTTAGAAGTGTTTTTATACAAATTTACCATTTTATTTCCGTTTACCAAGATGAGTGTATGTTATTTCGGGTTTCGGGAATCATTAGGCCCAGGGTTATATTTCTCCACTTCAATAAATTCTGATTCATAATTGAAAATAATAATAATACACACACACACAAAAAAAAAAAAAAAACTGTAACACTACGACCCATGAAGGGTCTTGGGCTCAGTACATATACTTGGGCTCATACTGTTTTTAGGCCAACGGCCGTGCAATGAGGTGATAATGCCTTAATCATGCTTAGCCGCCAGGTCTTTTCCCTAATTATTTTGGGTACCCACTTTATAGAGGTTTGGTCTGCCCCAGGAGGGTCTCTATACCCTATAGCCGTTCCCTCCCTCCCCCTCTCCCTCGACTAAATTAATAGAATGAATAATATTCTGCCACAGCCAGGGGTTCCGAACCCAGGACTCGGAGAACATTAGACTAGTGCTGTATCTACTAGACCACGTCGCTCTCTATTGAAAATAATAAAGGAGAAAATAATGCTGGACTATAAAAATAGTCAATAAAATAAAAAAAAAACTACAAGGTATTATCTAATGATAATTTTAAAAAAATATAATAATATATTTAATATTAAATGGTCGAGCGTGAAATGAATGTAAAGAGATGAATGGTTGGGATAATGTTAAAAAAACATGAAAAACTATTTTAGCAGTAAACAGAAAAATATATTTTTACTTTTTGTTTCCTGACTTTTGCCTAGAAGTCCTAGTGAAGACCCGCTATGTGGGTCGAAACGTTGAACAAGAAAATATCATCTTATCTTGTTTTACTGCCATCTCAATTATCTCATGCTTCTTTTAATAATATGTACTGCTATATCCTTGTGAATTCGTTACTGTATAGCTGAATGTTCATAAATACATACAAACATAATTACTACATCAGTTAAATTATAAAGAGTGCAGTTCTGGGGATTTAGTACCTTTTGCCATTAACTACTCTCTATAGAGGTACGCCTTCAGGTTCTAAAACATCTGCGGTTCTTTTGTTCTATTTCAAGTGAAACTCAAAGGAGTCAGTCCGAAGGTAGGGTATTGAGGGCTTCAATATCAGACGAGATCCCAATGCTGGGGCAGTTAGGGATTGATCCTCAGTTCTCCGTAGTTGGTGGAATCCTCAGTTAAGGAGTTTGGGATGAACTTAGTCCGGTACTGGCTCTTATCCTCTCCAAAGGTAATGGTTTTGACTTGATCCCGATTAGCATGGCAATCAATAAGATCAATCAACAGATAAAAAGTACACAGTAGATTGAAAAAAAAAATTAAGAAAACCTGGACTGGAACGCAGGGTGAGAGTCCAGACAGAACCACTTCATACCCACAGGTGTTCCATTAATCCAATAATGGAGTAAGGGTCCAATTTAGAGAGCCTGGGTTTTCTCCTGGAGGATTTAAAATTACAGCAAACGAAAAATACAAGAATAAGTATTTTTATACAGTGGAAATATTTCAAGAACGGTTTTGGAAAAAATCTGCTTTCTCTTAACATTAGTTAATATTTAATAATTTTATTTAACATTTAGTCGACAGTTTATCGTCTTACATTAATTTTAAAAAAATTATTAAATACGTTCCAAGAGGATAAATTTCATATTTAATGTAATGCACAACTACAATATAATTATTGAATACTCATAACAACAGTTCCTTGGTACGTAAACTACTAAATCCTACATACGGACTTACAACAACCATCCGTGACCAACACCTACGAACACTCTCTTCACGTTTTAATAGCTAACTGCACTGGCACGATAATATACTTACAAACGGAACATCAATAACTGAAATGTCTACAAGAAGAATGCTGAAAAGAAGCTAGATGAGATACTTCCTCTATTAAATTCAAGCCTAGAAAGAGGTGCTGCTAGGCACTTTCTTTCCCATGCCTACTATGTCTGCTGTTAAAGCTTTCACATAGCATAGTTGCTTATCGCCAAATAATTTCTTACAAGTTTGAATTAAAAAAACAAACAAAAAAAACATGAGTAAAAAAGAAGAAAAAGAAACATAAGTAAAAAATGGAAGAAAAAAACCATAAGTAAAAAAATATATAAGTACAATGAATATACTATTATTGTATAATAATAATAAAAGGCTTACCGAACCCGAAGGTTCGATGCCGATACCACCAAACTTCGCCTGCACAGACTCGTCCAATGTTCGTCGGTCAAGCCCAAGCCCCCAAGATCCGCCTTAATGCAATCCTTCCATCGACGCTTCGGCCTACCTTTCGGACGCCTACCAGTCGGTTCAGCGAATATCAACTTTCTCGGAATCCGTTCCTCACCGAGCCCAACAACTTTACGCGCCCATTTGAGTCTCCGCGATGCTATCAACGCAATTATATTCACAGGATACGAGTTCCGCAATTTCGCGTTGTGCAACCTTCTAAACTCCCCAGTGCCCTTATCTCTCTTCGGACCAATCATTTTACGCAGTATCTTATTATAGAAAACCTTAAGCCATTGTTCTTCCTTCAAAGTAAAAGAACCGTCGGAAGTAAAATAGTTTTATAAATTCTAACCTTTAAGTTTTTAGACAGAAGCCGCGAACTAAGTAATTTAGCAACTGAATAATAACAAGCATTTCCCACCTTTAACCGGGACTTTATTTCTTCCTCGATTTCATTTTTTATTGTTATCAACGAACCTAAGTACTTGAATTTCTCTACGTGTTGAAATGTATGCCCTGAAATATTAATATCATCAAGGTCACCACCATTTCTGCTACTAATCATACATTTCATCTTATCGGTATTTAATTCGAGATCTTGTATTTAGTTGTATGGCTTCCGTGTCTTCACCTAGTAGTACCAAATCATCGGCATACCCCAAAACCGGAATCTTGTCACCCATATTTAAGCCTTTCTCGGTACACATCACTTTTTCTATGACATATTCTAAAGCTATATTAAACAACTATTATTGTATGGAATGTTTTATTTTTTGGTTTATTATTTTCAATAAAGAACCTTTGTAGTCGAAAAAAAAAATTACCCCCCTACAAAATTTGAGGGATTACGTTTCAAAATATGTAGAATCCGTTTGTCCGCGGTATTTCTGCGAAACTGCTGGACAATTTTTTTTTTTTTTTTTTCAATTTGCCACAAAAATAGTATGGCATGCAGCAAAAGATCCTAACACATAGACTTTAAAAACAGGTGGTTATTTTTCAAATGGCAGCTGATTAAAAGTGATTCAATTCAATAACTTTATGAGTGATTGTTAACCACAAAACCGCGAATAATTATAAAAAAAGAGAAAAAAAAATTGAAATTTTATCGGTAAATACGCCCGTAACTCAGTAATTTTTGAAGAGGAAAATATGTTAGCAGTTATTGAATCAGTATAATAATAATGATAAAAAAAAATATGTGAATTTTTAAGTCACAAATTATAATAGATGTGATTCCATCAAAAATTAGTTATTATTGAAGATAGAGAAAAATCGATAAGACTTTTGAGATCAAGACAACGCGATAAACAAAGAGAAGAAAAAAAGAAAGTTGATCTGTATATTTCATTTACAAATTATAATTATAGGTAATTCAACCAAAAATCTGTTATTATTGTAGATGGAGAAAAATCGAAAAGACTTTTGAGATCAAGACAACGCGATAAACAACGAGAAGAAAAAAAAAATCCTATACTGAGAAATAGGAAATAGTAACACAGTCTAGTATAATTGCTTATGGTTTATTATTTTCAATGATGAACCTTTGTAATCGTCAAAAAATTACCACTATTCAAAATTTGAGGGCTTACGTGTCAAGATGCGTAGAACCCGAATAACGAATAAAAAAAAATCGTTTCTCCTAATTAATAAATAAATGAATACCAAAAAGTTGCCTATCTACAGATTTATACAAAAGTTATACCTTAATATTGTTATTGGGAAACAATAAACAATTGTGTAATAATTTTTGGATTAGTTTACTTTAATGTTAGATTAGCACCCATGAGTCAAAGAACAACTCCTGAACTGAATGAAAATACCATATATTTTGTCAACAAACAAGTATAACACCATTCTTATTTATATATTTTTAAAATTGTTCTGTATCAAACAATAAATATGAAGATAAATTGAATTGACAGATTTAACAATACAAAATAAATATTCATTCTACTGAATCGTTCATATAGCTTTCTTATTGATACTGCAATTATAAAACTTGTATCCATCTAATCTAGTTAAAAGATTGATGTTACTTAACAGATAATTATTGTTATTACGTTTCTTTAGTTTGGTTTCATTTTATGTAATTTGACATTTCTTTTGTTTATATTTTAAATATTGTATGAATAAGATTAGCAATATTATTATTGTCCATTGTGACAAACTGTAATATATACGTATAAAAAAATATATATATATATTATTACTTTATAATTTATATTTATATAAAAAAAAAAATAATTATTTCATATCTTTGAGAACGTTATTAATAAGAATAACGACGTTAAAGGGAGAGTTCGCAAATCAGGAGCAACTCAGGTTCGAATCGCAATAGGATTAAGTTTTGTTACGTATTGAAGCTTCGAAACCTACATTCTACCATCAAAAACAATTAAACGTATTTTTAATGAAATTGTATTGCGTTGTTTTATTCTTTCAAAAAAACCATGAGTCATATTTTAATAAATAATTATCAATTGTTTTTCTGTTCGTCACTATTTGAATTGTAAAAATTGATTCAGGATTATACTAAATATCTCAGAATATTTTGCTCGTTCAAATGAAACATTTAATTGCAAATGATACTCATTCCCAGATAGAGGATACGAAAAAAGCTTTTAAGGGAAAGAGGTAAGCGTACGATGTATGGGACAACTGGCTCGTATAACATATTTCTGCCATCACTAATATAATTACGGCCAGCCGGGCCAGGGTACCCCATAGTTCATCATTAGCAGATCCATTATCGTTACAAGGAACCTCGGTAATGCCAGGAATTCTGTATTATTAAACATATATATATTAATTAGGTTGTCACAAATTATTTATATATTTTGTACAAATATTTTACTAATACATAATAATATAATATTCTATAATAATATAATTATAAAATAATGATAATAATTATAAGAACAGTAAAAAAGAAAAGAAAAAAAATTGAAATTTAATTTTTTTAATACACCTTTTAGTCCTTAGTGCTATGTCATTGAGAATTAATCTTCCTACATAATGAAAAATATAATCGTTGAATTAGGTTCAAAACCAGCAGAGATATAGTGTTTTGAAATTAGCAGTAATTAAATATTATTTTCCTTTGAATTATTTATTTCTTTTCAAATTATTTAATTGCCTACTAACAGCTATATAAACAGTTATACTCTAATATAGTAATTTGTAAATGATAAATCATTGTGTGATCATTTGCAGCTTTTTAAAACATGTCTTTGTAATCATTGAAGACTCTATAACATAATGTGGCTGACAAAAATGTGTATTTACATTTTATACTGCTCATGTTCAATTTCTAAATAGCCGGAATTTTTGACCGAATTTCACACTATTTAATTTAAAAAATTGTTATCTACGGTTATATTAAATTATTCACAAACATCATACATTATAAAAAAAAGTATATATATATATATATATATATATATATAATATATATATATATATATATATATATATACATATAATAATAAATTGTAAAAGCTATAATATTAAATTCTATGGAAACTTTAATAATAATTATAAAAACGGCAAAACTGTCCTTAAGATTTCAAAAAAGACACTTGAATATAAAATCATTAATTCAAGAGGTATTAATATATATATATATATATAATATATATATATTTAGGTGCTATACATGTACACATACATACTAATATATTAATAAATATAGTGGCTATATTAACTAGTAACTCCTAAAGCGTAACTGTTAGATTTTTCATGTCGTTCAAATTGTAAATCACATTACACACGTTTAAAATTATCGATTAATTTTAGGATTTATTTGAATATTGTGTTTATGGATGTAATTCACTACATTTACAAAATATTTGTTAAACAAATTGAAGAACATTTTTACAACATTGATATTTTTACATATTTTTTCTGATTATTTAGTTTTATAAAAAAATTCTATTTGATTTTATCTAATGAACACTCAGGTCCTTAAATAACGCAATTTTTATTTATTTTTTTTAATTTATTTAGACATATTTCAATTTGTTTCTAAATGAACAGTAGTAATAGTGATATGATACTACATACATTCACACAATATGTACAGAAAATAACGATTAAGACAAATTATATAAAATATAATATATATACTACAAAAACAAATAAACATTAGAAAACTAAGAAAAACGACTACCTAAAATGGAGATTAATACAAAGTGAGAAATGAATTAACATCATACACACAATCATAACTATAAACAATATATGGAATCTGGTAAAGGAATCCCAGACTGGGCTTTTCTCTCCGCTTCTAAAGGGAAAAGCTGAATCCAAGAGATCCCAGCTCCTCTTCCTCAGCAGCGTCACTGGTGTGAGCCAGTGGAAGCTGAGCAAGGGCAAGATAGCCACAAGCATACAGTACATGAGTGGAGGATCTGACCAGTGTCAAAACTCCAGTATAAATATTTACAAAACATAACGCGATTTAGAAATGCTATTAATTTCTAAATTAAAAATTTAGAGATATTTTCGCTCTTTGTGAAATTTCTTATAATGGATAAAAGTACTATTTGGAACACTCAACGTCTAAATTGATAACACAATGTTCATTTGTATTATTTTTTATATTTTATATATTATATTTATTTACTTTACAGATGAATCATTATTGAATATCTCCAACATCTCATGTCATATTTCACAATCTAAAGCTCAAGAAGAATCCATATTTTCTTTCTGCCAAGTGCTTTTAGAAAAATGAGTAGCTTATGTTTGTTTATTTATTTAACGTCACTTTATGCTACTATGGCTAATCGGACGATGCTACAGTGGGAGTCCTAAATTTTGCCTATCCAGGTTTTATTAGGATAGGGATCTTTAACGAGTACCTGACATCGCACAGGTCGGGACCACCTCCGAAGGACGGCGTAACTAAGGATTTTTTACTCCATTAAAAAATCCTAGGACCACCTGCGGGTTTTAACCCGTGACCTTTGGCATGGGAGGCTGTTACGCTAGCCACCAGCTACAAGTGATCCCGTAGCTTATGTTTATTTATATTAATACACAATTAGGCATTATATCATCTAAAAAAAATAATTGTTGGAACATTTACAACCAAATATATATATATATATATATATATATATATTATATATATATATATATATATATATATATATATATATTATACGCTTTGCATCTACTCTTTTATAAACCGGAATTGTTTACTAATTAAAAATCACTTTATAGAACTGTGGCTGATCGGACGATGAATCGGAGTCATGGAAACATTCAGCAAATAAATTTTTTTTTTTTTCTAATAAGAAGCATATAAATGTATTTATATTTCAACTTAGTGACCTACTTTGGGAAACCTCAATTTGGAGTTTGGTAATCAAATATAATTGTTGTGATCATTAGGACCTTACCAATCATTTCAATCCTCTGCTTCAATGCTAATCCATTTTTACCTATCTATATAATCCGATGCGTTGGTTGATACAGTAGGGGCTACTGGACCTAATAGATTATAATTAGAGTCGTGGTAATTGCTTGGTTATCCATTCGGTTTCAGGGTCTTTGCAGCTTAAATGCACTCTACTAGCTTCGAATTACCTTACCCATTACACCAGAAGTATGTTTTTCTTTTATCAGTTATTCTGTCTCATTTATTTTTTTATTAAAACGATACTACATTACTACTTTCTCCAACTATCTTTATAGCGGTCCTAGAATTAGCTCATGGAAATTCAAAAAGGCAAACCAAAGGTATTAATATTAACAAAACAAATTAAACCATATAAATTATGCAGATGACATAGTGTTAATATCATGTACCCAGGACGAGATGATATAAATGCTTAAGGACTTGAAGAGAGTGTGTGGTCAGGTTGGTCTTGTTATGACTTTATCCAAAACTAAATTAAGGACAAATTCAGGAAATATGTCCAAAATAGAAAATTCTCTCGCAAAAATAGAGTTTGTCAAAGACATCAATTACCTAGGACAGACCATCTCATTCGATTGCCTCATGCTGAAAAAAATTTTAGGTCTTCAAAAACATAATGAAAAGCTCCATCGAAATCAAATGAAAAATGCTAATATTCAATACCTGCATTCTCCCAACTTTGAGTTATGGATGCCAGACATGGTCCCTCACTAAAGCTCAGGAAAGAATAATTAACGTTTGGAAAAGAAGAATGGAGAGGAACATGACAAATGTTAACTGAAATTATATGGTAAATAATACTACTCTGAGAGAGGTCACTTTGGTGATAGATGGTGTGGGCTGTATAAGGAAGCTAAAATGGGAATGGGCTGGGCATTTAATGCGAATAAAGATCCCAAGGTGGAGCGAGACAGTTACCGAATGGACACCTCTCAAAAAGAAACGCAAGGAAGGAGTGTAATTCAAGAGTTGTTCAGATGAAATTAAAAAAACAAGAAGGAATATCTTGGCACAGAAAAACAGAAGACCGAAAATATTGGGAATCAAAATGCAAAGAAATAGAAAAACAAGCAGCGAACTTGACCTATCCTCCTTCAGGTGAGGTCTAAAAATCAGTAGAAACTAATTTTTTTTTAATTTATTTAAACATACATTTTTTTACTTAAACGAGTTTTTTTTTGTAATTTAATTAAAAAGTTGTTAGTAATTAAACAAATAGTTTTATACAATATTTGGTGAAACATTGTTTCTTTTTTTTATTATATTAACTATTAAAAGGGTTTAAAAATAAAAGTATATAAACTTTATGTATTAACCAAATTGTAAATATGTATAAATAAAGGCTTATCTTATCTTACATTACTCCTGGGCATGGAGGTCCTGGTAATCTAGATGAATTCCCTTCTTTCTTTTTTAAATCGAAATTGATTACACGCTTGCATCAGCTGCAACACCCACTTTGGACACATAACACTATCATCGCGGAATAATTACCATCTGCTATTTACATCTTAGAATCTGCATAGTCTTTCTATTCTGATGACAATAAATACCAATTTTATTATATTGTAAAAGGGGTTCCCTATTCTTCAGCTTCCTGAAACTTTTCTTCTTTTGCAGGAGTAAATATTCTTCCCGGTACCTTCCAATAAAAAATACTTTCCTCGTTCATTGATATGGCTCAATGATCCATGCAACTTATAACAAAGGACCTTTAAGAGTTTTGTAAGATCTTATATTACTTCGGTAAGTCCTCTCGCTTTTACTTATACTAGGAACCATTTGAACTCGGCATTAACTCTCCATCTAATTTTTGTAACTTTACACTTTTTGTTTACTTAAAGCTCTTTAGTGTATTCAGAGACTCTCTTAAGTGTATTTTTCCATTAATAAATCATTCATTTTTGGATTATTATGTTCAATAATAAACTTTTTTAATGGAAGAATAAAAAAATATTATTACAAAAACTTCCCAACAAAATCTGAGTTCTTGCGTTTCAAGATAAAAAAACCCGAAAAAAAAAAAAAAAAAAAAGTAAGTCCGCAAGCCGTCCTCGGATTTTTACCCAGACTATTGGACCCAATTTTTTTTTTCCGATTTTACGCATAAAAATAACAATGTGCCCGGTGATGATCCTAAGCTCTCGACGTTGAAATTTATAAGGGATTAGTTTTAAAATGGTGGCCGGTTATGTATGTTTTAATACGATAACTCAGTTTCTTCTCTTTTATATAATTATTCTTGTTTTCTGGATTAAAAAAAAAACTAATAAATTTTACCTCTATCTTCAAAAATAACTAATTATAGAATGAAATCATATTTAATCGGCTGCCATTTTAAAAGTAATTTGCGGATATTAATATATAGGTGTTAGAATCACCGCTGAATGCACTTGTATTTTTGTGCAGAGTTTAAAAAATATCGGTGCAGAAGTTTCGGAGAAAAGTCGCGAACGACAGACAAATTTGTTATTTTTTCAGCTGTTTTTTGGATTCTAAATGTTTTGAAACTTAAGCCTTCCGATTTTGAGGAGGAGTAAATTTTATTCTGGTCGATAACAAAGGTTAATTATTGAATATACTAATTTAATTGAGATTCAGTTGGTCTAAATGGCTTTCGATGTTTATTTTCGTTATTATACGACAAACGAACCAATTGGTAAACTGATAAAAAATATCCTTCAGAGTGATGTAAAAATACCTGCCATTTTTACCCCCCAATGAATCTGTATACGTAAATACCTGCCTGAATTTAAATTTTAAATCTAAACAACAAATGTTATTTACACTTTGCACAAAGTCCCTTCACGTTTTCCAACTATATGAGCAAACAACGTAACTTTGTTTAGGCCGTCCTTGTGTATTCCATAAATTATTCATGAGGAGATAAACATGAATAATTGAAGACCCGATGGAATAGCTGTCAATGGATATGAATTTGTTTGCTTCTATTAAAGGTAAAATGCGACTCCATAAAGTCTATACTACGTACAATGTAAGTATATAGGAAAAAAATAAACCAATCAGTATGTTTTCCAATAAATATTGATAGACAGTGTATCAGAATATTAATACAAAATAAAATTTTCCCCTATTACATCCTAAATTTATATTTACCAGGGTTTAATTCTTTTATCAATAATAGTTTTTTTCTTTATCACCAAGAAGCTTAATTTTTTACGAACTACTTCACGCGTTTTATGCCATCTGTTTTATTTTCATTTATTAACTCACTTTAAATGATTATTTTGAATTTTTAAATATTTTTGGCGGTTTAATGTCCCTACACAATTCAATGATTGGAAAAAAAAACAACTTACATTCAAAGATAAAGTTCATTCCTACTACACTACATTAACTATTTACAATATTTGTTGTTTTATTTTTTTCAATTATCAACCTTCGTAATGGAATAAAAAAACAAAGAAAATTACCACCTCTCAAAGTTTGAGGGCTTACATTTCAAGATACGTAGAACCCGAATAACGAATTTTAAAAAAATTACTACTTATACTCGACAAACATTTAAAACTTTCACTCTATCTCAAAAAGCTCATTTGTTAGCGTCATAAGACCCATCTAGAAATATGGAATCAAGTTGTGAGGCTTTACTAAACCATATAATTCTTCCTGCATACAATACTTACAGTCCGAAATCCTTCACAAATTGCTAAATGCTTCTTACTTACTTTATCACAAATTAAAATCATCCATAATGACCTTAATAATCAATTGGTCTAATTTTACACCCTAACCACAGAAATCTCCTTGTACGCTACCTATCCTCTCAAATGCTCCTGGTAATTCTCCAAACAGATTGACAAGATTATGACTTCGGGACCTACTAACCTTGAAGTTCTACAGTAGCAAAAAATCTGGTGCGGGCCACACACGACTTTCAGTTACCTCCGTTGTTAAAATCGATTAAAGCATTTTTAAATACAGTTAGAAATCAAAAAGAGGTAGACTATTAAATAATTTTTCAAATTGATTTTCTATAGAAACATGTGTATCATTAAAAAATCTATTATATTATCATCTAAAACAATCAGTTTTATCGCCTTTTCATGACTGTTTATTAACTTTATTACAATCTTGTGTATAAGATAATATTTTTTTCTCAAATCTTTAGCTTTCCAACGGTATATTATAAATGCATATTACTGTTCTTATGTTCTAAAACGAAAAATTGCATTAAAAAATATTTTGGCAGTTTTCTCATTTAGTTGAATATCGAATTCGTTCAACTTATATATTTATCTGTTTTATATCAATGATAACATGATGATATGGTAATTTTTATAGAATCTACAAATTAAAAGGTAGTTTAGCTGAAGATAATTTAAAATATCGGCATTTAAGCCCAGTTCCATTCTATTTTAATCAGAATGGAACCTACACGATATTAAAGCCCATTAAATTTTACATCTATGTAATGTGTTAAATGAAAATCGTTAGAGCCGGTTTAAAAAAAAATCATAAAAAATTGCAAACTCCATTGTATAAAGTGGCTTGCGCTAGACCTGGTTATTTTGACGCTGGAGACCCTAAAACCTGTATTTCCGTTGAAAACTGAAATTCAATTTTTTTTTACGATCGCAATACTTTCCCTTACTATATATATTTATATATTGGTATGTATAAGTTATAAAAAAAAAAAAAAAATTAAAATATCTTGATTCATAACGTAGCTGAAAAATCAACGTTAAAATTCTAATCTGCTAGGTCTTCTCCTAAGTCAGTACAAATGTTTTATTTATTTTTTTCCTTCTGAATAAAAATGTATGTCCTTCTGGATGTAAAGCCAAGGGTGACAGGCCAGGCTTGAACAACTGTTGCTGCAGTGGCACTTGAGATAGGAGGGCACTCTAGCGGACACCGGAGAGCACTTATCAGCGACAGGTGGGCAAACATTGCACTGATAAGCCCACTAAATTAAACCTCTCATTTGTTAGTGTGTATCTTATGAGTCATTCATTTAATAGTGCTAACTTTTTAGCATACCCCTATTAAAAAAAAAAAAAAGAAAGAGATATCTTTTAAATGATTGCGTCTATTAAGGGCAAGTATCTTTAGAAAGGTTTTTAGGAAAAAAATAAATAAAGACATTTAATTCACAGATTACGGGGTATATGGCAAGGAATTTTTTTTTCTTTTTTAACAATATGTTAAGTTAATGGTTCCCAGCTTGTGGTTCGCACACCCCCGAGGGTCCGCGGACGATGTCTTGAGATGCGAGAGATGATATGAAAATATTGTATTAAGTTACCTTAATAAAAAAAAATCCGCAAAAGCCTTGGCTTGCAAAAAAAAAAAAAAAAAAAAACTAATACATTGCACAGACTCATTAAATTCGGGTGCTTAATGTTAGTAAACAGGTACGTTATTGTATTTCTAAATGTTAGTAGTTCACTGAGAATAATGTTTTGCGGATTGTGGTCAGTTCTTAGAGTCTAAGTAGAGCATACTATCTTGGGTTATTATAGCAATTTATTCCTACAGCGGTAACTTAATCGATAATTCATTATTTCAATAACTGTCGGATGCCTCAAACATTAATACAATGATTTGGAATAGGTAATATGCTGTCTAATTATGGAAATATTAAAGTTTCTTTTTAGCAATTTACTAGTTTATTACTTTCACTTATCTACATATGAAATATATAGTAAGGGAAGGTATTGCGATTGTGAAAATTTTCGAATTCTAGTTTCCAACGGAAATACACGTGTTAGGAGACCCTGAGTTCAACTAACCAAGTTCCGCAAAAAAGTCTGTGTGTGTGTCCGTGTGTGGTAACTCTCGGGCAAAAACGAAAAGTCCTATGAAACTGAAATTTCATATTCAGGACCAAATACGCTACAGAAACTACAGACGCCGAGATGTTACAGAAACTTTTTGATCAAAATCAACTGACCCGAAGATTTCTTTTATACCATGCATTTTGCACCTTTTTATGATTTTCTCAAAAGACGGCTCTAGCGATTTTGTTTAAACTCTTTATATCAATGTAAAATTTGATAGGCTTTAATATGATGTAGGTTTCATTCTGATCGAAATAGTCTGATAGGGCTTAAATACCGATATTTTAAATTTTCTTACCCTAAAGTACCTTTAATTTTGTAGATTAAAAATAAAAAACATAACCGAATCGAGATAACATTGATAAATAAGGGGTTATCATGGAAGTTGAGCGAATCTGATAAACAACTAAAGAAGAAAAGTGCAAACATATTTTTTTTAATGCAATTTTTGCGTTTTTGAACACAAGAATAGTAATAGTGAAAGTCATGGGCTGCGCGCACCAGTTTTTTTTTTTAAATTGAAATCTATAATTGTTTTAACGTTATCGACGCGAATGTTTCAGTGTGCTTTGGATTGAAATTAAATATTAACTTAACTTGTATTTCGGAAATAAATGCAATTTTCAGACTTGCGATTTTTTTTTTTTTTTTTTTTTTTTTTTTTTTTTTTTTTTTTTTTTTTTTTTAGGGGACCCTTGCCATTGCACTGCTTAGAATCCGCGTAAACATTTTGTTTGGAGCCACTGTACTAAGTCATGACTTGAGAAATGAATAATTTCAGAAAAAAAAAAATAATGTAATGGGTATTGACTTCAAGAAATATAATGATCGAACCTTGGAAGGAACTACTTTAATACTTGATCAGCGTCTTGGGACCCATCCTCTACATCCTTTACACTGCTGATATTCCCTCAATTCATCTACTCCAAACGAGATCCCGTCTAACCAACCTTTATATCCCTACCCACAGAACAAAAAAATATAAATGGTCCTTTTTGGTTCGTTTCCCTAGTTTATGGAATTCCCTATCATCAAACATCCCTCATGCTCCGCCTCTCTCCACATTCAAATACCTTCTTTTCCAGTATCTTCTAGCATCCTAAAATGACGCTGCCTGACGATTAAATATTGTTAGATTGTATTATATATATAATTTCCCAAGTATTTATTAACGATACTTCAACTTTACTATCAAGAGAACTTCTTTTTGTTCAATCCTTACAGTACTTTTTATTTTATTTTTTATATTGTCACAAGAAGAACACATTTCATTTTAGTATATTATTTTTATTTATTTCGAATTGGTATATTTTTCATCATTTCTTGGTCAGTATTGGTCCTTTATTATGTCAAAGCTATATTTACTCTAAGTACTAGAATAAAGTTACTATTTTTTTTGTTTTTTTTTTACTTTTATTTTATAATGAAACTCTGTTATTAATTTCTTTATTTTTCACTTTGTCTAACACAATTATCTGATAATCATGTTGCTTTGTCTGTTGGCTAGATATCTTGTATATTTCAAACCTGTTATTCTAAGAGGACTTAGTCCTAGAATAAAAATTGTTTTCTACTCTATTCTAGTTTGTAAATTTTATTCACCTCATTTGTTAAAGAATTATGTGTGCTTATGTAATTATTAATTGTATTAATGTAAATTCCTGACCATAACTTGGTCCATGGCTATTGTATCAGCATAAATAGAATATGTATCTGAGAATAGGAGAACCACTACGTTACTCAATAGTCAATGAATAAACTAGCCAATAAAATATATTTCTTTCCTCAAAAGAAAAAAAAACTATCAGGAAATTATTCAAAATAAAAAAAAAAAATATGGTAATCGGAAATAATTCATAATAATATTATGATACTCTAGAATTGGCTAGAAGATCTCTGGTCTGGATAGATTTCGTGCCAAATACATGGAGAATCATCGATGCGGACTGACTCTATAATTTATGTATAGTGAGTTGGTACAACGAGTACAAATATTTTATTAAGGAAGAAAAATAATTGTTAATAACTACATCTTATTAAATATGACCTAGTGAGGTTTAATATGCATAGAAATAGTAGATACCGAAGCCAGACCGAATCGTAGGACGTAGAAAGCCAATAGCGCAGTTACTACCCCTGTTTTATAGGAGCCCCTTTGAGAACTCCTCACTCAAGGGTCACTTTCTCACAGAGAGCAGGTTTACTACCAACTCTTCTGGAAAAATGTTATTCCGCGGATCGCTTAAATCCAGGAGTTTTCCAATGTTTTCCAGCTGGAAAAATTACTTTTATATATATATATATATATATATATATATATATATATATATATATATATAATCACATTAATACATCATTTCATTAATAGCACATAACGTTTCGAGGCCCATACTGCTTCATCTTTTGAACAATTCATTAAAATTGGATCTTGTTCCAAAATTAATGTCCTTCTTTCATTTCTTACATGGTGTTCTAATTTCATACTTAGAGTAATTTAGTTTTAAGTATTTCAAATATAGAGTAATTTACTTCAAAGTAAATCATAATAATTCCTATTCATCCATTTTTAATTCAGTTTGTTGGAGTCCTCTAAGTAATAAATTAAGGTCATATTCTTGATACTACTATAGTATTATAATATCCCGAAATTTAATATCAGAAAAAAAAAAGAACTTTTTCTATATAAAAACATTTTATTATTTTAAAAACCTTATTTCATGATTTCGAGATTAAAACACTGATAGTGTGTTTATGATACATAATTCTGAGAGGTATCCAGGACTGCAGTAAAGAATCCGGAAATTCCTTCCTCCTACTTCCTCTTTATCCAGTCTTATCTTTCTGACAGATCCTTCAAAATAAATAACAATACTCCCTATTCCTTCATTTTTACTCAGTTTTCTGGTGTTGCACAAGGCGGTATCCTGGGACCAATTCTTTCTACAGTTTATACAGCTGATATCTCATCACATCCTTTCCTTTCTACTACCTATGACAAGATCGATTCCTTTCTACCTACATTTTTATCTTATAGACGACACTTGTGTATTATCAGTCAAAAATGATCCAACTATTGCCTCCCAAACTCTCCAATCCCACATCAGAGACCTTGAGGTATGCCGTCATAATTGAATAATTAAAATAAATTCCAGCAAATCTCACCAAATAACCTTTACCCTTCGTCGTAAACCTATGACATCCTGCCCTACAGTGTCTTCCAATAACATTCCGCTAATTCCTGTTGAACAGATCCGATATCTAAGACTCCACCTTGACAAACGCCTTACTTGGAACCCTCATACAAGACTGAAACGACAAGAAACTGCTCGACCTTTCAGGCTACTTTAACACTTACTAGACAAACGTTCTAATTTTCCACTTAACTATAAATGGCTCATCTACATGACTATTATCCGGCCTATATTGCTATGTATCGAGAATATTGGGAGGTGAAGAAATATTTTTGATTTGTACAAAATAGAGTAGTTTCCGGGCGACAAGCAGGAAGGCTTCTTAGAAGGGCTATACAAAAAATAGACCCCTCCACTCGTACAGCAGGGATAGCGGAGTACCTGGGGAGTCTGAGCCCGGACGGCAAGATAAGAGGAAGTCCAGCAGGGAAGTCGGAAGTTGGGGGTCAAGCAGTCATGTCCAAAGGTACCTATATGTAATATTATGTGGTAAATAGAACCTCAGTATTCTCGATAATAACAATGCATCTCTCTACCAAGTTTTATGTATAATAATATGTGTAATAATAAGTGATATTTGATAAATAAAATGTATATTCTAAGTAAATTACTTTATTACCCTATATGCCACGAAACATAGTATTTTATGGCATCCAGCTTGTGGGGACGAATTTATCAATTCTTTATTAGTATCGAAAATTTATAAGTTAATTAAAAGTCAATGTTATAAGTGGCATTAGGGTAATATTGTCATATGTATTATATAGAAATCTGATATTAATACTTCATTAATTTATAATTAATTGTTAGCATCTTGTGCGCCTCCCTACTGTTTTAAGGTCTTGAAAGTGGTTAGTTTTTTAAAGTGGTTTTATGAAAGTTGTTAGATGTTTGTTATTTATGCCTTTTGTTCGTGTAAGCGTTTAAACCACCCTTAAAGGTTTTTGAAGATTAGCCAGGGTTTTGTTTTTTATTATTTCGCACACGATTTTTTACTATGGCTTCCAGAGTAGATGAGCTACCAAAGCCAAAATGTTCAGAAGTATCTGATCTGGGGTTGACCGGAGAGTCAGTGATCCCGTGCTCGAATACAACTAAGCCACAGACCAAATTAAGAGGGAAGAAGCTAAACTTCAAAGAAGAAGAAGATATTTTTTTTTAAACGTTTCGAAAATTTATTAATGAATGCTCTTGAAAGATTCGATAATTGGGTAAACAATGGATTTGATCATCTGGAGGAGAATATTGGTAGCATTGAAAATAAGAAAGATCCTTTTGAAGATAAAATAGAAGTGAACACCGATGAAAGACTCCCAGAAGAGATTAAAAAGAAAAATAATTTCATAAATGAGGAACTGCAACTTGAAGAGACCCCCACTGAAACTCCAAATAAATATTTTAATGCCAATTCCAGAAAAACACCATCTACTGAGGATGAAGCAGAATCTCAGTATGAAGAAATAAATGACCAGGAAAGTGAAAAGAAAGAAAGTAAAAAAAGAAGAAGATAACAACCCGAAAATTCAAGAAAAACTCCATTCTCTAATGACTCCCACTACTCAAAATGAAAATAAAATGTATAGTGAAAAAACGGTTGAAACAGAACCAAATGCAAAACTCGATCTTACCACTAATGAGAAATTTAAAATAATATTGATTCCTCAAGAAAATCCTGAAAAGTTCAAAGAAGAAAGTGTCTCTTATCAGAAAACCTTCCAGACTCAATTTTTAACTCTGAAATCCCTTATTCTATTCCGAAGTCAAGAATACAAATCTAAACTGTTCAGTTTAGAATTAAATACATTTTCGATTCCACTTGCTCCTAGCAACACAGTACTTGATGTTTATAGAAAGGTGCCCGATAAAGGAATAACAATTGTTATTTTTATATATGTAGATTATAAAGGTTACATGGTCTTGGACCATGTTAGAAAAGGCCTCATAACAAATTATTTTGTTATACGGCAGTCTTTATCCGTTTCCAGAGGATAAAAAGGGGTAATTAGTGTCCCCTCCGTATGACGAGCTTACAGTGTTTAGCCTGGGCCATGTTCAGGTTAAACCTTACTGGAAAAATTGTAAATAGATTGTACATACAATGTAAAGATTAGGATTTAAGATTAACTTGATTTGATATTTTATATGTAAAAGGAATGGGTCTCAGGTATAATTATCGTGTTTAATTACCTATTGAATCACCATTTAATTGGAGTAGATATCAGTCCTCCTTATCATTCTAAGATGATACACGTATTTTTAACTTCCAATAGATTTTTAAAAGGGAAGAACCCTGAATGTGGGGTAGCCGTAGGCCTCCTCATATCCCGAAGACGGGAATGATTATTGTTTCTTGACGGCAATGTCTTTTATGTAATTTTTGTGGTTAAAAGGTCATCAGAAAGTTAAGCTATTTTTATTATTATTTTCTAGTTAAAATCTGAGATTCATTCCACTTCTTAAGACTACCCTGATTGTGACGCTAAAATCTCTTCTATATTCATACCATTCATTTAACACTGTTATAGCTTTATATTATAAGTATAATTTAAAAAATGATGAGAATACTGAGGATGTGTTATTAGTGTAATATGACTATTTGAAAGAAAAGAGGTTTAACAGGTACCTTAGAGACCTAATAGTAGATTCATTTTGGTTTTAATAATTTGCCACATGATAAGAAAATATCCAATGAATATTATATGTTGTATTTGTTACTATTATATTATGTATTATGCATTACGTTAATCAACTGATTATCTGAAAGGAAAAAAAGAAAATTAATTTCCTAAGCACTGCATTTCATGTAAAATATAATAATTTTAGCGTTTTGAAATTTTTGTGAGTAAAGAAGGTCATTTATATTTAACTGTAAATAACTATGATACTGCCAATATAAACTCAGGAAAAGGTATTGAATAAAAATAGTAAAGAATTAATTTTATATGTAAACCTGTATTAAAAGGTCCTATCAATATATTTTATTGTTTGTTTCTATTTCTATTTTAGTTAATTCTAACATAAGATGTTGTACAGTATTATAACTAGTTTGAAGTATTTCTAGTAAGTTTATGTTTTTGATAATTTAAGAAAAATAAAAAACCATACGGTTTTTTATTTTTCTTTCCTCGCAGGTTAGGTGAATGCTATGTATCGAGAATATTGGGAGGTGAAGAAATATTTTTGATTTGTACAAAATAGAGTAGTTTCCGGGCGACAAGCAGGAAGGCTTCTTAGAAGGGCTATACAAAAAATAGACCCCTCCACTCGTACAGCAGGGATAGCGGAGTACCTGGGGAGTCTGAGCCCGGACGGCAAGATAAGAGGAAGTCCAGCAGGGAAGTCGGAAGTTGGGGGTCAAGCAGTCATGTCCAAAGGTACCTATATGTAATATTATGTGGTAAATAGAACCTCAGTATTCTCGATAATAACAATTCATCTCTGTACCAAGTTTTATGTATAATAATATGTGTAATAATAAGTGATATTTGATAAATAAAATGTATATTCTAAGTAAATTACTTTATTACCCTATATGCCACGAAACATAGTAATATGGACTAACGGAGTAGAGCTTTGGGGCTCCACTAAACCATCGAATTCTTCCTGTATCCAATCACTACAACCCAAAATTCTTCGTAAAATCCTCAATGCTCCTTACTTTGTAACTAATAAACTGATCCATAAAAACCTTAATATTCCGTATGTTGCTGAATTGGTCCAAACAAGATATCATTCCTTCCCTGAAAAACTTCATTCCCATTCTAATCCAAAAGTTTTAATCCTTTCTTCCACTTCAATTCCAGACAATCCTCCGAGGAGGAAAAGAAGATGGCCTTGAGACCTTCTAGTTTAGAATATTTTTAGAGTGCTTCTATACATGTCTTTTTCATGACTATTTTCTTTTAGCCTTTTTACGAGATGTGTTGTGCAATACAATTGTAAATATCGATAAATAATTTTTTTTTTTAAATTTCAAGTATATTTTTTAGAACCATCTCTTCTTATATATATTTATTTATTTATTATCACATTAATAAATCATTACAATAATAGTAATAATGGGGTGTTACTGAAGTGGTTAATGTGCTTAAATTTATTATTTATTTAAGTTCCTAAAATAAGTGATCATAGTTATGCAACGTTGAACCTATTGTAATTGATGAATACTCACCCTTAATTCCCTAAGCAATTATTCCTCCTTCTTGGGTATGTGATTCTAATGCTTGATGACCGAGCTTGAGAATTCTGGATCACCTATCATCGTATTTGCCAATGATAACCGTAGAAATGTCCCTTTCCTTTACCACAATATAAACAACGACAAAAAAAATAAAATAAAATAAAATAGGTAAGTTAAATATTACAACACATAATAACTACATAGGTCACACTAATCGAAAACTACTGCGATGAATTATAATGTATAAGGTGTTTACCTACCGATGATGAGTAAATCAGCACCTGTTAGAATCTGATTTTGACGGCAATTTCGCTATAGTAGTGCTGGTAAGAGCGTTAATTCTTCCTATATATATTACACAAAAAAAATTAGTTCCTTCCCCTCCACACTAAAAAAAAAAACTAACTTAGGATCCCATGCTTACACTAGTAAAGGCTTGCCGAATAGCATCATGGGCGGTATGCTTTGAGAGAATTGTTATATGTCATTCTACCCATGATCCGGGGATCATGAACGATTTGCCATTGTCCTTGAAACCAATGCTCTATAAGGTAAAAGAGTGGTGGTTTGTCAAATATCTATTTTATATCATATGCATTCAGAATTTATGTATTTACATGTACAATCAAATAATATACTTATGTTTTTCATACACAACAAAAAATTAACATACGACCACCGAGCCGATGATGCAGATGTACCATAAGTAATTAGTTGTACGACATTGAGCAAACAAATCAATGGATTGTTTACATTAAATGATACGTCCTAAGTTAGCAGACAGGTCCAATACCTAGGATTCGCCTACAGGGCACCTACTACCTTCAAACAGTCTTTGTCCTCAATAGCGATTGCAAGATCAAAGAGGCAGGAATACGGGATCACAATGGCACTGTTTAGCATGTGAGCTCCATGTTGACACTCGATATTCAGGGTATTAGTATAAACAGGTCTAAATCGATTTTGTCTTCTTTGAGGGAAATTGATTAGTTGCAACGTATAAATATTTTAATATAATTAAATATGGCTACTCTCGAAGTATTTTAGAGAGTTGTGAATCAATAATATGCATAGTTCACATAGATATTTTCTAGGGTTTGTCGGTTTTTAATTTTAAGTTTTTAGAGAAAATTATGAAATACGGAAACCGGTTTTAAGTGAAAATATCGGTTTTCAATGTATGAATAATACTTTTAAAAAATTTTGAAAATAACAAATGTAGCCGAATGTAGCAGATTGATGAAAACACTGTTGCGAGCGGTTTGGTTCCTGCAATCATATCGATTGGATATGATTTTAAGAAACGGTGTGTTTTGTCCATAGGATGAATTAATTTAGATTTTATATTAGTTTATCTTCTGACTTCTTTATGTATAGTTCAAAAATTCAGTGCTCAGTTCCATTGATCGATATTTGATATAGATGGTATTATAAAAAATGTAAGTAGGTAACATTTTAATATTATAAAAACATAAATTTTAAAATCAGGCTTTATAAATGATTAAGCCTAGGTCGGTTGCAAGTGAGAGGCTATTTTCTATTTCAGGGAGTTTTGTGAATAAACTAAGGACACAGCTAAATAGCAAATCGATAGACGACCTCTGTTGTCTGAAATCATAATTTATAAACAACAAATAAATAGAATATTTAAATTTGTATTAATATTGCCCTGAATAGAAAATACTCGGTCCTTTGCTTAATTGTCTTTAAAACTAAAATTGATTTTAATAAGTATGTATTCATAAACTTTATTTATTCTGTCTTTCGGTTTTGATAATAATTTGCATTATATAATACACATTATATATTTTCCATCTGTATCTGATAATATTGTTTTATAAAAAATAATATATTTATTATGAAAATACATTATTTTTATTTATTCGAACGCTTTGCTGAATAACTCGTTTCACTGTTATACAAATATTTACATCCTTATAGTGAAAATTATGCATAAACAACGAATAATTGTTTTTAAAGTTATTTAATCCTGGTCATCCATTACTTCTATTGAAATGCATAAAAAATTTTACTGTCCATAAAATTTGACAGTTGATAATTTTAGTCAAAAACTGCTTTCATTCACTTTAAATTTTATGTTAAAATTTTTTGTTCGAATTATAGAATATTCGAGTAAAACATTTTTATATAAAAATTCAAAGGCGGTTTTCTAAAATGTCGGTTTTTGTATAAACCCTAATATTTGCGTTAGTACTGTTTTTACTTCGACTTTTAGAGGTTACCTTTTTTTTTTTTTTTAATTTATTTTTTCTTGGGAAATCAAATATACGTAAACATAAGTACATATATAGACATTTATTTTTTACTTATATCATTGCTGTTAAATATCTTAGATAAATCAAGTATATTTTACTTCTCCTATTGAAAAGAAAGGATGATAGTCAAAATCAAAGAATAATTAGGGATGAACGTTCACGTGGAGGATTTGACACTTACTTTACAATAAAAAACAAATTCATAGTGTGATCTAGCCATCTAACACATTCCAAGAGATGATTACGGAAACGTGGTCTTCCTCCTAAACGTTCCTACTCTTTTACGAGATCGTTTATAGTTTAGGCTGAAAACCTTTGTTTAAGGAATGATGATGCAAGTGGGTTACAAGTATGTTTTTTCATCTATCACAAACTAAACCCTAGGCCACACATGGCCTCAGTCATTATTTACTTTATTATAACCATGTATAGTAATGTAAAATAATAATATTCAAAATGCAAGAAAAGAAAAACTTTAAAATATACTTCATCAGATCATATATGCAGATTATAAATAAAAGCATCCTAGCCTCATTTCACCTGCTGGTCAGGTTTCTTTTAATGATGTCAAAGCTTAATGTTTTAGGCATTTTTAAGTTATTTTCATATCTAATTAAAAAAAAATTCGATTCTCAATCTCAATTTCGATCAGCCGATATTAAACCTGTCATCAGCTATAGGACGTAGGGAAGAGCAGCATAACACAATGTTCAAAAGACCATAAACAAAGGGAACAACAAGACTGGGGGGAAAGATATGACCGATATAAAGGAGATGTGGATATGAAGGCCATGTGCAATATGAAAGCGATAAACATCTCAACTCTATAGTCTTCCCGTGCGACACAACTCCGCCTCATATCGCTCTCCTCTGTCCTCCCCTCATAATAACCAATTACGATCCACCACAATTTCCAATATAGTGAAGGTATAAAGAAAATCCGTGTATATTGCCATGTTTATGTAAAGAATTAAAAATAGGGTCAGGAAACATTTTAAGTATCTCTCTATAGAATAATTCAATTGGAGCAGCGTATTACTGAGTTATTCATGTATCATTGGTGTTTTTCTGTTCTGGAGTTCTGAAGTAGTCTAACATAGAACTTATTGGAATTATTTAAAAAGGAAAGGGTTTTATTTGGGTTATCCAGAAACCTTCACTATTGCTTCATACCGTTTGGAATAGGAGATACTCAACATTATATGGAAGAAGGGGGGGGGAGAAAATATCTCTATGTTACACTGAAGGAAAATAATTAATATAAAAAAAAGAAAATCGATTTAACGAAAATAAAAATAAAAAAGATTATTTGGAGTAACCCTTAATCAACTTATCTAACACCGCGAGGTATGCTTATCCACTCCGAAAGGAAATAACAGATGCCTGGCAGTCCTTGTGGGAGAAAGTCCTGCTAGAAACTGAAAACCATCAAAATACAGTAAAACCTTGGTCCTCATTAATATCGCTCAAGCCGCAAGAGGAAGTTGTCCTTGCTAGATTAAGGATAGGCCACGTTAACATG
This sequence comes from Piezodorus guildinii, assembly GCA_023052935.1. Taxonomy (NCBI): domain Eukaryota; kingdom Metazoa; phylum Arthropoda; class Insecta; order Hemiptera; family Pentatomidae; genus Piezodorus; species Piezodorus guildinii. The sequence continues at coordinate 74,483,303 of CM041297.1, read as the reverse complement.
ATCCATCTTCATCTCATTACTTAACAACCACCTCCGAAGTGCCAACACTGTACTAATATCCTAACTATCAGCCACATTATAGAAGAAATTCCCTTTTCATAGGACAAATTTAAACAAGTTTGGACTCAGACCTAATATATCTTCCATACTCTTCGATGATGAATACAATATTTTGTCGCTGTTCAGGTTTCTTAAGAGGAACCTATTATTAATTTTTTTTTTTATTTATTGAGATATATTACAATTTGTATTCATTAGTAATAGTGATATAAGATCCCATTCACACAATATATACAGTATACAATGATAAAGTCAAATTAAATCAAATATTAATAATTAAAATATAGTCTTTTAATTTAATTTTATTTGTATCTACTATTTTATCTATTTATTATTATTATAAGCTTAGTTTATTAATTTTAAATTATTTATTTTAATTAAACATAAATATAGGCGTTTATGATCCTTGGGTTTCGCGCCTCAAAGCCTCAAACAACAACAATAAAAAAAGTACAATGATAAGAAATAAATATATTTGGTGACAATATAATTATAACGCTTTTAATAATTATATTATAATTATAATGTGTTATTATTATTATAGTCAAAATGAGAATAAAACCTACAGAATCCTAAATCAAGCACTCCTTGACTTCTACCATTACGGCCTTTCCATAGCCTTGCAGTCATTTTCAAATGCTTACTATCTTTTTAGTTCATTTTTCTAATTACCTAGATACTAATACAATAATTTATATCCATTTCTTTAAAAAATTTATAATTATTTCAGTTAACTGAACTAATAGCTCAGTTATCAGGGAAAAAAAGAACCAATTAAGATAAGAATCAGCCAGAAAGGCTTAGGATTGGCGTCTAATTTCAAGATGGGAAGCGGCTGTAATCCTCTTCTTTAGGTGCCAGATCAGGAGAATGGTTTTCACGGGATCATCCAGGATATTCTGGAGATCTGGAAGAATTTACTGGAGTCTACTCTGGCTTATAAGTTATGGTCAATAATTACATCCATTAATAAGACGGTGTTTTTTTTTTCAAAAACAATCCAATTGTTGTATGAAAAATATATAATTTTAATAATTTTTTTATTGATATAATATACAAATAAATAATACAATAAGCAAATGAACACTAAGATAAAATAATATGAATAACAGACCTGTACAGTAAATTACTTATTGACCTATGGTTTCTACTTTTAAAACTTTCAACGGAGGTAAAAGCAAATTTTTCAAATGTTTTTTAAGGAGAAATTAAAAAAAAAAAAAGAAATACAATTTTATTTGATAAAAATAAATGTTATATAAAGCGCAAATGCCTGAAGATAAAAATAACTTTCTAATACTCCAACCATCATAAAAATATTATATTTTGTATATTTTAATCTTTCAAATATCTCTCTGTATATAATTTGACTAGCAGTACCTCGCGGCTTTGCACGCGTCTATTTCATTTTTTTTTAAGAAAAAAGAAAGTTGTTTATAATAACTATGTAAGGTGAGGTTATACCAATTATACCTGAGATGGCAGTGAGTTAAACTTTTAACTATGTCTATGTATGACAAACAAATGATTATTGTTGATTGTCAGATATCAATTTTATTCAGTTTAATCTTTAATAACACACCAGTGGAAAGTAGCCGTTTTTTTTTCTTTTCTCGAGCGCGACAGGCCGTGTAGGCCCTGGGCCGCGTGGTATAGACTCCTGGAAGAATATACACACGTTCCTTGATGAAATGTTTAGGGTAGGGTCATCACTCCTTACGCCTATTTTTACGAATTGCCACCAGTAGGCTGACAAGTCTCGCTACCCGGGGGAGAGGCTGTGAGTGAATCCCCATTTAATTATATCCTTATAAAAGTCCCACTAGGACTGGGACTCGAACTCACATCTCTGGCGTGGGAGACTAGCGCGCTAGCCACTCACCCACCGGCTCCCCGGAAAGTAGCCATACCCGTGATTATTTAATATTAACATTTTTGCTTTAAAACATTATTATACTATACTATCGTACCTTCTACGTAACATAAATGCGTATTTTTTCCACTCGGGAGTGTACTCTTCCACCTGAATAAGCTCGAATTTTTTTGAGGATTCGGAACTATGTTCTATTATCTTTTCAAAACTTAAACCTTTTTCAGCATATTGTTCATTAAAAAAAAAACAGCAATGGACATAGGAATTTGATTGAAGCCTATACACGAAACATGGCTATGAAACGAAAAATACCTAAAATATATTTTTTTAATTATTTTAGTATCTTTGCTATTACTGATCAGATTAAGACGATTTTGCTACAAGTTAGAAATTTGATTGTCATTAAAATGAGTACTTATAGTTTTTGCGGATGCTTATAGTTTTTTAGTTATTCGAAAACCAATTTTGTTTTACGTTTTAGAAAAATATTTTTTTAAATCACTTGGAGGAGGAATTTTCCTAAACCTAGCCTCATTGCGCATCTAGACGGTAGGACGTGCCTCCAGGAAAAATTTCAACTTCACAACCATAGTGGTTTTTGAGAAACTGCGATGACCAGAAAATCGTGTGAAATGGCACATTCTTTTATAAATATAGATAACGCGATTTTGGTTTTCGTTACCTCCTAAATCACAAGTCGGATGTTGATACCTTTTTGCACCATCAATCAGAGCATTCCTTCCTGCAGGTTTCTTAGCAAAGGACATTTCAATTTAGCTTTTCTTTAAATAGGAAAAATATATTTTCTGTAACATATACATTCAAAAATTATTCCTGAAGTATAAGAAGTAACATAGGCTTATAATATACCGTTAGATAGCGCATTAATTTAAAAAAAAGTTATTATACTATAAAAGAAATCTTACGAGTAAAAATAAAGTTGTTGTAAGCCCTTAAACTTATCAACTCTCTATATTTCATTATATATATATATATATATATATATATATATATATATATATATATATATATATATATATACAATGATAACGCGATTTTGGTTTCCGCTAAATCCTTTTAAACCACAAGACGAATTTTGGTACGGTTTGCACCAACATTTACAGCACTCTTTCCTGCAGGTTTAAAAGTAATTACATTGCAATTTAGCTTTTTTTAAACTAGAAAAAAAAAAGTTTTGTGTAACCAATTCATTAAAAAATTATTCCTCAAATATAAGTAGTAATATAGACGTATAATATACCGTTGGAAAGCGCAAGATTTTAGAAAAGTAAATATGCAATAAAATAATCTTACAAATTAATATTAAGTTGTTTTAAGCTCATAAACTTTACATATATGAGGCGGTCGTGAAAAACTGGATAAATCGAGTAATATAATAAATGAGTTAACTCCACGTATCGCTCCCTCAGACCGTCTCCCACGTCGTGTTAAATTGGTTAAAGAAATTTCTTGGTGGAAGAAATTTCAGGTGGAAAGAAAGCTGTACGTTATAACTCTATTTTGGGTATTACGTAAACTTTAAGTCACTCACCTGTAAAATGAAAGATTTTGACTTAACCACTTATTCACGACCGCCACAGATATATAAAAATAAAATAGTTATAAACCTAATATGAGGGGGCGGGGGGCCGAGATGGTTAGCCCGCGTTGCTTTAAGCGTTACCTAACTACCAGATGACCAATACATTGAAACCAAAAATTACGAGTTTAACTCTCGGAACCGCAGGGGACTTTTATCTCGGCAATAATCCCCAAGCCCTAAAAAAATAACAAAAAAAAACCTAATATGATACGAACGTTTGTTATTTAAATAATTTTACTTTCACTTACTATATATAGTAAAGGAAACTATTGCGATCGTAAAAATTTTCGAATTCCAGTTTTCAACGGAAATATACATTTTAGGGTCCCCTGTGTCCGAATAACCAAGCCCCGCAAAAAGGGTCTGTGAGTGTGTGTGTGTGTGTGTGTGTGTGGTAACATTCGGGCGGAAACGGTAAGTCCTATGAAACTGAAATTTCATATTTAAGACAAATATACGGCCTAGACAATACAAAACATTTTTCATCAAAATGAGCTTACCAGAAGAGCCACTTCATACAATTGATTTTGCACCTTTTTTCGGTTATCTCGAAAACGGTTCTGACGATTTTGATTAAACTCGCTATATCGATGTAAAATTTAATAGGCTAATCGTTATGTTGATTTCTTTCTGATTAAAATGGTCTGACAGGGCTTTAATGCTGATATTTTAAAATTTCTTACCCTAAAGTACCTTTAATTTCGCAGATTTAATAAAAAATAAATATATTACCTTCTTTACTACCAATGAAAAACACATAAATAAATAAGTTGAACGAATTCGATATCTAACTAAAAGAGAAAACAGAAACAATATTTTTTTAATGCAATTTTTTGATTTTGAACATAGCAACAATAATATACACGATTTTAGAATAAATATTATCTAATGCACAAACTTGTAAAAGTTAATAAAGAGTGATGAAAAGCAGTTAGAAATAATTATTTTAGATAATAATACAATAGATTTTTTAATAAAATACATGTTTCTATATAAATTCAATTCAATCAATTATTTAATAGTTTCACGTACTTTCATCTCCAACTGGATTTGAAAATTGTTTCATTTATTTTAAAAATGGACGTAAGTGAAAGTCGTGTGTTCCCGCACCAGATTTTTTGAATACATACATACCTATTAAGTTTATTTATATCGGGAAATTAAATTTTCCATTATCTCTGCTTCAATTTAAAATAACAAACAAATCAACTAATTATATCTACTTATTATAATATCAATTGCACTTTTCATTACGGTAAACTAAAAATCCTAAAGCAATACTCTAAATCAGTGAGAAAGAGCTTTTTTAAATATAATTGACACCTCATTCAAATTGCAGCTGTGCGAAGCAGGGTCCGCTAGTATGTTATTAATATCTGTCAAGAGAAATATAAATGTAGACATTTTTAACAGGTTTTAACGTTAGCACATATCAAAATTACTGTGATACATTTAAAATATATAAGTTATTATTTTTTACTTATACTAACCTCTTATATTTTATTTACATTATTGAATTAGTTTAATATCTCCGAGTCGTTACTCCATTGAAAACATAGTTAAATTATTATTATAACATAATATATTGTATATACTAATAAAAATAATATTTTACAATAGTTATTTAAATTGATAACAATACTATTTATTTTACTAGTTTAAAATATGAAAAATCACATTATTTTGAAATATTTAATATTAATATCATGTTTTGCAATCAGCAGTTAATAGGACCTAAATTAACATGTATTGGGTTGTGTCACATGGAATGTCCGTTTTTAAGGTAAAGGATTTTTATTAAAAAATACGGTATGAAAACAAAATAATTTTATTCGAAGTATTTACCTTCTTTTTCTACACATTTTCCCCAACGTGACACCAACTTTTTTATCCCCGAACTGAGAAACTCTGAGCTTTGAAGTGAAACAAAATATGAAAACGCACTTTTCACTTGATCATCATTTTCAAAAAGTTTTCCTTTGACGAAGTTGTCTAAATTCCTTAACAGGTGGTAATATGTTGGAGACAAGTCGGGAGAATATGGTGGGTACGGAAGAACTTCGTAGCCCAGTTCTTTCAATTTTTGCACGGTATGTTTTGAAATATGGGGTCTTGCTGCCGCTCAGTGAGATCATGAGGTACCCATGTATCGAGCTTTTTTACTTTCCCAGTACACTTTAAATGTCTGGAAACGGTAGATGCAATTGCATTTAGCTGTGCTGAGAGTCCTTTAACTGTTTGGTAGGGGTTTCCTTCTACTGTATGTTTGAGGACATCGTTGTCTATTACAGACGGAGATCTTCCTCGGGGGAAGTTTATCAAGTCGGTATCCCCAGCTGAAAACTTAGCAAACCAACAGCGAAATTTCCGTTCATTAACACTCCCTTCCCCAAACGTCTTGCAAATATTTCTAGCCGCCTCAGCTGAATGGCCGAGTTTAAACTCATACAAACATATTACTCGAAAATCGCGTGTTTCCATGTTCATATTTGGAGGTATACTAAAAAATGGGTAATTTATTGGAAAGCTAATGTTTATAATAAAAAGGTAGAAGATTAGTAACTGTTTACTTTAAATATGTAAACATTCGGAAGAAAACAACAGAGACCTGCAAAATCCTTTATGTATTTCAGAAACTATAAAAAACAGACATTCATGTTTCTGACAGCAATTCAATTACAATGTAAACTACTTTTTTTGTACCCTAAATTGAATGTAAATTAAAAAATAAAAATTCGCTTCTTGAAGTATAAGAAATTTTATATCGTCGTGATATACCAAAAATAACAAAAAATGGAAAATGAACTCAATGAAAAATTATCTTTTTAATATATTTTAACAGGTACGAGTATATGTCACAAAACAGAAAAAAATAAATAAATAAAACGTTGAGAGAAACATAATTTGCAAATTGGTTTTTAACACTATTGTTACATAATGTAGAACCTCGGAGCACAAGAAAACTTGGATGTTTGCCAAAGCTTGAACGTAACTCTCCATACATAAACTATCTACACGCCAATATTGAAATAAATAACACTATCGATTACTAATGTTATTTACCTAGCTTAGTAGTTTATAGCAGTCTCCCAGATAAGCATTTAAAGGGTAATGTGTCCTAAAAACAGTCATTATCATGTTCTTCTTGGACTTTCTAATGATAGCAATTAAACTTAATTGTTGGCTGTATAATCATAGCAATTAAATATAATTACTCGACCAAGCTAGCTAGTTAACTAGTCTTAAAACATCAATCCGCACTAATGAGCTAATTAACGGATAATTTCCCATTAGAACTAGAAATTACGGAGAATAATTTCAAAAAATACACACATTAGGACTTATTTAACAATTGAAGTAATTCATATCAACTAGAAAATAAACAAAAAAGTAAGTTTTAAAACAGATTAAAAAATATAGCGAATAATATAATATAACTTATTCCAATAGAAATAATAGTCGTTAAACATAAAAATACGAGGAATCAAAACCAATACAAAAATAGATATAATAAAAAAAATCATATGGGATGAAATACACCACAGTAAATAAATAAAAAAGATATTAACCGGTTCATTTTAATTGAACTATTCTCAAAGTCATACAAAATAAATAAGTGAACATATATTATTTATTAAAAGAGGAATTATACAGTAATACATATTAGAAATATCTTTTTCAAAAATGAATTGTTTTAGGAGAAAATCTTAAATAAATCATTAAAAGAGAACTGAACGTTGAGGAGTTGTAGGTCCATTACAGGTCCTATTAATTGCATTGATTAAGACTTTTGAAGAAATAAATATCTAACGAGGCTCTTCGCGGGAGTCCATCTCAGGATTTATATTTCACACTACTAAGAACACTTCTGATCTTGACTTTTAGTATAAAAATAAAAAAAAGGTTACTTAGAAAAATGTATATGATGGGGAAGTTGGTTGATTGGTGGTGGCAAAAAAAAAAAAACAAACAAAAATTACAGCAATTAGGAAAACTTGTTGTACTATATATTTTTGACGACATTCCGCCTTTATCAGATGACTGCTTGAATATATCTGCGAATTGCTAGACATATTAGCTAGTCGCCCTAACGAAGTCCTAAAACTTACGTCAAGATGTCTGTACTCAAACACAAAAAGCTTTTGATATCGTGACCGTCATGAGCAAGTAATAAGTTAATAGTCAATATGCTTACATATAAAACCTATATAATGCAGTGAACATAAACAATAATATGGAAATAGTATAGGTCGTTTTGAATTATATAAATCTATAATAAATGCATAAACACTTTTATATCTAAAGTAAATATTAAGTCATTCTTAACTGTTGTAAGTAATTTAATGAAGTGTAATGCTAATTTATTTTTTACATTCTAGAAATCAGTCTAGCAGAACTAAATCACTACATTAAAATTTCAATCTGAACAGCCTTAAACAGATGTATTTTTATTTTTAAAATAGATGTATAATTATTTTAAAAACATGAGTATTTTTAATTTTTATTTTATCTCTACTGTAATGAAAAAAAACACAATAAAAAAACTGTTAATTAATCTTTTACGATATGTGCATATGATTTAAAAATGTATACTGAATAGCTAAGCAAGGCTCTATTTGTATGGGGAACACCCCAAAGACAAAATTTTTTTTTTTTTTTTTTTTTTTTTTTTTTTTAGTGCCGTGCTTTTTTTCATGACCGAAATCTCAACCAACTTCATCATCTAGACTCAATGTAAAAAATCCATCATCAGGTAAATGTAGCTATTTCGATTAAACAGATTTATAACTTTGATTTAAATAATATTTTTTATTAGGCACAATGTTTTGGATTTTTTTTATCACTTGTTACATACCTGTTTTGTTTGGATAATAGATAAAAAGAACCGCAACTGCCCGGTTTCTATTTTTTTTTATTTTATTTTTAATCATGATCACCTATATAGAAAAAGCACATTAACTTCATTTTAAATCTGCCAAATGTTCGTATAAAGATAAGTCTACCGCAAGCTTTTATATTTTCCCTTTTAGAATAAGAAAACAAAAGAGGAAGGAGTTGTAAAAAAAAGGACGACCCCTGCTGAAGGCAATAAACATGGAAAAAGCCGCAAAGAGCACTCACCGCTGACAATATATATATGTAACGATCCTCTGTTTTCGGCCTACGAATGCCCGATTGTGAAAACGTGACTGTAATAAACTTTATCGTTATCGGGGCTAGTAGATCGGATGAGTCAAATAAACTAGGTTTAGGGTTTATGGGTACATTTCATGTTTTTCTTTTTTGTGTTTTTCTACACTCAAATTTCTGACAAGTTTCTAGATTTAATATTTCTGTCTTATCCATGAATTTCATAGCTAGATATTAATTAGCGAGATCTTAGTTCGAAGTTTGAAAAGGTTCAGGGAAACCGCAAATATTAACAATAAGTGGTTAACTTAAGAAAGGCAGGAGAAATGCAATATGAATTATTAAACTTGTAATAATTGTAATGATTGTTTCTAACTTATTACTTAAATTCTATCAGTGAGGAAAAAATATATAAATTTTACACTATATTTTATTGATTCCATGTAGTTTTATATATATATATATATATATATATATATATATATATATATATATATATATAAACATTTATAAAAAAAATAATGTAAATTTTTTCTATTCAGGCTTATCTGGATGAGTTCGAGTCAAATACAGATGTTAGCGACATCTTTTCTAATATTAATCTAATTCAGTCCAACAAACAAATAATTAAGACAGTTAAATTTTCTTTTAAATTAGATTTAATATTAGTACGTCCAATAAGTATTAGTATGTCCAACCAGTTATTTTTATTATTATTTTATTTATTTATTTTTTTTGTAAAATAACTAAATGTTTAGTTTCAATATCTATGCCATTTATTTATATTATATATATATTTTTTTAAATTAATTTGATACCGGTATCTTGGCTTCCTTCTGGACAAAAGACTAACTTGGAACCCGCATACTAGACTCAAACGACAAGAACTTAATCGAAGATTTATCCAATTGTACAGACTACTGAACGAAAATTCTAAACTATCTTTCGAGAACAAACTGCTAATATACAAGACAGTATTAAAACCTATCTGGACCTACGGACTTGAACTGTGGGGGACAGCCAAATGTTTTAACATCAAACGCATTCAATCCTTCCAATTCAAGTCCTCCGAACAATAGTTAATGCTCCTTATTATGTATCCAACCTTAACTTACACCGCGACCTAAATATTCCATTTATTTTAGACCTTATACCATTAAAATTCTCTAAATTCCACCAGAACCTTATCCATCACCCAAATCTCCTAGCTCAATCCTTATCCAGCTTCACACATCCTTACCATCCTAGAAGGTTGAAACGGCAGTGGCCTCGAGACCTCTTGTAACATGTATATTGGAGTTCAAGCACTGACTAGATTCTCCACTCACGTGCTGTATGCTTGAGAATTGTATATAGGTATGAGTGACTTTTGTATATTTTTTTATTGATTTTGTTTTGTATATATGTATATTGTATTATTATTATATAAATTTATTGTTCTGTATATATTGTGTGAATGCTGTACTTTATCACTATTAGAAATGTCCTAATAAGGACAGATTGTAATATTACTCAATAAAGAATTGTTTCTGAATTCCTTAAATTTGATACGTAGATTTTGTGAGTACCCTGATTTTTCAAGAGAGGAAAAACTCAGTTTATAACTAGTATATCAGGTCGTTTTCAGGGGTTCATTATTCAAAAAATTATTCTTTATTACATTTTCTTCAAATAAATTCTTTGCTTAAAATTAATGTTCCTGAACTATTTTTTTCTTTGACTTTTTTTAATTACCGATTTGTGCTCATCTTTCTTAAGGAATACCTCAGAAATTTCATTTTACTATTACGGATCCCGAATGCACATTTATGTTTTTAATAAATAAAAAAAGAGTTCAGTGTAGAGAAGATATGATGGAGGAGTTTGTTGGGGGTGCGGTTGTCAAGAAATAACACACCAATAAGGAAAAACATTTGTATTTGTGTGCCGACGTTTCGGCTTAGTACTCAGTACGATTATCTCTAATATTTAGTTTTCAAACTTCTTCATGATGTCTGTATTGTTAAATGATCATATGAAACATCTCTGTAAATGAACTAATGGACACACTTATTGTTTAATGACAGATGACGTTCGTCAGAAAAAAAATCAATCCAATTTTATTCACTATTAGCGTTGTACTTATCTTAAACGTCTATCCTCATAGTTTAAATAAGTATTTTTTATTTGACCATTAACATTTATTATTAAAAAAAATAAAATAGTAATCAGTCTTTAGCAAAAATAATATAATTTCATAATAGTAACTAAAGAAATATATTGAAAAAAAAAACACTAAACAGTTCACTATATGCTAACCTCCCAAACGTGCCAGAAGAAATAATAAGTTGGATGATCTGGAGACGGAATGGATATAGCAATAAGGGTATTTATATTCTGAACCGAAACTCGTCACTACGGCTCGCCCTCAAGAATATCTCAGCGGACTTATGCTGCAAAAGATAAGTCTGAAACTTATTGTTAGTTTGTGGCTATTCTTTGATCTCATTTAAAAATATTAATACATATTTTAAGATTATATAATATAATAAAATATTTTGTAATGATATGTAATTTTAATAATTTTAAAAATAAATTTCAATCTATGAAAATATTACTCCTGTTTTCTTATTTACTTGAATATTACAGTCTTTCATAGATTACTTTTGTAAATAATCTATGCTTAGTTTCAATAATAAATGTTAAGTTTTTCAAATTAAAGAACTAAATGCATTCGTAAAAAATTGCCATGTTGTAAGAAAAATACTACTTTTCCTAAATATGTCGGGGTAAGGCACCAATTCAGACGTTGATTTCCAAAAGGTACTAAAGAACATTTTTTTCAAAGTTGATATTTTCACATATTTGTATTCTAATTGCTTAGTTTTATCTAAATCTGTCGTCAAATTTTATCTAAAAACATAAAAATCCTTTAAAAACGTATTTAAAAATTGCATTTGATTCCAAAACGTACTATATCCTATGTAAACAGATATAACCTTTCCTTTCATTTCCTTCCTAAAGGTACTATATTTCCCACTATACGGCAGAAGCACCTAATCCCGTAATATATCACCATTAATTTATTGTTTTCATAATTGTTTGCGTTTTTATTGGTTCATTTAGCACCTCTTGAATCACTGCTATTATTTTAATCACTGGTTTTAACCTAATAATCAGTTTTTAGGCTATTTGAAACAACTTAGTTGCGTCGCTTTGGTTCTTTTAGGTTGTCAATTAAATTAAGTTTTTTCATAGCATATCTTCTTGCAGCAACATAAATTTGGTTTAAAATTTTTCAGAAACTCACATTTTATTAGAATAATGGTATTTGATGCAGCAAATATGTAGTTGGAATTAGCATTTCACGAACTTGTATAAATTGCTAAGTATGTGAAGAAAATCCGTGCCTGATCTAACTTAGTAGTTATTATTTATCAATATATATGGTAAAATATTATTTACATATCGGTAATAATATATTTAAATTTGCTAAATTCACGCAAACAGTAAATACAAGATCAAAACAAACTTAATAATTACATACTTTCTTATCATAGTGCCATAAATAGATAAATTGTCCTTTGAATATTCACTTTCTTTATGAATTATAGATAATCAATGTGATTAATCAACAAAGAAAGATATTTCTCAGAGGGAAAATAAGGAAATATACATAACTTAGTAATTAACGATAGAGAGACGTTAGTTATCGGTAATGTTGTATCAGGAAGGTTATAGTGACTGTTACCAACTCATCTCTCGTTATATTCTTCCAAAAAGTACTATATCCCTTTTAATTCTTTTCAAAAAGTACTATATCCATTTTTCGTTCCAAAAAGTACTATATCCATATTATATTGTTTAAAATCATCGGAAAAGTGCAATAATTTGGAGTTGGCAACACACTTAAAAATCCACTTTTGATTTCAATAAAAAAACAATCACGTAAATTGGTCCAATAATAAATAAATAACAGATTTTTGCGTTTCCTGTAAAGTTTTCTAAATTCGATATAGTACCTTTTAGAAATCAACGTCTCAATTGCTGACACTACCACAATTACTGACACATGAAAATAAAAAGTTTCAGGCCCCCTATTAATTAGCTATTGGTGATAAATCAAAGGTACAGTAATTTCCGACAGATTCATATCATGATAAAGTCAGCATTAACGTTAAGGTGTGCCGGAATAAAGTTTTAGCATCTCTCTCTCTTTTTCTGTCGGATCGTTAAGGATTTTGCTTAGAAGATGGGTCTCAATTTAATCGGTTATAACCATTTCTTCTAGTAAATGGAATATAGAAGCCAAATGCATGAGAGCCTACAATCACATCTAAAATGTTTTCAAGTTCAAAGAACAAGTTATAACAATCATATATAATAATAAAAGCAAGCATTTATCAAGCTATTGGTCCTAATAAATATTTACGAATTTTAACCTCTTGCACTTCGATGTATTGCGATTAAACGACTGATAATATTAATGAGTTCTGAAAATTTGCTGTTACTTAAAAAAAAATTTGAATCTTATAACTTGTTTTGTAATTTTTAAATATTTATTTTTCTATTTTAAAGTTTGAAATAAAATTATTTTTATCGTGGTACAGAGTGTCAGGAATTGGTTCCTGACCCTGTAAGTTATAAGAGGAATCGTATGAAAAAATGGATTAATACATTATTTTGATATAATTCAATGAGCAGAATGGAGTGAATAGATGTTGGCCTTATAGAAATATTTTGAATTGATCGATCCGTAAAGACCAGAGAATTTTTTTTAAAAAACCTAAACTTTTTCTTAAAGTGTCAGTAATTGGTACAGTTACCCTTGTACACTTTTGTACGACTTTAGATTTTTAATAGTGACTTTTTATACATACCCGCTTCCGAGAATAATGGTTGACGTGGTTATTGAGCCCAAGGGACCTTAAAACATGCATTTTCATAGAAAATTTCGAAAAAAAAAATTCACAATAGTTTTTCTTGATTTATATTTTATATAAAAAACATTCAAGGTAAAAATCCGAATATTACATTGTCCTAGATGTTAATATGATAGTATAAAAATGAAAAATTTAACTAAAATGCTCTTGAAGGACTTGAAGGCAGCCTGTGATAGGATTAATCGCAAGAGGTTATTCAAGTCTATTAGAGATCTTGGCATTCCAGATAAGCTAATAAAGCTGGTTAGGCTCACTATGAGGAATGTCAGAAATAACAATTGATTGATATAAATCAATTATATATAAATAGCTGATAAGTTTATATCGAACAAGACACTCATTATATTATTTCATTATATTCAGATTAATACATATTTAATAAACTACGATGCATGGATTTATATCCCATGAATTAAGTTCCGTAGGTAAAAAAGAAATCTGGTGCTGGAAAACACACGACTTTCACTTACCTCGGTCCTTGAAATGAATTTTAGAATAATTAAATACAGTAAGAGATAAAAGAAGTTTAAAGAATTATGTTTAGTTTAGTTGGAAGCATAGGTTAGATTAAATAAGCATAGATTATAGTAGATTAAATAATTTAAATGTGACCTTAAAACATATTTCATACATAGGTGAAAGTAAAAATGAAAGCAAACTAACTGTAAAGAAATATTTTAGAATATTATAATAAGTATATGTAACAGCATAAAACAAATACATTTTTAAAAAACATTCGGAATATGATTGATAAAACCATTTTTACATTCCCTAGCCATGAAGTGTCCTAGAGCATAAGAATAGTTTGAGGTATGCCAAAGATTGCATGCAGCTCTTCAGACACTAACTACCTATACGTACTAAAGCTATCACTACTAATAGTAGTTACTAAGCTTAGCAGTTTATCTCAGTCTTTCTGAAGAGCTTTAAAAGAGTAATTTCAAAAAAACAGTCATCATCGTGTCTTTTTTGGACTTTAAAATATTAGTATAATTTTATTTGACGGTTTTTGATATTTGAATGGCTAAATAAATAAATTCTAGATTTGAGATTATTATAAAATTAATTTTCCGTTTTAATAAGGAAATTAAATTTGTTTATACTAACTATGATAGTGGTTTACAAATATTTTATTATTTGACCCAGTTATATGAAGCATTAATATCCTTCTACCAAAAAAAAAAAGTTTTGTTATGTCTGTAGCTTTTATCTGAGGCCCATTGATTGAAGACCCTCCTATTTTTATTGTAACAGTTCTTCTACTGAATCCGAAAAGTCCGAGAGATTACAGAAAGCTAAATCACCCGGATATAATTTCTGTAGAGGCCTAGATATCTTCGGGGGGCATCGGTCCAGAAAAATAACTCCTCCCTCGGACAGTTTGGCCAGATTAATTCTAGGAGAGTTTCTAAGATTCCGGTGAATCCATAAGGATTTTATTAATTTAATTTATTATTTTTATGATCAATCTGAGATTTTGCTATAACTTTTAGATTGATTTCCAATAGAAATTATGTTAATTTTAGGAAACATTGCAGAAAACGCAAAACTCCCTCAATAATTTGTATCAAATAAATTTAATTGATTTTTTTTCGTTGAAATAAAGATTTATTTTTCGCAATACAAATAGAGAGAAGGATACTTTATTAAACAAACATTATGCTGTCCAAATACATTGGATTGCTTAATCTATTGCATACTTCTTCCATCTGCATCAGACATTTGTTAAAACATTTTTTTTATGTATTTTATTTTTTATTTTAACGACGCGAAAATAAATGTTTTAGTACCATTCAGAAGTTTAAACGTTATTTCAAAGGAAATTCTTTTCTAGATAAAATAGGATCGCGACGTCGATACAATTATACGTTTAAAACCTACTAAATATATTAAAATTTCAATTTATTTTCATTCAATAATGATTATAATAAATATACAATAATAAATATAAAAGAAACAAGAAATGGTGGAATATTATCCATTAAGCTTGATAAAACGTTCTATTTAATTAACTTGCAATGGATGAAAAAACCAACAGTTTTTATATATAAGTAATCGATGTTTAAATTATTCAAACAACAGCACTGAAGTTCGAACTTTTTCATTAATTTATTTATCAAAGAATCTAAATTTAATAGCTCATATGGTAATAGAAAACTTTCCACTATAAAAAATAGATTGGTTTAAATGTCAAATATTTATCTTATCGTTTTACAAATTTTTCAGAATAAAAAAGTAATGTTCTGAATTATATTTTACCGATTAATCCATAATAATTTATTTGATCGTTCACTAAAACAGGGAATATGATAAATCAGTGATAAATACACATTAATTTTTAATGAAATTTAGTAATGAATCTTTACCACCTCATCTCAAAGTAGATAAATAATTATCAGATTATTAATATTTATTCCAAAAAAAAGTATGATTTTTACTGAAACAGTTTCGTTGATTTTGTTGAAGTAGTTGGATTTTTAAAATTTTTACTAAAAATAAAAAAATATCGATTTGCAAAATAAGTTCTAGACAATACGTAGCGCACTGTAAAGGAGTTGCTATCAATGTATTGTAAACATTGCAGATGTATTCTATACAAATAAAAATTTCATATTTTATAAAATGAAAAAAAAAAAGAATTGTATGTTAAAACCTTCTTTAAATCTATCATATTATGAACATAAAAAAATAAAAAATAAAAACAACGCATTCTATTCAATTATTCAAGAAGATGAAAAAGGCAAGCGACAAGAGTGTTCTCAAGACAGAAGTGTTTTCTCAGAGATTTGCATACATATAGGCGTGGCCTTGGTTCGAAGAAAGCTGATATAATAGTTTGAGAATATATAGCTCCAGAAAAAGATGTAGAATAAAAAATGGATGTGTTTCACGAACGTAATGGCACGTACTCCATTCAGCACAACACTCGAGAATCCAACTTTTGTTTTTTTTTTATAACTGAAAATATTCATATTGTTAAATTTATTTATAAAATTATTTTCATCAGTGGAGTACATTTATTTATTTGCATCTGTTACAATTAGAAAACCTAAACAGATAGCTGTCCTAATATTAAACATACAAACAAAGTAACTTAAAATAATTAAAGTGCAGAAAAAGTTAAAAAAAATAAATAATGGTTGGACTGCATGGAGTTCAGGTATGCAAAGCGAATAAAATACACACTATTAATTAGATATATTTATTACCTGACTAAAAACAATATCTGAAACCATAAAATCTGGTGCGCGCAACACACGACTTTCACTTACCTCCGTTGTTAAAATTAATTTAAGAATTTTTAAATACATTGACAGATACAAATAAATTTTTAACGAGTTATTTTTTTTTAATTACTATAGAAACATGTGTTTTCTTAAATAATCGAATATATTATTATCAACAACAATCAGTTTTATCAGTTATTTTTATTGACTTTTCATCACTCTACATTAACCTTTAAAATTCCGTATATTAGATAACATTTTTTCTGAAATCTTTGTCTATCCAACGGTATATTATACATCAATGTTACTATTCTTGTGTTAAAAAACGCAAAATTTCATAATAAATATTTGTGGCACTTTTCTCCTTAAGTTGTTTATCAAATTCGCTCAACTTGCATATTTACCTGTTATTTATCAATGCTAATAAGATGATGTACCGATTTTTTTGTTTAATCTATAAAATCAAATGTACTTTAGAGGAAGACAATTTAAAATATCGGCATTTAAGCCCTGTCAGACTATTTCAATCAGAATAAAAGCCTATTAAATTTTACATCCATACAGCGAAATCAATCAAAATCGTTAGAGCTGTTTTTGAGTAAATCGAAAAAAGGTACAAAATGCATGGCATAAAGTGCCTCTTCTGGTAAGCTGATTTTGATGAAAAACATTTTGCAACATCTCAGGCGTATAGTTGTCTTAAATATGAAATTTCAGTTTCATAGCACTTTTAGTTTTTGCCCGGAAGTTACCACAAATACACACACAGACCTTTTTACGGGACTTGTTCATCTGGACTCAGGGGACCCTAAAACGTGTATTTCCGTTGAAAACTGGAATTCGAAAATTTTCACGATTGCAGTACTTTCCCTTGCTATATATAGTAAGTGAAAGTAAAAATTCTTCAAGTATACATTTATTAGCATGAACAGATAAAACTTCCGCAATTGAATTATCAATATATCATATTAATTAAAACGAATAAAAAAAAATATAAAGTACATCACTAAAAATGTTGATGAAACAAATATAATGAATAAGAAATTTCATTAATATTGTCATATTGATTCTTTAAAACTTGGAAATTAATTTTTTTTAAATAACGAAATAGTGTATAAAATATTTAAAAACATCTGGTCCGGGCAACACACGACTTTCACTTAACTAAATTTTTAAAATCAATGAAAGAATTTTTAAAAACAGTTAGAGATAAAAATACGTGAATCTATCAAAGAATTAATTAAATTGAATTTATATAGAAATATGTGTTTTATTAAAATAAATCTATTATATTATTATCTAAAATAATCAGTTACTTGTAGGCTTATTTCATCACTCTCTATTAACTTTTAAAAGCTTGTGTATGAGATAATATTTTTTCTAAAATCTTTAGCTTACCAACGGTATATCATACATGTATATTACTGATCTTATGTTCGAAAACAAAAAATGGCATTAAAAAAATATTTTTTTCTATTTTATCCTATAGTTGGGTATTGAATTTATTTAATTTATATATTTACCTGTTTTTCATCAGTTTAAAATTTAAAATATCGGCATTTAAGCCCTGTCAGACCATTTTAATCAGAATGAAACCTACATGATATTAAAACCCATAAAATTTTACATCGATATAGCGAGTTTAATCAAAATCGTCGGAACCGTTTTCGAGAAAATCGAAAAAAGGTGCAAAATGCATGGCATATAGTGCCTCTTCTGGTGAGCAAGCTCATTTTGATGAAAAAAGTTTTGTCACTTTTCGAGCGTATAGTTGTCTTAAATATGAAATTTCAGTTTCATAGGACTTACCGTTTCCGCCCGGGAGTTACCACACACACACACACACACACACACACACACACACACACACACACACACCTTTTTGTGGGATTTTATTTGGACTCAGGGGACCCTAAAACATGTATTTCCGTTGAAAACTGGAATTCGAAAATTTTCACGATCGCAATACTTTCCCTTACTATATATAGTAAGTGAAAGTAAAAATTGTGACCGTTCATTCGATTATTTTAGTAATTTCATCTAATATATCGGTGTGGTTAGATTAGATTTATAGATAATTGTAAAAAATGCATTCTTCTACTTCTAAACATCGTATCTCCTTGAAGATTTTTTTAATAATTTATTTTTATACCCATACCTGTCGCTTAGCCAAGACAAAGAGGATTTTATAACAATTGATGTAAATGTCATGTCAGGCATAGGGCCTTTGAAGATTAAATGGATTTCTGACCGTCAGCAGGAGCCGGCAAAGACAATAAAACTACAAATTTTATCGGAAATAGTTAATGAACCAGGGCTTTTTATTGCTATGCAGGAGATTTTTACGATTCAACAGTAACGAGATCCTATATATTTTATTAAGGGATAATTTTGTAAATTAAAAATTCCACTGTTATGGCTGTATCGTAAAATCACTTCACTATTTAATAGGACGATTAACTGAGACTAACCTTAGCACCTAAATTAAAAAGAAAACTTTTTCTTTTATTTTTTATTGTTCAAATTAATGCGATGCTAAATAACTTTTCAATTTTTATTAGATTTTGTTTGAACTTTTATAATAAGTAATAAGTGATGTTATAATTTTTTTAAGTATCTAAATTGCCCAAAAGTTTCATTTTCTACTTACCTACACCTCAACTAAATTTAAAAATATGATTAATAATAATAAAAAAAAATAAAATGAATAATTATGTAAAAGATCCACATAAACAATTAAAGTAACGCGTCTTAGAACAATTTTATGTGGATATTTTGGATAGAGGTAAGGTGACTACTTCCTTATTTATTTGAAATGAACTATGAAAATTTACATTAAGTTTCCGTTGAAATTTTATTTGTTGTATTTCATTTCTTCTTTATGTGTTTTAAGAACACCTAATTAATCAAAATTTTAGTTTTCCTGGGTCATAAATTGATATTGTAACTCTCATTTCCAGTTTTTTAAATCTGGAAAATGTCTTATTGTTTTTTTTTCTATTGTTTATTATTAAATAATTTATGTTATATCAAGGTATACCTTTTGTATTGTAGTGAGGTAATAATAACATACACTAATGATCGTTTAATTGTACATAGAAGTTTAATGAAATTCTTTCTTTTTTTTTCATTGATTATTAATTTAGGTGCGAAGTGGTCTAGTGGAGTGATCACTAGTCTACAGTTCTCCGGGTACTGGATTCGAATCGCAACTCTAGCAGAATATTATTAATTCTGTTAAATCAGTCAGGGGACGACTCTAGAGTATAGAAACCCTTCTGGGGCAGACCCAGCCTCTATAAAGTGGGTACCCAAAATAATAAACTGGGGAAAAACCTAGCGGCTAAGGTGATCAAGGCCTAATCACCTCATTGCACCGTCGTTGGCCTAGAAACAGTAAGAATCTCTATATGTACTGAGCCCAAGATTCTTCATGGGTTGTAGTGGTACAGTTTTTTTTTTTTTTTTTTTTTTTTTTTTTTTTTTTTTTTTTTAATTTAGAGCTGTCTAAGATGAAATGACAATCAGGAAACGTGCGATCTATAAAATTACGATGTATGGGGTCGGGAATACTTGCCGTGTGTTACCTTAAAGCAGGAAATCTCTCATCCAGCATCATTTTAATCTCCAATTATACGTGAAAATGTCTTTCGTATCTAAATTCTTTAATAGGACTGTGTAAATGTCTGTTTAAGTTATTATAAAATCTTTGATAAATAGTCCTTGTGTATTCGTGGACAGTATGCTGGGCTTTGCTAGCAATTCGTTACAGTTAAGATTAGCAAAATATTTTGTTGACTGAAAAATATTAGAACTTTTGTAAGTGTTTCTTTTTTACCTATATCGTGTGCCTGTGAAGATTGTGTCTATATGAATTTCTATAAAGAAGCAAGTGAACATATTAAGTTTATATTGTTTCTTGAATTTTCCCTTTTAACCCATTTAATCTTCTGTGGAATCGTTTTAATAATTAGTTCTAACAAAGTGGTAGTTTGATAAAACGTATAAGTAGAAACATATTAACGATTATTATAAAATATTTTAATTTCTATGATTATTTCAACTTGAGAAAAATACCTTCTCATTTTTACTTTAACTTACTATATATAGTAAGGGAAAGTATTGCGATCGTGAAAATTTTCGAATTCCAGTTTTCAACGGAAATACACGTTTTAGGGTTCCCTGAGTCCAAATAACCAAGTCCCGCAAAAAAGTTTGTCTGTGGATGTGGCAGCTCCCGGGCGTAAACGAAAATTCCTATTAAACTGATATTTCATATATAAGACAACTATACGCCTGAGACGTTACAAAACTTTTTCATCAATATGAGCTTATCAGAAGAGCCAATTCATATAATTCGTTTGGCACCTTTTTTCGATTTTCTCAAAAACGGTTCCTTTTGATTTTGATTAAACTCACTATATCGATGTAAAATTTAATGTGCTTTAATATCATGTAGGTTTTATTCTGATAAAAATAGTCTGACAGGGCTTAAATGCCGATATTTTATATTTTCTTCTTCTAAAGTACTTATAATTTTGTATATTTTATAAAAATAACCATGTTATCTCGTTAGCATTGATAAATAAGAGCTAAATATGCATGTTGAGCGAATTTGAAAAACAACTAAAGGAGAAAACTCGCTATATCGAAGTAAAATTTAATGTGCTTTAATATCATGTAGATTTTATTCTGATAAAAATGGTCTGACGGCTTAAATGTCGATATTTTATATTTTCTTCTTCTAAAGTACTTATAATTTTGTATATTTTCTAAAAATAACCATATTATTTAGTTAGCATTGATAAATAAGAGCTAAATATGCATGTTGAGCGAATTTGAAAAACAACTAAAGGAGAAAACAGAAAAACTATTTTTTTAATGCAATTTTTCGTTTTTGAACATAAGAACAGTAATATACATGTATGATATACCGTTGTAACGCTAAAGATTTTAGAAAAAAATATTATCTAATACACAAGAGCTTGTAACAGTTAATAGAGAGTGTTAAAAAGCCGATAAAACTAAGTGATTGTTATAATAATATCATAGATTTTTTAATAAAACACATGTTTCTATAGAAATTTAATTTAACTAATTCATTAATGGTTTTACTATGTTTTTGAAAATTCTTTAATAAATTCTAAAAAACAGAAGTATGTGAAAGTTGTGTGTTGCCCACACCAGATTTTTACATATTAGATTAAGCATGAATTACTTCCTTCATATCTTTAATCAAATCAACTATATAACTCATTATTCTTCGGCGTTTCGGGACTTTGTCTCCATTATCAAGACATTTATGTAATAAATTATTTATTAATATACATTTGTTTGTAGCTAATTCATAAATGTTAAATCTTAAACATTTTAACGATTATTTATAAATTATTTTAAACTTTCATTCATGTAAAAATTGATGAATGTGCGATATTTAAGCAATTATGCTTATCTAACAGTATTTTAGAATCCGGAGTTTTTTTGTTTTGTTTTTGTGTTTTCTTTTTGTCTGTGTTATTAATTTTTTTAATTTCCTTATAATTTTTTTATTTATTTATTTAAATCTTATTTTTATCTTTCTTTAGTTCGTATGCTAATACTACAACCCTTAATACTAATTGTTCATAAGACAGTATTATACAGTAAAAGAATTAAAAAAATAAAATAAAATAGTCATTTCAGGCGTCATGCAATCAACTAATAACATTAATGCACACTAATTAGTTAATCGGAGATACCTAATCTCACATCAACAGCCTAAGGCAGATTAATCAACTAGAGATATAGCCTACTATATTGAGACTACGATCTATGAGGCTATGACCTAATATTACCTGCAGGTACACCTGAGCATACATCGTTATTACCATCGTGCTTATACTGCTACGAGTACTAAAAGCGTTCACGATCGTTCGAAAATAAAAAAAATCTGGTGCGGGCAACACACGACGTTCGATTTCCTCCATTTTTAAAATCTGTTAAATCATTTTTAAATACAGTTAGAGATGAAAATGAGTGAAACCATTAAAGAATTAATTAAATTTCATTTCTACAGAAACTTAAAAAAATCTATCATATCATCATCTAAAATAATAAGTTAGTTTTCCCCACTTTACACAACTATTTATAAACTTTTACAAGCTTGTGTATTAGATACTTTTTTTTTCTAAAATCTCATTTATATTGATGTTCTTATGTTCAAAAACAAAAAATTGCATTAAAAAAATATTTTTTTTTGTTTTTTCTTTTAATTGAATATGGAATTTGTTCAACCTGCATATATACCTACTATTTATCAATCATAACAAGATAATATGTTTTTTTTTTATAGAATCTAAAAAAATAAAGGTACAAAAATTTAAAATATCGGCATTTAAGCCCTGTCAGCCTATTTCAATCAGAATGAAACCTACATGATGTTAAAGCCAATTAAATTTTATATCGACATAGCGTGTTTAATCGAAATCGTTAGAGTCTTTTTTGATAAAATCGGGAAAAGGTGCAAAATGCATGGTATAAAGTGGCTCTTCTGGTTAGCTGATTTTGAAGTACAAGATTTTGTAATATCTCGGGCGTATAGTTGTCTTAAATATGAGATTTCGGTTTCATAGGACTTTCCGTTTTTGCCCGGGAGTTACCACACACACACAAACTTTTTTTGCGGGACTTGGTAATTTGGACTTAGGGGACCCTAAAACGTGTATTTATCGCAATACTTTCCCTTACTATATATTTTATATATAGGCAAATAAATTAATATGATCCTATTAAATTAAATAGCTAACACTGAATTATCTGCGAACGAGATGATATCAAAAGAGCAGAATAAGATTTCGCTTTCGAGCGTGATATTGTTTTGGAAAATTAGAATCATTTAGGAGAAGGCAGAGAAAGTTATTGACTCCAGAGCCAGCATTAATTAACCAAATTACCAACTTGGAAGCGGCTACAAGTTCCCCGCAAGTTCTCTTTGTTTGGAAAAACATTCCAATTGGGGAGAGATGAGGGTCATGAAATTATTTTTAGAGGCCAAATTAGCAGGGGATTAACAATTGTAACAACAAAATGGGGAGGGATTTTTTCTAAATTGGAGTGTATTCTCCGGATTTAGATATCATGAATTCTGTAATTGAGGAGTTGGTGAACGTTAATTAAGCGAGGACTAGGTGAACAATAATAAGACTGAATTATTAATTTGAGAAGTAGTTTATACAATTTAATAATCGATAACAGAGTTCTATTTGGCCTCCATTATCCAGAAAAACAGATTTAAATTATAAGAAAAAATAATACTTTATTACAGATTGTTTCAAGATAATTAGGCAATATTAGTACTTTTTTTATTAATACTAATTTATTATAAGATATGCCTAGTTAATAATATTATATTATTAAAAAGCAACACTCAAGTTTTATGGATATAATTTTAATGGAATGTAAAATTTCGCTTCGCGTTGGGGGAGAGCTTCTCAGCTGCAGTCTAGAAGCCCTGAAGATCACCAATGAGGGTCTGAACGTTGGTTAAATAAATAGTTTTGACAATTATAGATTGATTTTCCAATAGCATTAAGAAAGTTCTTTTCGAAATTTATATTTGTACTCTAATGATTTAGTTTTACTTATATCCATCATCAGATTTTATCAGAATAACATAAATTCCTTGTATTAGAATTGCAGCTCAAGAGAAAAGGTACTAATTCTGCATTTCATTTCATTCCAAAAGGTACTAAAAACATTTTCTTCCAAAACGTACTATATCCTCTGTAAACAGTTAACCTTTCCATCCACTTCTTTCCAAAAGGTGCGATATTTCCTAATCACGCGATATATTACAATTAATTTATTGTTTTCTTCATTTTCTGCATTTTTATTGGTTCATTTAGCACGTCTTGAATTACCGCTTATTATTTTGATCAATTTTTTAAACCTATTAATCACTTTTGGGGCTGTTTTAAACAACTTAGTTGCGTCGCTTTAGTTCATGTTGGTTATCAATTAAATTAACTATTTTTTTATAGTATTTCTTCTTGCAGGCACAGAATATGTTTGTTTCTAATTAATTTAGACCGCCGCCCGAACCATTTTCTTCTTCGTAGTTTTCAAGAACCAAACCAAAACTACGAACTACGAGTTCTATTTAACCTCCATTACCCAGGAAAAAAATTTCTCTCTCTTTATATTTTTATTTACACCTGTCAGAAGATGCCTGACAATCAGCAAATGTGTTGGACAAAATTAAGATCAGACATGACAGTCATGGGGAAGTAAAGTGCCCAGCAGCACCCCAGGAAAATAGATTTAAATTGTTTAAAAAATATATTATATTATTACACAGTGTTTCAAGAGAATTAATACATTTTTTATTAATATTATATCAATTTAAATATAATCAATCAATATTAATCAATCTGGATGAGAGACCTCCTCCGCTAAAGCCAAGGAATGGGTGCTGCTGGGTACTTTTCTTCTTCATGCCTACCATGCCTGATCTCAATTCGTACAGCATATTTGCTGATTGTCAAGTACATTCTAAGAGGCGTGAATCTAGATATGAAGAGAAAATAATAAAAAAAAAATTATATCAATTATAAGAATGTTTTCATCTGATACGGCGCAAGGTACTACTTATGCTACGGACAGTTGTGCATTGCGGGTTACGTATAATTGTAGCCGTTCACACAATCTTGCCTCAGGTGAATTGAGACGTTGATTTCCAAAAGGTACTAAAGGACATTTTTTACGAAATTGATTTTTTGTCATATTTATATTCTCATCATTAAGTTTTATCGAAATATTCTGTTTGATGTTATCTAATGAATTTTCAAGTCCTTGAAAAACGTGATTTAGAAATGCGGTCATTTTCTAAAAGTACTAATTACGCATTTATTTTCGTTTCAAATCATTCTAAAAAAAATCATTCCATAACTTTAATATGATGTTATTATTATAGTAAAAAAATAATTCTAAATTTTAAGGCAAACAGACCCAAATTAGCTAGTATAATAATATAGTAATGAGAGATTTTAGCGCTTCCTGTAAAATTTCCTAGAATGGATATAGTACCTTTTGGAAATCAACGTCTCAATTGTCGACAATTTATAACACCCCTGAACAGTTTAAACTAGTTTAAAAGTTCTTATTATTTTCTTTACAAGTATGTATTAGTGCTTTCAGTCGAAAGAAAGTTAATTCAACAATTCGTCAACATTTTTGGAAGTTCAACTTTACATATTGATTTTTTTATTTCGCCTTCTTCTTTTGTTCTACTTATTGTAAGAAATCTATGTATTTTTTCTTTAAAGCCAGTCAAAAAATGTACTTTAATTGTCATTAGAAAATGACATTTTAGTCTTTAGCTTAATTTTCAAATCTCTGCTAAACTTTTTTTTTATTATTAGGTATTTTACTTTTTGTTTCGTTTTTTATCCATGCCTTCCCATTTCGGCTCCTACCATGAGGGATCTGATAGCTCAATACCACTTCGATCACTCTGATCTTGATTGAATTTTAGCTCTTATATTTTGTAATCGGGAGCATACTTCTGCGCTGCATCCATTTCACTATTCTCATAAAAAAGGCAGCAAAGTTTTTTTATGTTATATATAAAATAATGTTATGTTATATTATTTTATATTTTAGCTAATGTATTTTTTTTTCACTCGCTTAGGTGTCAGTGGCCCGGCATACGCCTTCTTCGTAGAACTCAGACGGATTATCTATTAACTAAAAGAAGTTGATCCCCCTACGGTAGTATTTACTGAATTCGTGTTTGAACCTCATACACCTAGTTCACATTTTATGACTAATTAGATGTAGTTGTCTCGATTCGTTGACAAACTGAAGGAAAAGGAGCTGAAAGCGAGACAGATATTGAAGAGCAGAGCGGCCCCTAAGAGATGGCCAATAAAGGGACGAGAGGCTGTTATCAGTTACGATCACTATAATAAGGTTGTGGGGCAGTAAAAAGTTTATGTTCCATATCTCCCATCCCCTTTCCCCCCGCCAGAGCTACAAATATCCCTCTGAAGGCACTTACAAACCGAGAACTGTTCTCGGGGTCAACGCTTAATTTATTTAGGTATTGCGTTTTAGTGCTCTGGTTTCCTTTCTTTATTCATCCTTATGGCCGTCAGTTGTCACTTTACAGCCTCACAGAAGAGACATTTCGGCCAGATATGATTTGCTGTTTAATTTTCTCTACTATTATGTTCTCTTTTTCCCATTCTTGGCGACTTTATTTCTCTTTTATTCTTTCGTTGTTCTTTAGAGCTTATTTTTACGTCTTTTTAATCGACAGAAAATGTATAATAGTCAATTTAATGTTGTAAAATAGATGCATCGATAAATCTAAACTATACGTAGCCTATTTATATATTATATTATAACACATTTAAAAACAAACACATTTATTGGCATTTACAACTGTAAGTAATACACCAATAGGGAAATACAAGTAGGGACATTACACACTGGCAGCAACCCAATGATACCAAATCAGAAGATCCCGTAGACGCCTCGGAGGATTACTAGGAAATGGAAAGGAAGCAAGGAATGGAACTAATGGGTTACAGTGAAAGTGAAATTAGCCATGACAGGAATTGGACCAGGTTGAGACCAAGTCAGCAACATATGGGATATGCTATAAAGGTTTTTGTAGATGAGTTGAGTGACAAAGTAAGGGGCGTTAAGTATTTTAGGTTGTAAGAGCTGGAAACGTAAAGAATTAAAGGATTTAGTAGAACCCCAAAGCTCAACTCCGTAAGTCCAGATAGGTCTAATGATAGTTGTTTAGAGAACACTGCCCTTAACCGATCTAACTGCTGCCCTCTAGCGGACAGCATCACTATCAAGGGACTCAACGCCATCTAGTGGCTTCTTGAAGCAATATACAACTCTGCTAAAAGATACAGGAATATTCAAGAAAACGAAGACAAGTCTGAAGAGGCAGATAGAGAGACAAGAACTAGTATAGTAAGCACATGTTCTCCCCAGTAACGAGACATCTTGACCAGTAATAGTTACTCTAACTTATGGAGGAGTAAACAGCCCATCTAATTTAATTAAATATGAATGGGAGTCCCATGGAACGCCCCAGGCCTCCTTTCACAAACAATAGTCATGTAGATAAGCCTTTTGTAGTTGAGTGGAAGGTTTGGTTGTCTGTCTTGTAAATGTTGAAGTAACCGAAAGCGGCGGGCAGTTTCTTGTCGTTGTAAGAGTAGTTAGCTAGTAGTATAGCTCTACTCCTTTAGTCCGTTTCGGTCTTATTATGGTCATATAAATGGTCCGAAAATACAATATAAATAATAAAAGACAATATTTCGGGGAAAAATGTATAGATATGTCCTTTAGCTGGGGGCGCGTAACTTGTAAATTTCATATTTTCTTCACCCTCAGTTCGCTCTAGCCTGATAGAGCTCTGCTGATTTTTCAAAAATTAGACGACAGTTCCCCAGTCAGACATTCAGTCTATGATATTTTTTGTTATATGAAATCGGTCTCTCGATAACAGGGGTAAGCTGTATTGGTTTCAATAAAAAAATCAGGAATTTTTTTTTCTATTCTCAAAGATGTAACACTCACTATGCTGGTGTTGCTGATGAAGTTGTTGAAAAGTTGCCGACAGTTTTTTTATTAGAAAGTTAACAGCTATATTGGTTTCAATGAAAAAATCTGTGTTTGAAATCTATCTTATTTTCTGTCAACTTTGTTTAATGCCACTTATCATCAAACCACTAACTCAATTTCTTCCTGTCTTAAAAAATCAGTAGATTGTAGATTGGCATATCATTAATTCAATGTTTTTCCTAGTCAGGAAGATATCGAGTTAGCGGGTTGATGATTAATTTAATAACATTTCAGATGCAAAAAGATGGTGCCTGGGGCAAATTGGTGAATATCCTTTTTCGTTCTCGGCCTCAAATACTTCTATATATTCTAAATAAACACTTGAAACAATATTTATATGCCACTGTAACCCATTTAGCTATTAAGCTAGAACAGATTGATAGTTCATCCTGTCTGTTGCTGGTCTATCAGATCCAATTTTATCCCAAGCTAAAGCAGACAGTTAACTACAATGCAAAACCCGCTGAATATTAGGAACAACAAGACATGTTCGTTCTACAAACAGACGTTAACCGATTGATAATAGTAATTTGAAGAGAGACATAACAAAAGGACGAAAGCGATGAAGGGATGGGGATAGCAAGGAATTAGAGGACATTTGATTGGAAGGAATGGACCGTGCAGGGGTGATTGTGCGGTCTTATTGGCCCCGCAACAAATTGGAAGGACCGCCCCTAACGCTCTATTCCCTGTTTGTTCCCCATCATCGCACAATCACTGCTTCCGCTAATCCTCATCTCAGTCCTACTTCACGCAGTTCTTTGAAATGTATTATTTCCTGCGTTCATTGATGTATTCAGCAGAAGTTACTGACGAAAAAAAAAAAAATTGAACAAAGATTTAATGATACGAAAATTTATATAAAGAGGCATACCTCATTACATGTAAAGAAAGGTAATAAATTAATACATCGATAAAAAAATTATGATTTCCTACACACATAGTACATAAGTAAACATAAAAAAATCAACCTTTAGAATATTATAAAATATTAATATCCGACCTTTTACAAAAAAAAAAAAAAAAAAAAAAAAAAATCCTGGTGCAGATAACATACGACTTTCACTTACCCCGTTGTTAAAACCCATTAAAGAATTTTCGAATACTATCAAATATAAAAATGAGTGAAACCTATAAAGAATTGATTAAATTACATTTCTATAAAAGCATGTGTTTTATTAAAAAATTTACTGTATTATTATCTGAAATAATAATAGTCAGTTAGTTTTATCGGCTTTGTTAACTCTTGAATACTTTTTACAAGCTTTTATAAGAGATAATATTTTTTCTAAAATATTTAGCTTTCCAACGGTATATTACACATCTATATTACTGTTATTATGTTCAAACACGAAAAATTGCATTAAAAAAATATTTTTGTAGTTTGCTACTTAAGTTAGATATCAAATTCGTTCAACTTATATATTTACCTGTCTTTTAGCAATTATAACAAGATGATATGGTTATTATTATAGAATCTACAAAAATAAAGGTAGTTTAGAAGACGAAAATTTAAACAATCGGCATTTAAGTCCTGTCGGACTATTTCAATCAGAATAAAACCTACATCGTATTAAAGCCCATTAAATTTAACATTGATATAGCGATTTCAATAAATATCGTTAGAGCCGTATTTTTAGAAAACTGAACATTTTTTCAATAATTCAAATTACTAACTTACTAACACAAGCATCAGTTCTGGCCACAAGATCCAATTGTACAGATCCTTTTCTTTAAATATAAGTCATTTTACCGGCATTCAGTGTTTCATTTTATCTAGGTCCAACCTTCATTCACTTACTTTTTATATTTTCATACAGTCCACTATTCAAAAAGGAGTGATCATCTTGACATTCATTTGGAGGCGATTACCCCAAAAAATTACGGATTTCTCAAAAACCTTCATCCGGTTTCATCTAAAGTGCACATGTCTTTATTCGTCCGATAATTTAGTTATTTTCATTCATTCATTCAATATATATTTTATATGTGTGTGTGTGTGTGTTTTATTGCGCATATCGCCTTTAAATTAACTAAAGCGGTATCTTATCTTTTAATATTTACTTTTTAAGTCATTTATATTTATTAAAAATACCTTGAAACTTTTTTTTTTTTCCATTTACTCTGGTTCATTGATTTCAAAACAATATTTATATTGTATCGAACAAAAACTTTAAAACAAAGCTCTGAGGAAGGAATTAAGGCTAAATTGAAAGAGGATAGAAAGCCTCTAAGCATCTAAAGACCTTCAAAACAAATCGACACTCGGTAAAGTTCAATAATATCTCAAATCTTCCTCTTTCTTTAATTCATCAGTAATAATCTTTTGACTCTTAAATAACACCTCGGTTTGTTATTTTTAACTTCCCTTTCAAAAGTTTATCGTTGCCACTTATTGGGATCTATCATTTTACTGTTTAAATTTTAAATATGAAGACAAAAGTGGATATAAATCATAACATTAAGTCTTTTCTTTGTTACAATTCATCAATCAGAAATTTCTAAAATAACAGTGAAACTTCTTAAAGTTCGAAAAGTAGATGTAAAAAAGCTAGTGATTATGTGGTCTAAAAAAAAAAACATGTTACTTATTTAAGAAATGTTTAAGATTGGGATAGTACAAATACATTTCTATCAAAATAGACTACAATTGAGACGTTGATTTCCAAAAGGTACTATATCCATTCTGGGGAATTTTACAGGAGGCGCGAAAATCTCTCATTACTCTATTATTAAACCAGCTAATTTGATTCTTTTCGCATTAAAATCTAGAATTATTTCTTTACTATATTAATAAAACCATATTAAAGTTATGAAATGAATTGTTCTGTTATGATTTGGAATGAAACTAAATGTGTAATAAGTATCTTAAGAAATTAATAGCATTTCTAAATCACGTTAATAAAGGGCATGAGTGTTCATTAAATATAATCAAATTTAAGATTTAGATAAAACTAAATAAAGAGAATATAAATATGTGAAAATATCTATTTCGTAAAAAATGTCCTTTAGTACCTTTTGGAAATCAACGTCTCAATTGTCATTGTACAAATGAATTTCACATAGTTTTACCATATTCTCGTAAACTACTCCAAATATATTAATAAACTAATACTTGAACATGCCAACTTATCATGATGAAATTACATATAAATTAAGTAAAGATTCTAAACTATATTTATAATTTTGAGGCAGATGATTAAGTGAGACATAAATATTTAAAAAATTGTGGCAATAATTACTGTTTGATAAAAAAGTACAAAATAAATCTATTCAGATTTGCTGTTTCTGTATGTGGCAAGAAAAGCTGTTGACTTAATTTTAGCAATACTCTTAATAATCATTAAAGAGAAAAAAATACATATATTAATTCAAATAAATAAACAATTAATTAAAAATATTAGATTAGGTTCTTATTCATTCCTTTTTCATATCTGAGAGATAAATATGAGGTTATAGGAAGGGCAAGCAAAAATGCATGAAATACAGTCAAATTTGAACTAAACAAAATATAAAAGGAATAATAGGGTAATGTCTGCTTTCTTAAAAAAATAATTAAAGAACTTTCTTCTTACAGTATTCATTTATTAACATGAATAATAACATTTATTAATGTGAATAGAAACGTCAATTTTATTTTTTTACTTTAAATTTTTATTCACACCTGTTAATAATACAATAAACAATCAGTGAAATACATATCTAATAACTGCAGTATTGTAGGTTTTTAAATCCTGATATAAAAATAATGAAATAATTTTATTTATTCATTAAAGTTGATGATCCGTGATAAAAAGTATTTAAAAAGTTATATATCACAATCGCCTAAACAATTTTTTTTTCTTTTTCTATTCCCAGAAGTTTTATTTGGATTAATACCAAATATGAGAGGCTGAAAAAAATTAAAATATACTAAATAAAAATATATTTTGGTCTAAAAGGAGTCATTTTTTTATTACTATTATTATCAAACCACATAGAAGTAATCCACTTTTACACATTACTTTTCTCTAATGACTCTCCATTACAACTAGAATTTTATAGAAAATAAATTCTAAAATTATAATCCATAGATACTGATAGATAACTTATTTGTGTAAGTTAAGGAAGAGCATGGGTTTCATGAAATAGTAATTTTAAATGTAATGAATTGGTTTTATGTATAACTAAATAATGTTTTTTCTCATTGAATTAGATCTAATAAATTTTCTATTTGGATTTCCGTAAGTGCCTTTCATTTTGTAAGTTGGGGATATTAAATGTTTTTTTGTTATTGATAGATTTAATTAATTTATATTTATATACTCAATGTAACCGTCTAAAATCGTTTAAATGCTTGACTTTCGTACTCTATTACATTAATAAATTACATTCCTTTAATTTTATTTATTGAAAATAATAAACTATCTCTTATTACTCGTATGAATATGAAATATATAAATATAAATTAGGAAAAAAATTAAATATTAACCTTAATAAAAAAAACAATAGTTTTTCTTTTCATAAATATGAACTATCTAATAAATTCGGTACGTGTAATATAAAATGAAAAAAACATATAAACATTTATTACTGTCGCAGGCAATGATTTTTATCCCTATTTTCATACTAAATATAAAATAAACATTTCCATTAATGTTTACTCTTTTTTTTTAAATTTGATTTCATTCAAAACTTTTTTTCCTATTAAAATCTAGTTTTGCAAATGTTCGAACCGCAAGGACAATCAGATAATATTTTTTTTTTTTAAATCGTTAGCTTTTCAACCGTATGTTATACATGTATATTACTGTTATAATGTTAAAAAACAAAAAATTGCATTAAACATTTTTTTTTTTAAGTTTTCTTGTTAAATTGGATATCAAATTTGTTCAAATCGTATATTTAGCCCTTTTTATCAACGTTAACAACATGATTAATTTTTCCTAATCTACAAAATGAAACATACTTTAGAGGAAAAAAAAAAAAGTTTTGCATTTATGCTATGTCGGACTATTTCATTCAGAATGAAACCTACATCATATTAAAGCCCATTAAATTCTACATTGTTGTGGGGAGTTTAATCAAAAGCGTTAAAGCTGTTTTTGAGAAAATCGTAAAAACGTGCAAAATGCATAGTCCAAAGTGGCTTTTCTGGTTAACTGATTTTGATGTAAATTTGCTGTATCATCTCAGGCATGAGCACTCTTAAAATATGAAAATTCATTTATACAACTTGTTTTTTTGTTTTTTTGCGCTAGACTTGCCAAATACACAAACACACACACACAGACCTTTTTGTGGGACATAGTTTGCTTGTTTATTTATTTAACGCCACTTTATGCTAGTATGACTAATCGGAAGATGCTACAATGGGAATCCTAAATTTTGTATATCCAGGTTTTCTTAGGATAGGGATCTTTAACGAGTACCTGTCATCGCACTGGCCCGGGACAACCTTTTAACGTCCCCTCCGAAGGACGGCATTACTAAGGATTTTATACTCCCATGAAAAAATCCTAGGACCACCTGTGGGTTTGAACCCGTGACTTTGCCATAGGAGCCTGTTATGCTAACCACCCAGCTTCAAGTGATCCCGTGGGACTTGGTTATTTGGACTCAGGGGACCCTAAAACGTATATTTCAGTTGGAAATTTTCTTGATCACATATATATTTAATATATAGGCAAGTGAAAATAAAAACTACTCAAATAAAAATGTCTATTTTCATAATATGTTTTATTTTTTTTTTTCTCACATCTTTATTTACACCTGTCAGAAGATGTCTGACAATCAGCAAATATGTTGGACAAAAGTAAGATCAGACATGGTAGGCATGGGGAAGTAAAGTGCCCAGCAGCACCACTTCCAAGGCTTTAATCTAGCTGAGGAAGTCCCTCATCCAGCTTCGTTTTAGCCTTCTTCTGACCGGCATTTCAGCTACTGACATGTCGTTAATCAGTCTATTGTCGTGTCCGTGAAATCGAGATTAGAGTGTTCGTATATGTTAGTCAACTGTTGGTTGCTGTAAGTCCGTATGTAGGGTCAGTTGTTTACGTACCATGGAGCTGTCCTTATGAGTCTTAAACTTTTGGATTGAAATGATTGCAGTTTTTGTATGTCTTTTTTGCTGAACTAAAAATCTGTGAAGCGTAAGTCCATATTGGCTTGAGAAGGTTTGTGTATGTATTCAGTTTCTGTCTAATTTAATTTTTTTAAATCTTTAAACATATTGTATTCATATATTATTTTGTTTCCGAATTACGCAATATTTTAAAATACAAGCAGTCTAGTTTTAGAACCCTGGTAGTGATTATGTTAGGCACAGCAATCAACTGTAGTGGGCCCAAGCCGATGCAGCCTCCTCATTAGCCAGATCCACTTCAATACTTGACCCAGGATTATCAGATTCCAGGCGAGTGCTTGCTTGTACCTCGCTTACAATGTCGCGGCATCAGCTTATTAAGCTTTAGCTATTATTAGAATTTCGTATGCTAAATAATAGCTTAAGGTCATATTCCGGATATTACTTTGCCATTATTATATCCCGAAATTTAATATAAGAAAAAAAGGACTTTTTCTAAATTAAAACTTCTTATCATTTTAAATCTTATTTCATAATTTAGAGATTAAAACACTGATAGGATGTTTATAATACATAATTATGAGAGGCACTAAGGAATGCTGTACAAACTTCGCAAATTTCTACATCCTACTAACTTCCTCATTATCCAGTCCCACCTTCCTAAAAGATCCTTAAAAATAAATAACAAAAGTTCCTATTCCTCTATTTTTACTCAGACTGTCCCTCAAGGCAGTATCCTAGGACCCATTCTTTATACAGTTTACACAGCCGATATCCCATCACATCCTAATACTCTTCTTTCTACCTATGCTGATGACACTTGTCAATAATGATATGGCAATATCAGTCCATAATGTTCCAACTATTGCTTATCAAACTCTCTAATCCTACATCAAAGACCTTGAGGTATGATGTCAGAATTGAATAATTAAAATAATTTCATCAAATCTCACTAGATACCTTTCCCTTTAATAATATTCAACTTGTTCCAGTTGAACATATCCGCTAAATAGTACTCCTACATGACAATCGTTTAACATGGAATCCGCACACAAGACTGAAACGACAAGAAACTGCTCGCCGCTTTCGGTTACTCCATCACTTACTAGACAGGCACCTCTAACCTTCCACTTAACTACTAAAAGCTCATCGACATGACAACCACAAGGCCTATCTGGACTTACAGAGCTCAGCTTTGGGTCTCCCCTAAATTATCAAATTATTCTCGTCTTCAATCCTTACAATCCAAAATCCTTGGAAAAATCCTCAACGCTCCTTACTTTGTCACGTATAACTATATTATCTTTACATTACCACAGATGAAAAACAGATAAATATATAAATTGAATTAATTCGATACCCAACTAAAGGAGAAAACAGAAAAAATATTTTTTTAATGCAATTTTTTGTTTTTTAACATAAGAGCAGTAATATACATGAATCATATACCGTTGGAAAGCTAAAGAGTTTAGAAAAAAGTATTATCTTATACTCAAACTTTTAAAAGTTAATAGAGAGTGATGAAAAGAAGATGAAACTAACTGATTATTTTTGATAATAATATAATATATTTTTTAATAAAACACATGTTTCTATATAAATTCGATTTAATTAATTATTTAATAGTTTTACGTATCACTTTCACTTACTATTTTTATCTCTAACTGTATTTGAAAATTCTTTCATTGATTTTAAAAATGGAGGCAAGTGAAAGTCGTGTGTTGCCCGCACCAGATTTTTTTAAGTGAAATTTGTTTTTTATGATTAATTTATTTTTAATCCATCCATGCCTCCCAAAAGTACTGGTTTCATCAGGACAGATGATGTCACTCGATTTTAAATTAACAATCTTAATAAAGTTTGAATTATTACAAAAGCGCACTAAGGCTTAGAACTCTGATACAGCTAATGTTCTGGAGTTAGCCTACCTTAGCTGGAAAACCTCTGGGTTCCCTGAGTGCTCCAATATTTTACGCAATATATAAACATGATATTCAAAACATCTCTGAAACTCTGATAGCGTCGTACGCAGGCGATACAACCATCTTAATTAAAATATCTAAAACCCACGCATAGGTACTTCAAAGACTTGATGACTAAAAACTATCAAGACAAATACAACTCTATACATAACACATCACTTTTACTGTCACGACTAGAAACTTACCCTCCAATATAAATCAACAATTTTATCATTTTCGATGTTATATACCTTTACATGCGTTTTTTTTACCCTACCTAAATAATTATTAGCTTTATTTGTAAACAAAATTTAATTAAAATGTTTGCCTTGAAATATAGATAAAATAAAAATAGGCTATTATACTATATACATTTTATTCTTTACTTTTAAGAAAAACATACCTAAAGGTAATAAAAAGAATTTTTAAGATCTCGACTGTACACTTCTTATGAATAATGATAATATACTATTCGTCGTTCTCGACTGTTGAGACTATAAGTTTTCTGAGATTCCGTTAATTAATATGGCAACGGTACTTAGGTATATTATATTTAGGTAAATGTTCTGAGAACTTATTTCTCCCATATCACTGCCAGGTTCAAGCGAGATAGTTTCTTACATAGAACTAAGTGGGTGATTAAACAAGACACATTTTTCTTTTTGAGATTGCAATACCCACGTAGTTCTATGTATGACAGTATCTTGCTTAAAATTGGCATTGGTTTAAGAATACTATTGCATATTTTGGAGCATCTTCAATTAAATGAATGCATTAATGGCTTAATTGATGTGTTAATGACATACTTTCCTATTAGAGAGGGAGAAGTTGGTTCTTATCCCTGCCTTTGTCTATATGAACAGCGTCCTCCCCTGCGTTGTACGCCACTAGGACAACCTCCACGCTGTCGTGGGACTTAAGCCTTCCGCAACCCTGCTGCCGCTCCGCTCCTACACCCGGCTCTTTTTCATCGTCATGCTGAAACAAGGAATCCTAGCATTAGAGTCGTAAATAAAAAAATGATATTTCACGAATTTTATAAAATTTCGCTTTTCTAAATCTCACCTCAAGGATATTCTAAAAACAATTCTATTTAACTCCCGCGGTTTTCAAGCATTTGTATTAATGAATGTTAAATTTATCCTGTTAACAGCAGCTTTTAACTGTTCTTCGAAACTCGCCGTAGAATTACTGTCAATAGAGGAACCATTATGAGCTAAAAGAGGGCAGGCAGCAGGCCTTTGTTTTTGTTTTTTTTCTCGGATGCCGCGAAATACTGTGTAGACCCCGGGCCTTCTAGGAGAGGAGAACATACTTTCGATTCTCAATGATAAGTCATAAGGTAGGGTAATCATTCCCTACCTACTTTTGAGCGTGGCCGCCAGTATACTGATGGGTCTCGCATATTTCGGGGAGATGCCTTGAGTGAATACATATTTTATAATATTCACTAGAAAGTCCTCCTGGGTTTATTATTAATATAGTTTAGCGTGCAAGCCACACAACACCCCGGGAAAAATTATGCACCTGCTCAAAACATTTCTTAAAACACAAAAATACGTTTATTTCTAAGACAGGGATAATCAGAAAATCGCCAACCGACTGTTAACATTTCCTATAGTAACACATTCGTGTCCACTTACAGTTACTAAAAACTGCGGACAAAAAAAATACTACTCCAGAAATCTTTTATGTCTCTTGTTTAGATTACTTAATATTCTTGACTAAATCTTTTTTTGATGATTTAGCAGTGGGAGTAGTGCAAGATGCTGGAGCGAGAGTTTAGAATTGTATCAGTTGAGCCAGCGAGGATTACTGCAACAAATCTGGTGCTTATCTCCCAAGAAAAAGAAACAAACTTGCCATTTTGGTGGAATACTAGGTTGGGCTACACTCCCTGTAAGCGACTAACGATAATATCAAAGTTGACGCATGCAGGAATTTCATTCTATTAGGTTGTGCCACATGAAATGTCCGTTTTCAAGTTAAAGGGTTTTTATTAAAAATACGATATGAAAACAAAATAATTTTATTCGAAGTATTTACCTTCTTTTTCTACCCATTTTTCACTTGTTGATCATCATTTTCAAAAAGTTTTCTTTGACGAAGTTGTCTAAATACCTGAACAAGTGGTAATCTGTTGGAGACAAGTCGGGAGGATATGGTGGTTGCGGAAGAACTTCGTAGCCCAGTTCTTTCCATTTTTGCACGATATGTATTGAAACATGGGGTCTTGCTGCCTCTCAGTGAGATCATGAGGTACCCATGTATCCAGCTTTTTTACTTTCATAATACACTTTAATGTCTGTTTGGTAGGGGTTTCCTTCTACTGTATGTTTCAGGACATCGTTGTCTATTTCGGACGGAGGTCTTCCTCGGGGCAAGTTTTCCATGACGGTATATCCAGCTGAAAACTTAGCAAACAAACGGCGAATGGTCCGTTCATTAACATTCCCTTCTCCAAACGCCTTGCAAATATTTCTAGCGGCCTCAGATGCTGAATGGCCGAGTTGAAACTCGTACAAAAATATTACTCGAAAATCGCGTGTTTCCATGTTCATATTTGGAGGTATACTAAAAAGTGGGTAATTGATTGGGAAGCTAATGTTTATAATACAAAGGTAGAGGATTAGTAACTGTTTACATTAAATATGTAAACATTCGGAAGAAAACGACCGACCTGCAAAATCCTTTATGTATTTCAGAAACTATAAAAACGGACATTTCATGTGAAACAACCCAATATTGAGAGAAAAAGGTAATGCTTTTGATTTATAATGGGTACGGAATTCTTTTGGGCACTTTGTAGGTGAAGAATCTGATTAATTGACAAAGCAGGGTTCCGTATTTTCACATTCATAATAAAATTTCAAATATAATTCTTCTTAACGAGTGGAAAGAGAAAATGTACAGAAAATTCCAAAGGAGCAATAATTAAAATAAGATGAAGGAAAGAAAAATGGAGTCCCTTTAAAGTGAAGATAGCATATCGATGCCGTTACCTAGAGAGCTAGGCACACTGGACTATCTTCAGAAGTATCTCCGTAGAATTGGAGTCGCAGATAGCACAATATGTCCCTTATGGAACGAGATGACAGCTCATCATCTTCGCATCTGGTCTACCATGGAGGAGATACGAATGTCTATTTCTTCAGAGAATAATTTCTCAAGAGAACCAAGGGTACTGGGCTACAAGGAAACGTATGCACGGTAGTTTTTCTCAATGCAATCCAGGCGTAATTAATTTATGCAACATTTTAATAAACATATGCATAATATTCACCAGTTAGGTGTTAACTATAACTCGTTAGGTGAAATAAGATTCAGAAACATGGTCATGCTCTAATATTTTTGTGGTGAATTTCAAAAATATTGATCTTGAAGTTTCGGAGAAATGCCGCGGACAGTGGTTAAAAGATGGAAAAAACCTCAAAATGTGAACTTCTTTTTTAAACATATCTCGACTCATTTTTAACAGACAACATCCCAAACAATAATTCTGCCAAAACGTACATCACAAATATTGTTGGCAATATTGATTCACAAAGGTAAGTGATTTCTACACCTCCAATAGGTCATTTTACCTATAACAATTACCCCAGGATTGCTCACTTAGAGAATAGTTTCCAATCCAAATTTTATATTTTCTTTTTCACAAACCTTTGTAGTATCACACAACTGAAAAGACCTTCGAAATTGTACAAAGAAGTTTGTAGCTTTGTAGATCTAAATTCAATGTTC
This sequence comes from Piezodorus guildinii, assembly GCA_023052935.1. Taxonomy (NCBI): domain Eukaryota; kingdom Metazoa; phylum Arthropoda; class Insecta; order Hemiptera; family Pentatomidae; genus Piezodorus; species Piezodorus guildinii. Next base: position 74,443,094 of record CM041297.1, on the reverse strand, counting down.
ATTTCCAATATGGTTGTAGCTATCGATGGAATTATAAAAGGTAGCTACACTTAACTACGCGATGACACTTATACCTCTCGTTAGCACATATCATAATGTAACTAACACGAAAAAATCATTCGCTGATACCTGCTTTTCGTGGAGTAAAAGCTATTCTAGTTAAAAAATATGAAGAAGGTCGACTAATCTTGGAGGTACTGAACAGCGACAGGCATAAAACCAAAACTTAGAGCCTTCCGATTAGTGATACAGCAAAAGATTTGTTGAAATGAGTGCCACTTAAACTTTAATAAAATTATTGTTGATATATATAAACATAAACATATTTGTATATTTTTTTTTTTTTCGTAAATGGTTTTAAAAATTATATTTTAGGATATAAATCAGTTGGATTAACCATGAAAAAAAACTTAATGTCACATTTAAGGTGGGTTTCTACCCAATCATAATATACTGTTACGGGCTACGGGGTGTGAGAAATGAACTACTCCAGTTTACAAATTACAAATGTTTATTAAATACAGAAAACACAAATACAAAGGGATTACTAACCACTATATTAACAATAATAATGGAATTACTAGCTTAACTACTAAACAGTATACATATAAAATGAGGTATTCCTAACGAATAAACTACTTACAATCTGCTAGACTTATTCTAAGACTTACAACTATAAATTATATATAAACTACAGTCTTCTAATTTCCCACCGACCGGTTATCACAATACTGACACACAGTTTCACTACACTGTCACACTGTCACGAACGGTTCACTGTCACTGTTCACTAATACATCACAGATGCTTGTTGAGCCGGATTAGGACTGACTCACCTAGACTCAGGGGACCCCTATTTGTACCACCGCCGAATCTTCTAGACCCGGGCGCAGGTAGGGTGGTGGGCCTTTCCAGGCACTTCGAGGACTGTCCAGGTCCAGAAGTCTCTAGCCTCATCTAGGCCCCTCCAGGCGTGGTCCACCCGTCATTGTCTTGACCGTAGCACTACCCCCTCCTTAGACGTGCTCTGCCCCAGAGCACAGATTGCAGAAGCTGAGCGATGCTGATCTTCCTCCGATGTAGGTGTTTTGTCTTTCCAGGGGTTGAACGTGCATACCGTTATGATGACTCCAGAGTTGGCGAACGTCTCTTCTACAATGTTCCTGACAATCCTCCACTCCAGGCCATCGTATCCACAACCCAACTTCGGGATGGCGAGCTTGGTGACACGCAGTTCCAGAAGCTTTCTCCGCAGGTCGTCAAGACTCCGGCGCAGTGTGTCGTATGTCGGCTTCTGCTCTGATGAACTCTTGGTAACCAAGTAAAACAGGTGCCGGCCTTCATGCTCTTGATGGAGAGTCTTCCCAACTCTTGGTCCCTGGCGTTCCAGCTCTTCAATTCCAGCGAACTTCTTCCTGAAGACCGTCGCAATCCCCCGGGAATCCCTCAGATGTTCGGCGACACAATGTGCTAGAGCATAGTCTACCGGTAACGAGAATATGTCTCTGTAAACTGTCTGCGTTACCCTACGGGAGTCTGGTGCCTTAGGATGGGGAGTTAGGTCCTTGTCGGTGAGGTTCCTCACTTGCTGTTCCTCTGTAGGGCCATGGTTTCCCTTGTATGGAGCCAATCGGTTGAAATGGACTACCTTGGGTTTTCCTTTGGGCTGCTTCCTGATCCTATAGATGACATCATTGATCCTCCTGATGACCTCATACGGTCCGTCCCAGGAGTTTTGAAGTTTCGGTGAGTAGCCTTGCCTTCTTCGAGGATCGTGTAGCCAGACCAAGTCTCCAGGTTGGAAGCCACCTTTCTCTGCCTTGATGTCGTAACGCTCCTTCATTCTGTCACTTGCTCCCTGGATGTTTGTGCGAACCTTCTCGTGAATAGTGTTCATTCGCTTCCGTAGGTTCGCGACGTAGTCTTCTCCGGCGACCTCCTCATCAGGCTTGAAACCGAATTTCAGATCGCAAGGCAAGCGTAGTTCTCTACCGAACACGACATTGGCGGGGGTCTGCCCTGTCGTTTCATTGACTGAACTACGATAGGCTAGCAGGAACAGATGAAGATATTGGTCCCAGTCTCGCTGATGGTCAGAAACTACCTTGGCCAAATATCGACCCATCGTCCTGTTCATGCGCTCTACCATGCCATCGGACTGAGGGTGAAGAGGCGTCGTTCTGGTCTTCCGTATTCCTAGAGCCTCGCACATCCTGGTGAAGACTGCCGACTCAAAGTTTCTTCCTTGGTCAGCATGAAGTTCCATGGGCACCCCAAACCGACTGACGAGCTGCTTCACGAGAACATCTGCAACCGTGGCGGCCTCCTGATTCGGAAGGGCGTAAGCTTCCACCCACTTTGAAAAATAATCCATGGCCACGAGAATGTATCGGTTGCCATTATCTGTCACAGGAAAAGGGCCAGCGATGTCTACCGCTATTCTCTCGAATGGTGCTCCTACGTTGTATTTCTTCATAGGTGCCTTCTTTTTCCTTATCGGTCCATTAGAGGCGGCACAAGTTGCACACCGCCGGCACCAATCTAACACATCGTCCTTGAGGTTTGCCCAGTAAAAGCGTTCACGAACCTTTTCTAATGTCCGGTGAACTCCAAGGTGGCCACCAGATGCTCCATCATGTAATTCCCTCAGTACTTCGGGCACTTTAATCTTTGGTACGATGAGCTGTAGTCTCCGCTGATCTCCCTCTGTGTTCTCCAATGCTCGTTTCAGCAGACCTTTGTCCAGTAGAATGGACTTCCATTGAGCCCAATAGGTTTTTATATTTTTCGACATTGGAGCAACATCCTGCCAGCTTGGTCTCCTTTGGCCTGATAGCTTCCATTCCCTTATTTGTTTCAAGTCCGGGTCCTCGTCCTGTTCCTTTGCCAGTTGTGTGTCCTGCCAACCGTCGGTAACGACCGTAGTCCGCAACACTGTTGCTGGCTTTTCCGGCTTCCTGGTAGGACACTTGCTTCTGGGGTGTCCAAGTTGACCGCAGCTCCAACAGCGTATCTCCTTTTTGCGGGGCCTGAGGGCTTCCAAGACCTTTGCTACTATGTCCTCGATGGTGGGGGCCGCGTTAGGCTCCGCTTCTGCCGCTCGAACCCGTGCATGTCCACTGACTGACTGCCTGACAGCCTCGAATTCCATGGCCTGCGACAATGCATCGCCCAAAGTTTTAGGGCGTGCGAGTTTCACTGCCTGTTGGGTTTCCGGGTCTCGAAGTCCATCCAGGAATTTGTCGATAGCCAAGCTCTCGTAGACGTCGTCGGTGACCGTTGGGTAGGCATTCCTCACTAGCCGGGCGATATCTGCTTCAAATTCCTGCAGCGTCTCGTTGGTCTTCTGGACCCTGTTCTTTAACTGAGAACGGTATAGTTGGTCCATGTGGCGATGGCCGAAACGCATCTCCAGTCTTCTTATCAGCTCCCCGTAGTTGCACCGCTCCGACATGGGCATCCCCTGTAGCACTCCTAAGGCGTCTCCACGCAAGGCTAGGCACAACGCTGATGCTTGCGTCTCCTTTGACCACCCGTGGATCGAAGCCGCTGTCTCGAAGAGAGTCATGTAGTCCTCCCACGGTGTCTTCCCGTCGAACAATGGGATGGTGTTGTGCGTTGGTGGCATCCCAGCATTGGCGGAGGGAATGGTGTTGTGAGGGCTTCTCTCAGAGGGTTGGTCGGTGTCGATTGTCGTTGGGTTGTTCATACGTTCTTCTAGAGCTTCTATTCTTACCCTAAGTTCATTTTCTACTGAATCGACTTTTTCTCCTAATCTAGATTCTACATCAGCTAACTTATTATCTACACTTTCCATTAACTTAGTTTCTAAATTGCCTAACTTAGCCTCCAATGTATTTTTAACAGTACTTAACTCAGTTTTAAAAGTTGCAGACAACTTACTGAAATCATTTTCAAACGTAATCTCGTCTGGATTTTCCCCTGAATCAACAAAAAATTGGCGCAAGCGTTGTTGCAGTACTGATTTCGTTCCGAAAGTATCCAGATCTCGTTCTTCTAACTCCCGTCTTAAGTCTGCAACTTTTAAATCATTCAGTCTAACACTCTGAGAAGTCATTTTCCACACAGTAGCCCAATAATTACAAAAACAAGAAAACCAAAATTATAACCATTTACAATGATCCCACTTCTGACACCAAATTGTTACGGGCTACGGGGTGTGAGAAATGAACTACTCCAGTTTACAAATTACAAATGTTTATTAAATACAGAAAACACAAATACAAAGGGATTACTAACCACTATATTAACAATAATAATGGAATTACTAGCTTAACTACTAAACAGTATACATATAAAATGAGGTATTCCTAACGAATAAACTACTTACAATCTGCTAGACTTATTCTAAGACTTACAACTATAAATTATATATAAACTACAGTCTTCTAATTTCCCACCGACCGGTTATCACAATACTGACACACAGTTTCACTACACTGTCACACTGTCACGAACGGTTCACTGTCACTGTTCACTAATACATCACAGATGCTTGTTGAGCCGGATTAGGACTGACTCACCTAGACTCAGGGGACCCCTATTTGTACCACCGCCGAATCTTCTAGACCCGGGCGCAGGTAGGGTGGTGGGCCTTTCCAGGCACTTCGAGGACTGTCCAGGTCCAGAAGTCTCTAGCCTCATCTAGGCCCCTCCAGGCGTGGTCCACCCGTCATTGTCTTGACCGTAGCAATACAATTAAATCATTCGGTGACCCAGAAATATAATTTGATCTAAAGGGTACGTTTATTTTTTTTTTTAATTTTTGAGCTTAAATTGCGCAAACTATGGAGTTTTTCTCCAAATTACTAAGCTTTTGAACAACTGTTCGGCGATAGGCGGACAAACAGATTTTTTTTAAATTCTTTACTCGGGTCCTATTTTTCTTGAAACATTAGAACTCTAATTTTGTGGGGTAATGTTTTTCTAATTATTAAGTAAATTACAAAGGTTCGTTATTGAAAATAATAAAACACAAATTTTAATTAGTTATTATCTAAATTATTGCACTAATACGTAATTTTAAAATTAATAAAGCAAATTAAAAAATACCATTAAAAAGATCTCTAGCTTACTAAGAAATCGTACAATAAATAATTTAAATTTTTTCCATGTTAATGTTATCGAACTGAATCAGAAAAGCCATATTCAATCAATAATTTCGTTCACCAATATCATAATAAAAACCTAATTTAAAATTCCATTTAAAAAGATTAAATTATAAAGTTTCTTTGTGGATGTAATTAGTTGACCGTTGAGAATTACTGGAAGGAATTAGTCCGGGTGGCGGTCATTAAATGAAACAACTAAATAGTTTCAACTATTTAGTTGTTTCATTTAATGACCGCCACCCGGACTAATTCCTTCCACTATAAAGTTTCTTATTCATAACGGTCTAGACCTACTGATGGAAAACAACGACGAGAAGGTTAAGGAGAAATTTATGTCAATATTTCGTATAAAATATTTTCCAGCTAATTCTGGAGGTGGAAACCCTTGTGTATCCAATTGAAAAATTAGGAAATAGGTTTTTGTAATAAAGTTATCATAGCAATTTTATTTCTTCAAAATAATTCAATTATCTGATATTTATTTATGATATAACTTCATAAAATAAACATTTATTTCTATTGACAAATAGGCCGTTGTGGTCGAGTAGATAGGGCTCTGCACTACTTTTCTCCAGACCCCAGGTTCAAAACCTTCCGTAGAAGAATAATCTATTCTTTATGTCCTTTTAGAAATCACCCACCCTCAAAAAAGTGGGTACCTGTATTTGAAAAACCAAACATAAAACCGCTGGCTGATTGTAACCTCGGACCGATAATCCCATTGCACTGGCGTCATGCCTGAAAATAATAAGAAGATATCTACTGAATAGTAGAGGCATGGATTGTGGAGGACAATGTAAAATAAAACATTCAGAAAATATAAATTAATTAAAAAATTGTTTTAAGTCCTTTAATGTTTCTCAATAACTCACGTCAGAAAGATAAAACATATTTTTCTGAAGAGTCCCTATAAAGGAGGAAACATCACAATTCGAAACTTCTAATTTCTTGTATCAGTTTTATTTTTATTTTATTTTTTTAACAAATGTAGTTCTCATTTATGATTGCATCGCTTATTCACAAATACACATTCTATGCATATATAATACACAAAACAAAGCTACCTTCATTGGCCCATCAAGGATGCAAGGAGGTGAGAATTGAAAAATAAAGACTAAAAAGAAAATTTTTGTTTACTATGTAAATCGTTGGTCTCGAGGTTTGATCCAGTATCCCAGGGACAGTGTGTAATGTCGCCAAGGGTTGTTATTATATTATTTAATTAAATATTTTTATTTTGTATTTTTTTCTATATTTAATTCTTCTTGTAATTGTTTTTTTTTTTTCTACATTTGTGATGAATGATTTCATCCAGCTGTAATACTTATTGCCCCAGTAGATGGCAGATTCATTATCTCCGAATAAACATTAAACAAAAAACAAACAAAAATTAGACATAAAGAGGAACAAACAAATTTATATGATTCATAGTCCTATTGTCAACGGTTAGGGAGAAAAAAAAATATACATACATACACACACATATATATATATATATATATATATATATATATAATGTATGTATCGTATGTGTGTGTGTGTGTGTGTGTGTGTGTGTGTGTGTGTATAAAATAAAAAAATATAGATATTGTAAATTAAGATTAAAATAATCGGGTTGGCTGGTAGGTTCAGATTCAAGTTCAGAAATTAGCTATATTAAATCAAATAAATTTTGAATTCAAAATAATTTCTAAAAAATATATAGAAATTATATATATATATATATATATATATATATATATATATATATATATATATAATATATATATATATTATAGCATTAAACTACTGGTCTGTTACAAAAGCTTTTTCTAATAACAACTTTAATAAAATTAATTAATGAAATTAATAAGAACTTGATGACAAAAATTTTATTTTTTCATACTTCACTAATTGCATGGGCCTAATCCATCCCTGCAGCAGCATGAAGTATCTTTAGTTTTCAGATAAATAAACAATTCTATCTGAAATCGCTTTTATCCATGGGTAAGGGAGCAATCAGCCTGAAAATGTTCCATTAATCTGAAAACCGAGCAATCCGCAAATGGATTGTGGTTTTAAACAAATTGCATTTGCAAAAGGAATTAGTGACAATTAATTAATGTTACGAACACTCAGGGAATACTTTCACATAAATAACTAATTAACTAGGTGGAACAGTTTTTCTAGATTTGAATTTTGAATATTTAAATTATTATACTCATTTGTCTTTCATCCAGATTATGACCGTTGTATCAGAATAACCGATAGGGCGATAGGGAAAACCAATTATATTTCTTTGTTATGTTTTTTAATTCAAAATTATTATGCAGTGATGATCTACATGTTTTCTTTAATTATTTATTAGCACAATATATCCTCTTATTATTTTTTATTTAGTAATATTACATTCTGTCACATAAGGGATAAATGACTTTATGAGAGAGAAAAAATAAAAAGACGCGTTTTTTTTAGAAAATTGTAAAAAGATGCAAAATGTATGGTATAAAGTGGCTAAGCTGGTTCGTGAATTTAAAAAACCACTGTAACACCTCAGGTATATACGCTCCTAAAATATGAAATTTCAGTTATATTTTATCACAACTTATAATTTATCACCTAGACTTACCTCATACGAAGTTTTTTTAGCGGTACATGGTTATTTGGACTCAGAAGATCCTAAAACGTGTATTTTTGGCTAAAACACGACTTCGAAAATGTTTGATCGCTATGCTTTTCGTTAATTTATGTTTCATGTAGAGTGTAAGAAAAAATACCTAACGTCAAACAACATGGCGCGAAGGTATTATGTAGCGAAATGCGGTATGGTTCAGTGAAAAAAAGTAGACAATTAGGGACGTGTAATAATTGAAGAACATTAATGGATTGAGGGATAAGGGATAACCATAGGCAGGATCAGAGTAATGGGTAACGGAGTGCTTCTGATGGATCGAGTGTACTTCAACTGCGAATTGTCATCGCATCATCCCTAGTTCTAGTTAATTGGTTACCACTTGCGTAGTATGTCTGTCAACATCAGTAATATATTTACTCGTCAAACTAAATATGACATATTTACTGAAATTACTAACATATTGAATATTATAAGTCCATTCGTTCATTATTAAAAGAATAAAACTATAAATAAAAAGACAATTTTTTCCTCTCTTCTATCAAAATTTTCACTCTCTCAATGCTTAAAATAATGATAAAATATGTATGAAGTTAGAGGCTTATATTTAACTTTACTACTCTTTTATTAAATATTGATGCACAACGTTTCGGCTATAATGGCATCTTCAGGTGAAATTTATTAAAGAGTGGTAAACTTAAATATCAACCTCCAAATTTTTTTTTTTTTTATTTATTTATAGTAATTTACAACTGTACTAAAGAATACAATAAGTAGATATGTAGAATGAATATAAAAAGTCATGAAAATGTCTCGAGAAAGAACCACCCAGTGGTAGCACTTCACTAACTATTTTAATACAGTAGGTCCCGAGGCCACCTTCTTTTCAGTCGCCTTGGAGGGTTATCAGGGATATCTGAGGAAGATAAATTACGGACAAGTGGATTTGTTTGGGCAGGGAGTTTAGAATGGAAAGAGGAGTATCTATCACGGGCTATGTCTGCAACAAATGGGATGTTTAGGTCATTATAGAGGAGTTGATTTGTGACAAAATAAGGAGCATTCAGTATTTTGCGAAGGATTTTGGATTGTAAGGACTGGATGCGGGAGGATTTAGATGGTTTCGTAGAGCCCCAAAGCTCGATTCCATATGTCCAAATAGGTCTGATAATTGTGATGATGATGAGTCTTTTGTAATGTACTGGAGGTTTTGAACGTTTTTCTAGTAAGGGTTGTAGTAATCGATATATTCGAGCAGTTTCTTGTCGTTTCAGTCTTGTGTGAGGATTCCAAGTAAGGCGCTTGTCAAGATGGAGACCCAGGTATCGGATTTGTTCTACAGAAGTAAGGGTAATGTTATTAAAGGATACTGGAGGGCAGGAAGTCATCGGTTTGTGACGAAGGGTAAAGGTGATTTGGTGGGATTTGTTGGGATTTATTTTAATCCTCCAATTTTGACACCATTCTTCAATGGCTTTGATGTTGGACTGAAGGGTTTGGGATGCAGTATTTGGATCATTATGGACGGATAAGACACACGTGTCATCAGCATAAGTATTGAGGACAGTGCGAGGATGGAGTGGAATGTCAGCTGTATAAAGGGAGTAGAGGGTAGAACCTCCAACTTTATACATAGAATTTGACCTTCACCTTAAACAATCTACACATAATTAAAATGACCAGACTGGTAAAACCGAAGAATTTTGAGAAAAAAAATTAAGAAGTTCATTAATGGTTTTAGTTAAGTACAAAATAGAGACATTAGTAGTATAATCAATCTTTCTGACAAAATTATTAGAGGCAGGATCAAGTAGAGATAAAACTGTTCTTTTGCACCTGAAGATGTCATTTTAGCCGAAACGTTGTGCATCATTATTTAATAAAAGATTGCTGAAATCAAATATCAGCCTCCAACTTTATTCATAGAACTTGACCGTCACCTTAAAGAATATACACCTAATAAAAAATGTGTTAGGTGAAGTGTTGAATACCCTTGCAGTGTATTGAAACAATGGCTATTCAATATCTACATACGTCAGACTTATCTAATTTTTGATCATTCTTAATCAGCCACTTTTGCAGGTGACACACGACGCAGCTTTCTTGACATCCCCATGTTATGGAGTATTTTATGTTGCAAAATCACCTTGACAAAATATCAATTTGGGCTATAAGATGGGAAGTGAAAATAAATTAAACGAAGAGTGTGTTTATTGCCTTCTTGCATGAGTATAGTATATGTCCAAAAATATATTCTAACGATGCACCACCGTAACCTATTCCAGAAGCTCGTTTATTTTTCAAGAGGGAACATATTTGCTTGTTGTAATTTTGTAGAAAAATTTTGTTAAAAAATGTAAATGCTTACAATTAAATAAATAATATATTTAAAAAATCATCGAAATAAGATCAGTATTAGCCGAGAAAATTATTATTTATTCCTCTTAAATTATTCTTCTGCACGTAAAGTTATGGTAAGAAAATACAGCGTTTTCTTACAAAATCGGACCGAAAACAATAAGTGTCTGTCAAAATTTCATGATTTTATTTTTGGATAATAATTCATTTTCGAAACAAGAAACTTTTTTTGGGGGAAACAAGTGATTTTTCTTTATAGCCAATTAAAAATCGAACATTGTTTTCAATACCCTCAAAGCGAGGTGAAAAATGCATACACTTCTTAATATCAACGGTAGTAAAGTAATTTTTAAAATTTTCATTCTCATTTCTAATCATTCTATTTTTTTTTTTTTTTTGTCGATTCTATATTACATTTTGATATTATTGTACAATTTTTTTCTCTTTTTATCATTTAAAATAATTGTATAAATTTTTTTTATTCATTAATGTTTTTGTCTTTGGCAGTTATAACTCTCATTTTTATTGCGCATTTATGTTATTCTTAAATAACGTCGTCCCAGAATAAAGTTTTTTTTTCATTTATTCAATAAAGATTTAAAAAAAAAGATGGGTTTTAATAGTGATAAAATCATATTTAATAATATTACGATTAGATACATAAATTAAAAAGCGACAAGTTAATCTCCAATCGTAGTATTTCAAAGAGTTTTAATTGTTTTCAATTAGAAATCCCTCGATACTTTCTTATCTTTGGCACTCTGTCAGTTTGCCAACTCCATTCCCCTCAACTCGGTTAAGAGTTCGTTAAAACTTTAAATGACTGAGATATTTCATTTAGATTGTATTTTGAACGAATATTAATATCATTCAAATACTTCTTTTTTCGGGAATTCCATCAGCAATAGGATCATAAGATATTTTGTTTTCCATATTTCTTACAAATCATTAATTAATTATATATTTTTAAAATTAAAATATTACCAAATAAACATGATTTTAGAATTAGATATATCGTTATGTTCATAAGAACGGTGAACAATTACCGTCACCATGACCTAGGTCGCAGGTCAATCAATACTCTTACACTCAAATTATTTATCATTCCAGAATTTAATTTTGAAATAAAATCAGTGCTATTTAAAATTTAAATATTTTAAATTACTTATTATTGAATTTAATATGATTTTTAACTGGAGGTAGGTTTATAGTTGTTGTATAATAAAAAATTATTAGAAATTAGAAGGAATATTAGGAGGTATAATGGTTTAATGAAAAAAAAAAGTTTTTAAAATATTTATAATATTTATTTTCTTTTAATAAATACCAGTGTATTATAGATAGGAATATCAATAATCTATTGTTTTACCCAGTCAGGAAGACCCTGATTTTTGACGTGTAACATGTTTCCTCGGGAGTTTCTTGGTCTAGCATTTGACGGGTTTGAGCCCCGCAAATTGCTATTAGGGAGCGGCGTGGTCAAGTGGATAGAGCACTAGTCTACTGTGCTCCGGGTCCTGGGTTCGAATCCCGGCTGTAGCAGAATATTATTTATTCAATTAATTCAGTCGGAGGGCGACCCTAGGGTACGGAGACCATCCCGGGGGCACACCCAGCCTCTAAAAAGTGGGTACCCAAAAAATTGGCGATTGAGCGAGATTAATGCCTTACCACCTCATTTGCATGGCCATTGGCCAAGAAAAGGTACGGATCTCAATAAATACTGAGCCCAAGAACTTCATGGATTTTAGTGGTACAGGTATGGATAAAAAAAACATCTTTCCTCTCTTTTTCTTGTAATTTTACGTAAAGGGACGGAAGTATATAACAGGAAGCCCTAGTGCACGCTATTCGATTTGATTAAAGATCGTGCGTAGTTCTTGAGTTGGTGATGACGGCTATCAGCTATAGACTTAACCTACAGTGTTATATGAAAAAATTGTTCTGTTACATTAAATAATGTAAACAATATCAATGAATATATGTTTTGTCAATAATTTGTATCTGAAAAAAGTGCAGATCATTAATAAATAATTCAATGATTCCTCATATAGACATCATTTAAAGTCAAACAACTAACCTGGGTATTGTTTGTCAAGATATCGGGGACATATGTGCGGTAGAATTCCTATATCAGAAGGAACAAACAGTGATTTCCGTAGTTGTCCACAATAGATTGATACAAGTATTTTCTACGAATCAGTCAATTAAAAAATAATACTATATTTTCTGCATTTTGTACTTTCACCAAATACCGAAGAACGTTCCTCCTCTCCTTCCATGAATTGAGTGGTGATTTTAAGGTAAAGTTCAGTTCACCAGAAGCTGAGCTACTCATACCTTTTTAGTTATTGAATTCAAGTTCGAAATTACTGTTATTGAAGCATTTTTGAAGGTTTTTAAATACTTTAAAGTATGTATATTATATTTTAGGTAAACTAACTGTGCTTCGCGCTAGTCTTTGTTGGTATGAAAAATAACAAAACTAAAACAAAAATTGAGACCCTATATTATAAAAAGTGAAGTACCTTATAGTATATAGTACTCACTTTATAAATTTTAATATTTGAAATTATATAGGAAACTCAAAACTCTGTCATTGATTTGCTAATTGACTTATTGAATTGATTACTTTAGTATTAAAATCTAATTTTTTTTTTTTAATATTTTGATAACATGTGAGTTTATTGTCTTTATTCCATGAGTTTTTAACAATATCAGATAAATAAATTACTGATTTAAAAGTATTGAGACGTCGATTTCCAAAAAAATTAATTGAAAAATTAAAAACATTTACTGTTATTGAAGTATTTTTTAAAGGTTTTTAAATAGTTCGAAGTTACAAGTTAGGTCTCATATTTTAGTTATAATAAGTCTATTGTCATCACCCTTCCCCGAATCGAAGAAAACTAATTGTATTTAACAACAAATGTGAGGCTCGCTAGTTATTATTTTGGATTTATTTTGAGAAGATTTTTTTTTTTTTTAAATGAACTTACTATATACTTCATCAACTCAAATCTTACCGATTTTTTTAATTTTTTAAACCAACGTTTCTATTATTCAATTTAAACATGAGCATAAAAATATAGTTTCATATGTATATCACAACGCCATGTAATAAATAACTCATATTACGGCGACTAAATTCCGATAAATCCCATCAAATTCATCCTTCCCTTCATCGTGATCCTACGACATTCCTATAGCATCCTTTATTGATTTTCCGCTGGCCATAGTGAAGATATCCGCTATCTCGGACTTTATTTGAACATGAAATACCAATATAAGACTAGATATAAAAAATAAGTAATTGTTGTTTCAGACTACAGCGATAAAATCTCTATTATCCGTCATAGTCGAGAACGAGGCACGGATGGTTAAACGCCAATATAAAAAAAAAAAATAATATTAATATAACTTTTATATTCATTCACATTCACATTCTTTAAAATGTAATTTACAAAGATGTATTTATCCAAATATGCTAATCTTAAATGTATCACGTTAATTTGTAATGGATTTCTTTATGAGGATCTCCAAAAGTATGAGTAAATAGAAATACCCATAGTCAATCATAATTAGCATTAATTTATAATCAACTTGTTCTTAAAGCAATACGCAGCTAATGATGAGCGCTGGGATCTCTGGGGTTTGGTTTTTCCATCCACGTCTGGAGGGACAGCACTAATCTGAGGGTTCCCACGGTTGATTGCTAATATTGTACATTGTTATGCAAGCTTTTAATTGTTCATCTGTATATATTTGTTTTAATGCGTTATTGATTACTTATTGTATAAATTTTCAACCATTATCTTATTTTTTACTAATATTATATTTTTATATTATTGTACTCTACCAATGTTACCGTAAATTTTGAGAGAGGATAATTTTATGTTTATTTTTGGTCGATTATAAAGGCTTATTACTGAAAATGATAAAACGCATTACTAGAATTTTTTACTATTTATTTTTGTTTTATTTGAATTTTCATTAAACTAAAATTTCCTGATTCCAGTACATCTTACATTCTTTTCTTTGCCATCAATAATAACTAAGTTATCAGGAAATAACATCTCTTACAAGGTTTGGCTTGACCATATTGGATTAACTTTTTTTTTCGTCTCTCTTTGTTTATCTTTTCGACTTCTATAATAATAGTAACAACTAAATTTTGGTGGAATTGCATCTATTATAATTTGTGACTTGAATAAATGGAACTCCTCCCCCTTTTTTTTTCTACCGCCCTTTACTGATTCTTAGACTCGATACGTATTTTTCCTTATTTTCAAAAATAGCTAAGTTAAGGGCATATTTATGAGTAAATTTACATTTCTTTCATTTTTTTTAATTATAATTATTCGCAGTGTCTTGGTTAAAAAAATTTTTTCTCTAATATAAAAAAAACAACTGAGTTATTGAATTAAATCACTTTTAATCGGCCGCCTTTTTATAACTAATTGGCTGATAGCCACATCTAGGTGTTATGATTATCGTCATACAACACTGTCTCATAATTTATTGAAAATATTTAATTAAAAATAATCAATAATAAGAATACATAGTAGTTGAAATAAAAACTAGATGCAAATAAATGGAAGAATTAACTAAGATTCTGTTACAATTTAAAATAAACAGTAATAAAAGGCTTTTGAAAGTTCTTTTCAATGTATCATATTTTAAATCTTTGTCCCTAAAACGGTGTATTCATTAATTATACACACTAGTTAAAAATCTGTTTATAATATATATTCCAAAGTACCCGACGAGACACCTCACGAGAGGCCAACAGATTCCAGTATGTTTAACTAGAATAGTTGAACTAGTAACTATTAATTTAAGTGCAACTAGTAAGTAGTTTCTTCACAAACTATTGTTCAAGTCTAGATACAACAGCCCCATTGTTCCAGTTGACTGATTACACACATAACTCCTCCTACTAAATGGAACTTGAAGAGGTAGAACATTGCTGTCTCAACCTTAGCGAAATATAATTACACGCTGAATTTATAATGATCAGTTTATGCTTAAGTTACATACCGGCAGAAATCTATGGTCTAAGTATTCGAATTATCATATGATATTTAAATTATAATTTTTTTAGGATAAATCAATATATTAAATTATTTTTAAACGAACTGTTAAATTATAAACTCTATAATTTTAGTATTATAAATATATATGCCCCAACAGAGACCACGAGAGAGGAAGAAAAGGACTCTTTTTATGAACAACTGGACGAACCCTTGATCAATGTCCTAAGTATGATATGAAAAATATTGCTGGAGATTGTAATGCAAAAATAGGAAGAGAAGAGATGTATTACCCAACGATAGGAAAATACAGTCTCCATGACCAGTCTAATGAAAATGGAGTAAGACTTATTAATTTTGCAGCGTCGAGGGACATGGTCATTGGAAGTACCCTTTTCGCACATAAAGACATCCACAAGGGTACCTAGACCACACCTGACAGGAAACATGTCAACCAAATAGATCACATCCTTGTCGATAAAAGGCATAAGTCTAGTCTTCAAAATGTGAGAACATTCCGCAGCGCCAATGTGGATTCAGACCACTTTTTGTGTATTGCCCATCTCCCACCAAGGCTATCATTCAAAAGGGTTGGAGTTATGGCCCTAAAATGTCACCATTATAATCTTAAGAAGTTACAAGATACTGACACCAAACAGTTGTACTCCGAACAGCTAGCAAAGAGTATCGGATCACAATCTGTGCACATGGCTGATGTTGAATCTTTATGGTACAGTTGTGTGGCCGCAATGAAGGAAACAGCTGATATCGTGCTGGGGCCAAGAGAAAAGGAAGCGAGATCGACATGGTTCGATAAAGAATGTGAAATAGCCACCAACACGAAAAACATTGCTTACAAGAAAATGTTGAGACAAAGGACCCGTACAGCTGTAGAGGAATATAAAATAAAAAGGAGAGAGGAAAAGAGACTCCATCAAAGTAAGAAAAGGCAAAGAGAGAGGGAAGAACTGGGGAAACTAGAAGAGCTCTGGAGGGAGAAAGAGTCAAGAGACTTCTTCAGAAGTATCAATAGAAGGAGACGTCCCCGCACAACGGTGCCAGAAATTTGTAAAGACAAGAATGGGAACATAGTTGCGTACAAGGATGGCGTCCTATCGCAATGGAAAAATTACTTTGAGGATCTTCTCAGTTCAGCACCCTTTGCACATCACACTGAGTTGCATTCAAGTGAAGAATTGAAAATGATGAATGAAGAATCCAACATTGAACCACCCAATGATGAGGAAATAATGGATGCTATAAATCGGCTAAAGAATAATAGGGCCCCTGGAGCTGATGACATGCCTGCTGAACTCTTCAAATATGGAGGTGGAGAGCTGTTGAAGAGGTTTCAAGGTCTTATATTAACCATTTGGGAGAAAGAAGTGTTGCCTGAAGATTGGAAAATATGCCCTATTTTCAAGAAAGGAGACAAACTTCAGTGCCAGAATTACAGAGGTATCTCTCTTCTCTCCTGTGGATATAAGATACTATCAAGCATACTATTCCAGCGTCTCCTACCATTTGCAGAGCAGAAGCTTGGTGCCTACCAAGCTGGATTTAGACGGGGAAGATCAACTACTGATCAAATATTCTCTCTAAGAACAATTCTAGAGAGAGGAAATGAACATCAAGTTAAAACCCACCATCTCTTTGTCGATTTCAAGGCAGCTTATGACAGCATCAATCGTGAAAAACTGTACAAAGCCCTGGAAGGGTTCAGTATCCCCGATAAATTGATACGGCTGATAAAGATGACCATGAGGGATGTGAAGTGTACAGTGCAGGTAGGTGGGCATAGAACGGAAGAGTTATCCTCAAGGAAAGGGCTCCGCCAAGGAGATGCGTTAGCATGCCTATTGTTCAATTGCACTTGAGAAAGCTGTGAGGGACGCTGGTATCCAAACAAATAGCACCGTTTACAATCATATGATCCAGCTATTAGCTTACGCGGATGACGTTGACATCATAGGACGGTCGTTGCAGTCTGTCAAAGAAGGATTTTTGGCCCTAATGGAGGCTGCCAGAATGCTTGGACTGGAGGTAAACGCGGGGAAAACAAAGTACATGGCAACAGGAGAAGAACCCCTACCCGGTGAGACCATCAATTTTGGCCCCTTTAACTTTGAAAAAGTTGCCCAGTTCACTTATCAGGGTTCTCTTGTAACGCAAGATAATGCACCAGAAGTGGAGGTGAAAAGAAGAATTTTGATGGCAAACAGGTGCTACTTTGGCCTCCGAAGAGAGTTCACCTCCCGGCTCCTAGACAGGCCGACTAAGCTCCATCTATATAAGACGTTGGTTCGCCCAGTCCTGTTGTATGGATCAGAAACATGGGCTATTAGTAAAAGTACTGAACATGACCTACAAGTCTTTGAGAGAAAAGTACTTCGACGAATTTTCGGAGGAGTTCATCTCAATGGACATTGGAGGAGGCGGACCAATGATGAACTCTATACAGGTTTTGAGGACAATGATGTCGTTATGACCTTGAAGCTTGGCAGACTGCGGTGGGCTGGTCACGTGGCAACAATGGAGGATGAGAAGATCCCTAAGGCCGTTATGACTGAACCTCTACACGGCATCAGAAGAAGAGGAAGACCGAAACTTAGATGGACAGATGGTGTGACAGCAGATGCAAGAGATATCCTGGGAGTGAGAAACTGGATGACGGCTGCACAGGATAGAAATAACTGGAGAGGGCTGGTGGAGGAGGCCAGGACTCGTCACCGAGTTGTAGCGCCGGATTGATGATGATGTTAAATTATAAACAATTTTATATAAAAATAACTTATCAAAGAGTTAAAACAAAACAAAAACAGAATTTCGGAATTGATTCAAAAAAACAACATAAAAATATCATATAAATATAACTATGACTTATACGAAAAGAAAGCAACACACAACTTTCACCATCTTCGTTTAAAACAAAAAAAAAAAAAATCCTGTACTTCATCAACCCATCAAGGGTCTTGGGCTCAGTTCATTGAGAGATCCGTACTGTTTCTAGACCAAAATCCAAGCAATGAGGTGATTAGGCCTTGATCACGCTCAGCCACCTGGTTTTTCCCCAATTTTGGGTACCCACTTTAAAGAGGCTGCGTCTGTCCCAGAAGGGTCTCCTTACCCTAGGGTCGCCCCCCAGACTAATAAACAGAAAAAATAATATCCTGCCACAGCCGGGATTCGAACCAGGACCCGGAGAACAGTAGAATAGACCGCTCCCTCGTTTTTAAAATATTTTTTATTTTATTTTTAAATACAGTTATAGATGAAAAGAGGTTGAAGGATCTATTTTATTAAGTTTCGATACAAACATATGTTAAATTACATAATTTATTATATATATATATATATATATATATATATATATATATATATATATATATATATATATATATCTACAACGGAATCACTTGATGCTGGGTGGCTAGCGTAACAGCCTCCCATGCCAAAGGTCACGGGTTCAAATCAGCATGTGGTCCTAGGATTTTTTAATGAAAATTGCCTTATACCGCAAAATGTGTGGTATAAAGTGGCTTCTCTAACTCACTGATTTTAATTTTAAAAAGTTTCTGTAACATTCGGGAATATAGTTGCCTTAAATATGAATTTTCAGTTTCGTATGTCTTTTCCTTTTCGTAGTTGAGTTACCAAACACACACGGACACCCAGACCTTTTTGAGGGGCTTGGTCGTTCGGAATCAGGGAACCTTCAAACATGTATTTCAACTTCTTTATATTCTATTAATAGGTAAGTTAAAAATAAAACTATAATTTATTTTTGTGCAAACTTTACCTAAATTATATGTAAATATATAAATAATGTTCTGAAAATCTTTATAAGGAAAATATATTGCGGAAAAAAGAAATAATATTAAAGTTTACTTATTCAAGACTCTAATAAAATGTTTATTTCAGATAGTTTAAGAAAATAAGATCAAACGATAATAATTTTAATAATTAGCAATATAATGAAACTTTAATAATTTTCCCAATGTTTTTTAACAATCCCTTTTTATGTTAGAGCCCCTTTTCATGTGCTTTCTAAGATTTCATTGCCTAAGGATTCCCTTTTACTTTACAAAATCATTATTATATCATAAATTATACTATCTCCTATCCAATAACGTATCTGTAGAGAATTGATTTAATTTCTACATTAATTTAAGAAAAGCTCATGAATAGTCAAAATAGTTTTTTTATCTTCATATTTGTTATTTGCACCTGCAAAAGTACGAATTGACAATAAGCAAATATACTACGTGAGCAAAGATCATGATAGGCATGGGGAGTGAAAGTGCCCAGGAGCACCCCATGCTAGTCTTTAATTTAGGTGAGGTTTGTCTTTCGTTCAGGTATTCATAGCATTTCACAGTGTCGTGTCCGTGTAGTTTGCTATGAAAGCGCGAATAGAGAGTTCTTAAGTGTTTATCAACTGTTGGTTGTTGTAATTGCTCATTTTGAGTTTTTGTTATTAACGTATTAAGGAGCTGTCATTATAAGTCTTAAAAGTTTTGATTGAAATGATTGCAGTGTTTTACGTGAGTCTTTTCTGTAAAACCATAAATCTGTGAGGCGTTAGTCCATATGGGTTTAAGAAGGCATGTATATGTATTCAGTTTTTGTCTAATTTTGAATTTTCACAATTTGGAATGAAGAGAGTACTTACGTTCAGTCGCTAGTTGAGTCTTTCTTTTCATGTGTCATGTGTGCCCCAGGTCATTCTTCGGTTCAGTGTTAGTCCTAGGTAACGTACAGAGTTGGTCTGAGAAATTTGGTAGTCGCCGATAAAAATTGGTGGGCAAGTACTTTGTCGAAGTGTGAACGTGTTGTGATTTGTCAATAGGATTTTCTAAGAGATGTTAACTTTTAGAATCGTCAAGCGATGTTAAAATTGCAGTATCGTTAACGTAAATAGCAATGAATGTGTTGGGTTTGGTTCGTATGTCATGTGTGTATACAATGTATAGGAGAGGAGTAAGTTTCGATCCAGAGACACTCTTGCCAAGACTG